>VDFB02105785.1:483040627-483094572 GCA_007258455.2 Sequoia sempervirens | reverse complement strand
TTGAAATGCTATTATTATTTGAAATCCATATGTAAACAAGGGACAAATAAGTATACTTATGAATATCTTATGTTTGTTAAAGTAAACTATAAATGTTTAATAAAAAAATATAAGAGGAAAACTAAAGGCCGTTATGCAATAAATAATTCTAAATTAAAATAAAATATATTTAAGTAATAAATCGATTATAGTCAATAATAAAAAAATTTCTAGTTAAATGAGATAAATCTTGAAAGTAGAAATATAGATAATAATTTAATCAATATCTTAATAATAATATCTATATTATTATTTAAAAAATAGAAATAAATATAATTATATCGACATAATTATTATTATAATAATGATACATAAATATAATTTATTATGAATCTTGTATTCAGACAATAATATAATATAATCATTATTATAAAATAATAATATAATTTAATTACATTGAAAAATATATAATAATAATAAAATAATAAATATATAACATAATAATTTTAATATCATAATAATATTATAACAATATAATAATATAATAAAATAGTTTGATAATTGCAATAGTTTAAAACTAATATCTAATATCTAATTTAATATAATATTAATTATAAATAATAATATAAATTTATTTATATAATTTCAATATATTATAATATAATATAATATAACATAATACAAATATAAAATAATAATACAAATTTATTATATTGTAATAAAAATATATATGATAATAATACAAAACAAGTGACGCGAGCGTCGAGTTCCTGCCGAGAGGTAAAAGGCATGTAGGTAGGAGTTAGGAAAAGTTTAGAGACAACAAATAGGAATATAAATGTATTTAATTTTTGTAGGATGCATGGGGAACGTGATCCATAGGGACATGTGAAATGGCAACACGTATATATGCATAAGAGATATACGCATACATGTATCCACGAGTGCAATGTTTTTTTATTTAGGGAACCTGTTGATTGAAAAAATCATTAGTCATTTTAAATGGAACAAAGTTTTGGTGTACAGATATTTGTAATTGAGTTATTTTAGTTTATCATATTAGAATATGCAAGTGCTAATAGGAACATTAGTGTTAGGTGGAAGATTGATAGGGGTAGCTCATTTGAGTATAAACTTTTGTAAGATTAAGGAATGTTTTTTTTTAAATGTAGTGTGAAGATTAGTATTATATAAAGCTATTGATTTTATTATAAGTAAGATCTAAATCCTGTGTATGTAATATGATAAGATATTTTTGTGTATAGAACAATGTAACTATATTACAGTAAATTGTTAGATGAGTGACTAGAAAGCTATTGATTTTATTATAAATATGATTTTAATATTGTTTATGTAATATGAGTAAAGATTTGTGTTTATATAATAAACAATAAGTAATTTGCAAAATTATAATAAAGGAGCTTACTACCTAAGATTAAATTTGTGTAAGTATAACATAAAATGTAATAGTTTAACTTATGAAAATGTAATAAGTGTAAAAAATTTTATGATAAATTCTTAGATGAAAGTGTAGAAAGGTATTGATTTTATTCTAAATTAGATTTGAATGTTGGTAATGAATTATGAATGAATAATTTTTTGTGTATATATTTTTTTTAAAAAAAAAAATTGAAAAGATATAAAGAATTTTATTAGGTAAAATAAAATGGAGGTACAATAAAATAATGAACATGTTTGTAGCACTTTGCATATAAACATTAAATTATTATAATAATGTATAGTAAAATATTCTTATAATGTTTGTAACAATGCTTGAAGCATAAAGTGTACATGGAGGCATTGAGACATTGAGCGATGTGCACAGAATGCAGAAAATAGTGAAAACCATCATCGGCACCAGAGCAAGCCTAAAAGCGTGATGAGACTGAAATTGCATTTGCCGTATTAAATGAAAGAAAACAAGATAAATAAACTAGTTAGTACGAATGCATATATGGAAGAAAAGCATTAAAATATGGATCCATGTAAAGACATATGCATGCACGAATGTGTACATGTGTCCATTTAACATGGTATGTTAAGAAGAATCTATATATGCCTGCATCCATAAAGTTAGAAATGTTAGAAACAAGTTATAGCTTGTACAAGAAGTAGAAAAACATTACAGATTGAAACAAATGAGCAATAAATTAGTAAACAAGAATGTATATATGCCCATGTGCAGAAAGGTAGAAAAATGTCTGAAACAATTTGCATTTGACAAATATGAAAAGAACATTTATGATTGAAACAAAAGAATCATACATTATTGTTTTTTGACCAAGTGTATTAAGGATATCCAACTATGCACTTGAATGCATGGATATATGTAAATATTTATGAAAAATGACTACATTTTAGCCTCCAAGAAACTGTGATATGTGCTCTTAGTTATCTGCAATAAACATGTTATAGTATGGAACGTTTTCAAAGGAAGTCCTGAATACAATTCTATGTTGTCATAGTTATTTTGAAAGCCCTCGGTATTTAATTGCATAACCTTGATATTTTTTTCAACTTTTTTCTTTGGTATGGTGTGAATTTTGTTGTAATGGTTGAAGGTATATTTGAGCTATAGATAGATAAAGATATGTAAGGGTGGTAAAGAAGTATGAGTGATGTAAGTGCAACAAAGAGAAGGAATTGAGAGAATGATGTAATGGAAGTAAGGTATATGAATGCCATATGGAAAGTATTAGATATGGGAAGGAATGATATGTGAAATTGAATGTGAGAATGAATGGCATGTAAATTATATGAATTTATCATCTTCAAGTTATACGCTTAAAATTAAATGCAAGATATAAAAAAATTGAATGAGTGAGTTGGATTGAAGAAAAAAAGGAATGCAAGACATTGATGTGATGCAAGAGAAGCGTATAAATGTATTTTGAAATGTATTTGATTTGAGAAGAAATGATGTGCACGGGTGGAAATGGAAATGAGTGGAATCGATAGGGTATGAAGTGAACTTTTGTTCCAAGCAAGGGTGGAAGTATGTGTATTTTGTTATTGGTTATGCTTTATAAAATCATCATAGGGCTGAATGTCTCAATACAAATACAAAAGAAATACTAGTGTCGCATTTCTCACTCTCCTTTGGACTAAAGAAAGTTCCAAGATCCTTGAGCTTCCTCGAAATGTGACAAGAGATGAATAGATATAAAAATATAATGATATTTAAGGATGCAAGAGTGAAAAGAGAAACACCAATGAACATTAGCACCTTTACGATGGGTGCATTGCCACATTTGCAGTAACTAATTTCCTTTATGACCTTATCAACGAAGCAAAAATGTATTATTATTTTGTTTGAAGTATTGAATGCAAATAATCCTAGACATTTGTAATAATGCTTGAGTTATGCATGTATATATGTATGCATGTGCACAAAATGCAAAGAGTGTAAAGCATACATGACATGTGCACAAGAAATTTGAATGGAAAAAAGTAAACTGAAGTAGAAATACAAATCTATGACAGCATAGCGATGCTCAAGTAGCATTTAAAGTAGGAAGCGAAAGGAAAACAGGGAAAACAAATTATATACCAGCAAAGCATATATCAAAGGAATGCATAAATATATGGATTCATGTGAACATCTATGCATGGAAAAATGTATAGATGTGCCTATGTAATTTGGTACAGAAAGCAGAGTCTATAAATGAATGTGTAACCTGTTGAAATTGTTGTATAAACTTTAAAGCAAATGCATTTTCCCTTGTATTTACTTTCATTGTACACGTTAAAGGGAACTTGGGTTTGGCATTGTTGCAATGTATTTGGATACTTTGATTGTAAAGTAATAGTTTAGATCATTTTAAGTGTTATTGATTCAAATCTTTCCTTGAAATACGAAGGATGCATCTGAGTCTTGTAGGCAATGTACAGCTGTCCTATAGAGAGAGCTTTGGAACTAATGACCTGTTATCAAGGATAGAGGAATACTGTTAAATATTGTGGTTATTGTCTTCATAGGTACACATGGAAAATATGGAAACATATAGAAAGCAAGTGAACTCTTCAATAATCCCATGAAACATAGTCTTTGTATGCATCCATGCATACAGGTTTGCATGAATATATGTATGCATGCAATTATGTATATATGAATTCATGTATCTATGTTGCCATGTATATATGTATGTATATAACAGATTACTGTTGCAGTGGAGAACATTAAATACATGGAGAAAAAAAAAACATAGAGCTATTGAGATATATATGCATGGATGCATCAGTAGACACATGTATACATAGAAAACAGAATTACATGGAGAGATGGAAATATGAACACATGTATACATGGATGTATGCATATGTGGATATAGGTGCAAATGCATACGTTACATGGAAAGATGTATTCATAAGCATATGCAGATATGGATGAAGGCATATATGCATATATGTGCATGTACGGACAATATGCATGAAAATATAATGGCCATGGGTTACCAGGATACATTACATGGATGCATGTTTACATTTGCAGTAACAAATTTCCTTTATGATCTTAACCAAGAAGCAAAAGGTGTATTATTATTTTGTTTGAAATATTGAATGCGGAAAATCTTAAACATTTGTTGCAATGCTTGAGGCATGTTTGTAGACATGGATGCATGTATACATGTATCCATGTGCAGACAATGCAAAGAAGAGTGAAAGGCACATGACATGTGAACGAGGAATTTGAATGGAAAACACTAAAATCAAGTAAAAATACAAATCTGTAAAAGCATAGAGATGCTCAAGTAGCATATATGCATGGATGAATGTATAGTTGTGTCCATGTAATTCGGTACAAAAAGAACAATTTTTAGATGCACGTGCACATAAGCGATAAATTTTAGGAACAATTTGCATTTGAAACATATTTAATATTGTTTTTAGAACAATTGTATAAAGAATGCCTAATGATGCATATGAATAGATGGAAACATGTAAATATTTGTTAAATCTGATTACACATAATAGGCTTGAAGAAACCGTTATACTTGCTTTTGGGGATCTCTAATAAACAAGGTTTAGAAAAGACATTATGAAAATAACTCTAGAATACAGTTGTATGTTATGAGTGTTATTTTTAAAGCCCTCAGTGTTTATTTGCATAACCTTGATATTTTCTTCATCTTTTTCATTGTTTGTTATGGTGTGAATTTTGTTGTGATGGATGAGGGTATATTTGAGGTGTAGATAGATAAAGAAATGTGAGTGTAAAAAAGAAGAATGAGTTATGGAAGTGGAAGAAAGGGAGTGAATTAAGAGGACGGTGAGATGCAAATAGCGTATATGAATAAGTTATGAAAAGTATTTGAGATGGGAGGCAAGGATGTGGGATGGTGGATATGAGGATGAATGGGAATGTAAATGGTATGAATTTATCGTTTGGAAGTTATATGCTCACAATTAAATTCAAGAAATGAAAATTTCAATGAGAGAGCCGAATTTTGTGAAAAAAGGAACGAAATACATTGGTGTGATTGAAGACAAGCAAATAACTAGATTTGAAAATGTATTTGATTTGAGAAAAAAGGACGTGCAAGGGTGGAAATGGAAATGAGTGGAATCAATAGGGTATGAAGTGATTATTTCCTGCAACAAGCGGTGGAGGAATGTCTAATTTGGTATTGGTTATGCTTTTAAAAATCATCAAGGGCTGAGTCCATCAATATAAACACAGAAAAAAGGCCCATGTTGCATTTCTCACTCTCCCTCATACTGAACAAGGTACTGAGGTCCTTGAGCCTCCTTGAAATGCGACAATATAAGACAAAGTGGAAGTTTTTATGCATATACTATGGAAAAAATAAATATGGAAGACCATAAAAAAGAGAACATGTAAATGTTGATGCAGTGGACAACATTAAATACATGGAGAGAGAAATACGAAGAGCAATTCACAGATATATGCATGGATGCATTAACAAATACATGTATACATGGATGTATGCATATTTGGATATAAGTGCAAATGCATATTTTACATAGAAGGATGTATTCATATGCATATGCAAATATGGATGAAGGAATATATGCATATATGCACGTATGGACAATATGCATGAATGTATGTCAACATATAACTTTTAATTTTGTTATATTGGAAAACTAGTGCTATTTTTGATAAATCAACATTAGGAAATTAGCATTTAGCTATTTCTATTTATCATAATAGGTTTATAAACTATTGTTGTTATTGAAAATCAGTGAAGTGCGATCGCATAGTTTGATTAAATAAATTTATGCAAATGCAGAGTCTAGAAGAGTAGTGAGTAGAGATACATAATCCATGATTGCAAATTAAATGCATTGAAATATTAGGAAAAAGTGAACACATGGAGGGGTCAAAATAATTGAAGCAAGTGAATTAAATGACATGTAACTAGTGGGGAAGGCACTGGAATTGCTTGATAGCCATGGGTGTCTAGGATACTCTGGCCATTAGGGGCCATTTGGCTAAATACAAAGATAGATACATGGATGGATGAGTGCATACATGCATATATACATCTATCCATATGAGATATTGATAGATACATATATAGATGTATATGAGTATGCAATTCATAGGTCCATATATGCATGCATCTAGAGATATGGCAACATATGCATGAATCGATATATGCATGGTTGCATCTATGGATACATAGATACATAGTGAAATGGAGAAAAAAGACACATATATATATGCATAGTTTGATTAAAACTAGTGGCTGAAGGTACATAGTTCATTTAGACAAAATTAATGCATTGAATGGAATCTGGCCAAAGGGGAGACTATTTGAATTGCTAAGCAGTCTTTGAATATAACATCATTATATTCAAATATGTAACATCATGTTTATGATATAGATACTTGCATTGGACAACTTTTATTTCAGTGAAATCATTTTTAGTGTTAAACCATGTTGCATATACTATCAACTTGAAGAGTATAATGAAACAAAATTTAACACAAAAATGCTTTTGCCAAAACCAAACCTCTCCAATTCTACATAGTCAAAAATCAATGATGTAAATAATGTATACTTCATTTGGTTCCATGATAAGAATATAATTCCTAGGCTGTCAATGTTGTTCTACATTTCGTGTAGTGTCCATTGAACTGTGTAGTGTAGGTACCTTTGATATGCACTAGTATGATTCATTTGGTGATAGCAAATGACTCGTCTATTCATTCAGCAAAAAGTGTGTGATGTGAAAGTTCATAAGATAATGACAAATCTAGAACAACCAATTTACAGTTTCAAATTTCAAGTCTACAGTACGGTGCAACATAATATATCCATGATGAATCCTAATTCAAATCATTAATTGAACTATTCTAAATATAAAAGTTGCTATCAAAAAGTAATGTTATAAACAAACAAGTCAATCGAAATAATTAGGCAATTGCTAGTTAGCCTTTAAGCACCTAGCAATTCAAAGAAAGAAATGATTGCAATTAGCTTTGTGTGCATTTGAACTAGTAATCAAAGGCAAGTAACAAAGAAGGCCTAGAAGACAATGTACGTGTTAATGTGTTGAATACCATGTATTTGTGCATGGGTGTATATGAATACTATGATTTGTGATTGCTATGATTGTATAGCGCTTACTATGGCTCGTACAACAAAGCGATATGCAAATAGAATTCATAGTTCATAGTATCCAGATACATTGAAGAACAGATACAAAAAAAGGTTGTTAGCATCCTGATAAGAAAGATGATGAGATACATCCAATTAATGTATGTCACAACATGCTATAAACAATAATTCCTATCAAACGTAGATGAAGCCTTTGCATTTGAACTAAAAAACTTGAATAAACAATACTAAAAGTAGTTAAAAATATGAATTTATAATGAGAGTATACAATTCCCTTAAAGCACTGTGAAACCCTACTTGGATTTCTTGTATCAGACAGACTAAAAAGCGAAAAGCAATATTTGTTAAATCTGATTACACATTATAGGCTTGAAGAAACTGTCATATGTGCTTTTAGGGATCTGTAATAACTAAGGTTTACAAAAGGCATTATGAAAATAACTCTTGAATAGAACTATATGTTATGAGTGTTATTTTTTAAGCCCTCGGTGTTTATTTGCATAACCTTGATATGTTCTTCATGTTTTTCTTTGTTTGGTATGGTGTGAATTTTGTTGTGATGGATGAAGGTATATTTGAGGTGTAGATAGATAAAGATATGTGAATGTTAGAAAGAAGAATGAGTTATGTGAGTGGAATAAAGGGAGTGAATTGAGAAAAGGTTGAGATGCAAATAAGGTGTATGAATAAGTTATGAAAAGTATTTGACATGGAAGGAAAGGATATGGGATGGTGGATATGAGAATGAATGTGAATGTAACTGGTGTGAATTTATCGTTTGCAAGTTGTATGCTTACAATTAAATGGAAGAAATGAAAATTTCAATGAGAGTGCTGGGTTTAGTGAAAAAAGGAACGCAACACATTGGTATGAGGCAACAGCAGCAAATAATTGGATTTTGAAATGTATTTGATTTGAAAAGAAAGGACGTGTGAGGGTGGAAATGGAGATAAATGGAATCAATAGGGATTGAAGTTATTATTTTTTGTAACAATGGGTCAAAGAATGTGTAGTTTGGTATTGGTTATGCTTTTAAAAATCATCATAGGGCTGAGTCCGTCAATATAAACACAGGAAAGAGACCCATGTTGCATTTCTCACTCTCCTTCATACTGAACAAGGTAGTGAGA
Organism: Sequoia sempervirens; assembly: GCA_007258455.2. Taxonomy (NCBI): domain Eukaryota; kingdom Viridiplantae; phylum Streptophyta; class Pinopsida; order Cupressales; family Cupressaceae; genus Sequoia; species Sequoia sempervirens. The sequence continues at coordinate 483,085,874 of VDFB02105785.1, read as the reverse complement.
TCCTTGAGCTTCCTCGAAATGCAACAATAGAAGAGTGGATAAAAAAATATAATGATATTTATGGATAGAAAAGTCAAAACAGAAAACAAAGTAGAAGTTCTAATGCATACACTATGAAAAATATAAATTTTGGAGAACATAAAAATAGAGAACATGTGAATGCTGATGGAGTGGAGAACATTAAATACATGGAGAGATAAATACGTAAAGCTAACCAGAGGTATATGCATGGATGCATGAACAGAAACATGTATACACTGAAAATAGAACTACATGGAGAGATGGACATATGAACACATGCATACATGGATGTATGCATATTTGGATACAGGTACAAATGCGTATGTTACATGGAAGGATGTATTCATACACATGTATCTATGCAATCGCATTTCACTGATTTTCAATAACAACAACAATTTATAAAGCTATTCAGATAAATAGAAATAGCTAAATATGCATATATCTATGCAAAATATCAATAGACACATCTATAGGTGGATGTGTGTATGCAATTCATAGGTGCATATATGCATAAATCAATGTATACATGCACCCATAGATACAGTTGTACATATATAGACAGATGCATGTAGAGATGGCAAGATATGCATAAATTGTTATGTGCATGGCTGCATCTATGGATACATAGTTACATAATGAAATAGAAGAAAAGACACATTTATATATTTGTATACTTTGACTATAAAATCATAGTTTAGATCATTTTAAGTGTTATCCATTCGAATCTCTTCTTGAAATACGAAGGATTCATCTGAGTCTTGCACGCAATGCACAGTTGTCCTATAAAGAGAGCTTTGGAACCAATGAGCTGTCATAGATACGTGGGTGCATGAGTCCATAGATGCATATATACATGTATCCATGCAAGTTATTGATAGATGCATATATACATGGATGTGTGTGTGCAATTCATAGGCGCATATACACATAAATGAAGGTATACATGTACCCCTAGATACAGCCATACATATATAGACAAATGCATGAAGAGATAACAAGAAATATGCACAAATCGATATATGCATAATTGCACCTATGGATACATAGATACATTATGAAATGAAGAAAAAGACACATTTATATATGCATTTATTTTGAGAGTTTGATTTTGAATCCATATGCATACTTCGATTAAAAGTAATGGCTGAAAGTACACAGTTCATTGATACAAAATTAATGCATTGAATTGCATCTGACTAGAGGGGAGGCTGTTTCGATTGGTAATTAGTCTTTGAATATATATCAAATAAAAGAGATAAAAAGTATAATTATCCTTGGGAACATTTCACATTTTGACTTTTCAATGAGAATGAATTAACAAAGTAGCAGTCAGACCTAAAGAAGCTTGAAGGTCTATGCTAATAGAAAACTATATTTTGGACAATGGCTAGACAATCTCTTGAAATTGCTTTAAAAACTTTGAAGCAAATGCATTTTTCGTTCTATTTATTGTCATTGTACATGTTAAATGAAGTTGGGTTTCCAATTGTTGTAGTGCATTTGGATACGTTGATTATAAAATCATAGTTTAGATCATTTTTAGTATTATCCAATTGAATCTTTTCTTAAAATACCAAGGATTCATGTGAGTCTTGGAGGCAATGCACAACTGTGCTATAAAGAGAGTTTTGGAAGGAATGAGCAAGTAAAAGAAAACTGAGCAAAGAAAGTATATTTGCTCACATTGGTAATCTGACTGTGTGCTTTAAACCTCTAAAGTAAAAGAAAACTGAGGAAAGAAAGTATTTATTGCCTCAAGTAACTGGTTTCTGGTTCTGGATACTATAATTATTGTCCTCATAGGCACAAATGCAAAGTGTGGAACCATATAAAAAGCAATTGAACTCTTTAATAATCCCATGAAACATAGTCTTTGTATGCATCCATGTATATAGGCTTGCATGTGTATATGTGTACATGTGATTATGTATATATGTTAGACAGTATGTATTTGTGCATAGGTGCATAAGGATGGTATGTATCTCTAGAATTTAGATTGCATAGGTAACATGTAGTTCACAGTCATCTAGTTAGAGTAATATGATGACTCTGTGCATATTGGTATTTAATTCTGGAAGTTGATGTTTCCAAAGTTGTTTTTTTTTAATCTGGAAAGTAGTAAACACATACATATATGCGTGGATGCATCTACAGGTAGAAGAATACATAGAAACGTAGTTGCATGGATAGATAGATAGATGCATAGCAGGATACATAAATGCTTAAATATACATGTATGGAAATATCCATGGATTGCATATGAAGCTGCATAGATTCTTATATCCATGGCTACAAGTGCACATAGATAGATGTATTGCAATAGACATGGATGCATGTAGAAGTGTAACTGTAAGCAAGATGCATGGTTGCATGTGAGGCTTGTAAAGTTTGTTTTTTTTTTAATTACTGCAAAGCAGTCTCATAAAGAGAGGTTTGGAACGAAAATTATGTCAACATGTGTGGAAATGAGAGTTTTTTCCTTGAACCTTGTTATATATTCAAAGAGTAACTAGCAATGCAAACAGCATTCCCTTTAGCCAGATGCCATTGAATGCATTGAGCTTGCATCAGTGCACTATGTACCTTCATCCACTAGTTTCAATCAAAGTATGCATATGGATTCAGAATCAAAAGATTTCTCCTGTGAACGTATTCTAAATTTGCCTATGCATTTTCCCGGAATGCTTTTAACTGGCAGCATTGGCCAATCACATTTTGCCATTGAACATATTAGTTTTTTTTTTTTGGTACAGTCTGCATTTGGAGAGCTATTCTATATATTGGAAAATTAGCATTTATCTATTTTTCTATTCGTCCGAGTAGCTTTGTAAATAATTTTCATTTTAAAAATCCGGGATAATGCAAACGCATAAATTGATTAAAAAAATTTAAGCAAAGGCATAGTTTAAAAGTTGGTGGCTACAAGTACGCAATCCATGAATACAGATTAAATGCATTAAAATATGAGGAAAATGTAAGTGCAATGCATGAATGTAAAGTAAATGCATTAAATGATATCTGGCTGGAGGTGAATGCGCTAGTGTTGCTTGGTGAACATGTAAGGACAGGGTACTTTGGCCATTTAATATAGAGTTAAGCTACTTGGTATGCATCTTTATTACTTTGTGTGTGTTGTTTTTGTGTTCTGTAAGCCTGTGTTATGAAAGCCTAGAATCTGCAATTGCTTTGAGCTTTTATGCTATGATGAAAGCATACAGGATAAAGGAATTTTGTGACCTGTTGTGGTTATGAAATGCATAGAGGGGAAGCGAATTGTTCAAACAAACTTGTCGAAGAAATGTGGTCAAAAGAAATTGATTAAATAAATTTAAGCAAAGGCATAGTTTCAAAAGGTAGCGGCTAGAGGTACATAGTCCATGAATGCAGATTAAATGCATTAAAATATCAGGGAACTGCGAGCGCATAAATTGATCAATTAAAATTAAGCAAAGGCATAGTTTATCAAACTGGTGGGTAGACGTACGTGATACATGAATCAAAATTAAATGCATTGAATGGCATCTGGCTCGAGGTGAAGGCAGTGAAATCACTTGGAGGCCACGCGTGTCCAAGGTACTTTGGCCAGGGTACAATGTTGTAGGCATCACACGAACAATAGAACTATTCAACACTGAACTCTATGCTTGTAATAATTATTGGAAAAGCTGTAAATGCCATAGATGGAAATAATATGAATAAAATTCTAGTTTCTGGTTTTCTTGAAATGCAATGAAAAAACTGCTATAATGGCATAAGAGAAGGTTGAGTAACATATTGCCATTCCTGTATCTAATTTCTTTGAACATCAATGCTTTACACACTTGATTGCAATAGTAACATGTCTACGAAAATGGGACAATAGAGATCGTAAATCAATAGTTTTGTGTGTCAGTATATATGTATCCTGATACACATAAGCTTATCTAGCATTCATGAAAACAGTTACTATGTACAGTGAAATAGTTAATTAGTGTTAATTAGTGTTACTATATGTGTTATCCATATCACATAATAAAATGGTGCAAGGCTAGAGTGACAGGTCCATAAATACATGGACACATGTATATGCAGTTGCATAGAGGAATACGTAGAAGCTTAAATGAATACATGGAGACACAAAGATGTGCGTATGTGCATATGGACATAGAAGCATATATACATGTGAAAATGCATATATGCAGCAAAAGCAACAAATGTATTTTTGTATGCAAGAGTGTACTGTATACATTCGAATACATGATGAAAATGTGACTATAAAGTACAATGCATAGAAGTAGGGGCGAGACTTGGTTGCAATAACAGCAAAAAATGGAAAATAGTCAAAGGAAAATAACCATTTACTGTCTCAAGTAACTTGTTAATGGGTCTAGAGTGTGTAACCATAATAACTTCTAACTGGTTACCATAAATTCTTGAAAGCATAAGAATTATAAAGCAAATCTTGGAAAAGCTAGGAATGATAGAATGCAAAAGCGAACATTTAAACTATATAGTTTGAATAGCATTATACATAGAGGGATAATAATTATTGAACATATATGTCAAATGTACATAGAGAACCATTGTCTTCATAGGTGCAAAAAACAAAATTAGAGTTTCACATGTCCATATTGTAGAATACTTTAACATAGTAACCTATAGAAGTGTCTAAATGTATAATAGCAATAAAGTTTTATAAAATGAAAGATGTCTGTAACATGTGAGAAACAGTGAAATGTCTTGGAGCATAGAAAGGAGAAAAAGTAAAAGTCTGAACAATGTAAATCTCTGCTCCTCTATTCCTAGTTTCCTATAAAGCCAACAAAATCCTATGTATTAGAAACATAGTTTGTATGAATAGTGATTTGAGGTACTGGTTGAGAAGAAAAAAAGTTTACATATGAATGACTTTATTACCTTCTGGTGATGTTGCTTGTCTATTTGTTAATGCAAATGGCTTCAACAATGGCATTGTTCTGGTCAAGGCTAAAATGTCCTTCAGTACTGAAGTCCCGTAGGATGAATATCATTGCTGACTTGTCCTTAATGTAGTCTTCATAGCTGAGCCTTTGTAGTGTGGGCAATAGATGGTGCATGGTGGCCTGGTCAATTGAAGACTGAATTGTTTGATTGTCATAAGTTGTTATGGCGGTTTTAAGTTGTAATCAGAATGTATAATTGACTTGCCGGTTGCACTGTTTGCAGTGAACAGTTTTTTCTTGGAGTGTGCCATAAGCAGTAAATTTGAATTTGCATTTTGGGAAACATGCATGGAATGGATTGGAAAACGCATTTGCTACTTTTAGAATACCAAAAACCTATAGAATATGGTTCAAAATTGTTAGAGGAGACAAAAATACAAGTTTGAATGAACTAGATTTTTAAAAAAAGAATGTTGTTACCTTGAAAGTTGAATGTAGTAGGCTGTTGAGTTTTTCCAAGCTTCTTTTGTCATTCAAGGCACATATGAATGTTGATTTACATGTGTGAAACGTGTTCCTTTGATCTGTTTTTCTTACAACATTCTTGAAAAGCATTGCAGGTGTTTTATTTGTATGCAATTGGTCTTCGAGTGCAAAGTATTGTTGCTCATAGGTTGACCGTAATAGCAACTACAATTCAATGAGACAATTAGATTTTGTTCCGGAAATTGTTATCGAGACAATTGCAGAACATTTAAAGCTTGAAATTGAAAGAAGAGGTAAAAGTTCTATAGACTGAAAATACATGTGCCCTGTCTATGTCAGTGTGGCCATCTTTGATGTCAATTGCAAATTGAGTGCCTATTTTCCTAGCACCAACTACCAGTGCAGCTATAGTGCCAGCTGGGTACTCATTTACAGTTGTTAGCAATTGGCTGATGTTGTACTTGGGATGAATTTGTACTCTTGACAAAGGCGGGGGATGTTTTCAGTGTTGCTTATGGCTGTTAAAATCAAAATGCAATCACAGTCACCTCTGTCATAATCTATCCTAGGTGCAATTTGGAAATCTGATATTGAAATAGTTGATCCTGGGACTATTTTAGGCCCATGTTGATAGACAAGGTCTCCACTAACATTTAACGTGATTGTCATTTCTGCTTTGTGATCTGTCAGATCAGCACGTAGCATTTCCTGTGTTTTTTTGGCCTTATCCAATGTTGCTTTGTAGACAACAAGGACATCACCTTGGAAGGTGTCCCCAACTCTTCTTGCGTTTAGTTGTTCAATTGAAACAATTCTAGGTTTCTTGACTCTTGTCCTACAAGGAACAAGGACAATGTTAGTAAAATGCTAATTTTATATTAGCAACTTGGGCAGCTCGCAGCACACTGTAGAACGAAGCACTTTACTGTTGTGTTGATTCTTCTTGTGTAATTTGCACCTGTTTGGCTTGTCTTTTTGATACATCTTTTGGTGTCCTGCAAAGCATTGGAACAATGTTATTTGAATATTTGTGATTTGGGCGAATGAGTATGAAGGAATAATACTATGGGCACTTTACCATTGTACTGTTTCTTCTTGTGTGGTTTGTATTTGCTTTGCTTGCCTTTTAGTTTCATCCATAGATCTCTTGCAAATAATGGATATAGTATTAGAAAAAGCATTGCAATGCATAAGGTGATATAAGGCTATAAGTTCTATAAAGTTGAATTTGTCTACTATGCAAGATGCAATTTTAGGAAAATTGGATTGTGATCAGTCCAATATGCTTCTGATATATAGGTAGAGCATATATTTGTAGCCGTGTTGGACCAAATGTGGTCAATGACTGAATTGCCTATGCTGTGTTGTTGGTTCAACATAAATTGTATGTTGTTCTGTTGCATATAACTGTGAAGCATTTTTTTTCCTCTGCTTTCTGAAGACATGTCAACATTGAAATCGCCTAAAATGTATTACATTTTTTCTAAATTTGTGGACCCAACAATTATTTGCAACATTGCAATTATTTCATATATGGCAGTTGCAGGTTTTGCATAAATATTACAAACATTGAGTTCATTGTTAGATAGCATTACTGTTAATGTGATAGCTTCAATATTTGAAGTTTCATGTTGTATTGTTTTTGACAAGAGAAAATGTTTCCTAGTGAAAGTTGCTATGCCATGTATGTTATGTACAGAGAAGCTATCAAAATCCTGCAGCAAGGTATTTAGCTCAAAGGGATGCATATGTGTTTCTTGGAGACATAAGATATCAGATTGCATTATGTCATAGTCATTGACGATGTCATTTGCATGTGCTTTCAAGCTACGAGTGTTCAATGTACATAGGAGCAAATGTGATTTGTTTTTTGAACATGTGTCTAGATTATCAAGTTCCCATTGTGCACATGTTTGAAGATGAGACATTTCTAGTTGTATTTTGTCTTTAATTTTGAAGTTTTTTGTAGTTAAAGGTTGTAACAGGAACAATGATTCTACTGATTTTGTTCATGACAAAGCTGTATACGTTGGTCCATGCTGTCTAATGCCTGTGGGATCAAAAGCTAAGGACTCCATTGTCAATCCTTGGGTTCAATGTATGGTTCGCGCACATGCCACTTGTACTGGGAATTGTTTTCTAGTTGTAATTTTCTTGTTTATTGTTATTTTCTTGATTGTCCTAGCAATGCGTTGTATAGGCACCCAGTCTTTGTCAATGATAGTAGAATAGCAATGTGCTAGTTTTGTGCGCTGGTGATGTCCAATTGATGGGTCATTAAATTTAATCCAAACAATATCAATATTGTTTTGTGATGTATATGCTTTAAAAATTCCATCTGATCCATTGATGAGGCCATCTTGAACATTGTAATTGCCTGCATAAAGCTCAACAAGAATGTTTGGTTTTAAGCATATTTGTGATGGAAGTGTCGTTGTGTGACTGTACACTCGTATTGCATTAAGGTCCTCGTTAACTTCATCTATCGCATCTAGGACAACCATTTGGGCAGAAATGATTGATAGCATTTTGTTGTTATGTGCATGAACGTCTACTTTTCTATAGAAAAGGTGTGGAAGCAATGGATCTAATGGTACAGGATGAAAGAAAATTTTGTTGATATAGTCTATGTCATGAGTTGTCTGAATGCCTACTCGTAGTCTATTAAGAATTGAAATAAATATTTCACCTTTTTGTCTCATGGTAGTCATCAATGAATAGCATTTTATGTGGTCTTTCCAGAAACTATAAGGCATTAATTCAATTGGAGTAGGCCTATTATCAAAAACCATAGAGTTAAGGACAGGTTGTGCCTGGTAAAGGTCACCACAAAATATGGTATCAAGGTTCCCAAAGTATGTTGTAGGCATTTGCATTATGTCTCGTAGTCTTCTATCAATATACCGTAGAAATGTTGAACCAACTAATGATATCTCGTCTATAAGGAGTATGTGCAATTGATCATAGTGCTTTGATCATAGTGCAGGAATTCTGATGTATTAAAAGGTATGTGAAATGCTAAATGTAATGTGAATCCCCCTATGTTATATGTTGCTTTACCTGTATATGTAGTTAATAAGCCCTTGGTTTTGTCTGGATTATTGTCAACATAATTGCTATACATGCGAATGAGAGCTTGGTAGATGGCTTTTGCTGTAAAAGTCTTACCTGTTCCAGCTCCTCCAATCAAAAACAAGTGCAATGGCTTTTGTGGATTTTTCATCTTTTTTATGAGAACATCCTTAACAATTGCTTTTTGTTCTTTATTTAACATTTGTCTTAACTTGTAGTATTCATTGTTATCTATATTCTGTGGGTGCTTTGTAATTTGAAATCCATTGGAGTATGTGGTATTTGGGTTAGAATGGCCTATGTTTGGAAGATCTGTTTGAATGTCATATAGTTCTTTCTCGGAAAGCTTTGCTTGCATTGGCAGGTCAATGAGCTTTTCATCTTCAAGAGACTGAAGTTCATTTATAGCTTTGTCAATGTCACCCCATGCGGAGTTTGGGTTGTGGACGAACTTTGCACTGTTTGTTTGAATGGTTTGTCCATGGTACATGTATGCATGTTCCCAACAATCAAAGTTTTGTTTTAGTGTATTTTCATGAATGGTAAATGGAACATAGAGAACCAATTGCTCTCTACAATGATTCTCTAAATCAAAGTGTTTGTTGAAATTGATAAACCGTATAACATTGGGTTTGGCCTTTGGTTCAATTTTAGCACCATATTTGTTGTATCTTGAAATAAATTATGCAAGACATATGTCCACCATTGTTTCAGGGTGTTTTAAATAGTAGTCTATAATAGATTTTGCAAGAAAATTTTGTGATTCATCTGGCTCATTGCTCAATTGTTTAACAGATTTGAGTATAAATGTACGATCATTGTCAGATCGCGTATCAATGAATATACATTTTCTTGAACTGTAATTTAATGGCAATGATAGAACAATATGTGCAACTTGCTGTGATGACATTTGCTACAAGTTAAGCATGGCATTGCCAAGTTTACTCACAATTCGTATTGCATCAATATTGTCTTGCTTGTGGTCTGTACGTATTCTTTTGAATGCATATGTCATTGACTTGTCTACTTTTGCAATATATGAGCTACAGTACATAGCAGCAGCATATGCATTTAGGACAAATTGTGCATCTGTATTAGCCTTCCAAAGGTCTGGAATTTTCCTTGAAAAACTATTGTTCCATATTTGTGATGGTTTTCTTTGTAAGAAAAGTGTGGGCTTGTTTAATGTTGAGCTCAAAGCTTGAATGTATTCATTGTCACTTAAGTTTAATTCTTTTAAGAACATTTGAAAAGTGAATGTTTCGTCATACTTTGCTTTTTGGATTTTTGAAAAGATGTAAGTGGCATTTGTAGTTATCGCTTCAGTCTTTTGGACTATTGGTAAAAGTATAGTTGACTTTTACATTGGTGGGAAAGGAAAATTGTACCTACAAATTTGTTTTCTTGATCTCTTGCATTTCTTTGTATGATGGTGTTTGTGTAGCATTGCCAAAGGAGGTTCCAAATTTTGAGTGTCGCAGGTAATATACTTATCAACAAAAGCTATAATGTCTGTGTTGTTATTTTCTGTGTAGATTGGTGCATTTTTAATCCATATGAGAAAATGATCATGTTCATTTCCTCGATTTTGAAACTCAGTGACTGAAAAGTAATCAATGACATTTCCAAAGAAAGAGTCATCTGTAAGTATCAATCTTTTAATTGCATTGATTCTATGTTTATAGTAACGTGCACAAGTGATAGGATCTTTCTTGATTAGTTCAAATTTGTCAATGTGTGTTGGGTGATTAGATTCTTGACGGTTCTATGTTAATTGGTGTAGATTGTGCAGCTCTTGTAATGTTTGAATTAGTGGATCCCAATTTTGCTCAGCACTAGAGAAAGTGATGAAATTTTTTGGTGGTCCTAGTTGTCGAATCATAGCAAATACATTTTTCTTAAGTTGTTGTGAATAGTCTGGAGAGATTCTTATTCTTTTGAAATCAACGTATCCAATATCTGATTTAAGAATTTTTTCTAGGTTTGGTTTGTGTTTAACATCTTTTGCAAATAGCTTCCACCCTTTTGACTGGCCCTTGCGGATTCTTATTGTCATTGTGGACAGTACTTGTTGTATTAGAACCTTTATAGCTTTGAAAAAAATGTTTGTTGTGTGATATGCAAATTGTCTTTGTGACTGTAAGAGCTCCCAGCGTACTATTTTTTGATACGTAAAGTTTTTAACAATGTCATTATTACGTGACTTGCCAAAGAATAAAGTTGGGAAATTCATTTCTTCAACATAAATGTCCTTAAATATTCCAATTGGATACTTGTGCTCTGCAGGTGCAATTTCAATAATCTTGTCCTTCATGTTATGGATACTTCTAGACTCAGTGAATCCATGTATCAATGTTTCTGATGGGTTTTCATTTTCCATTTCACTATCTGATTCTGTTTCACTTGTATTTTGTGGACTATTGGGTTCGTTTTCTTTAGTGCATTGGAGAACTTCTTGCCAGTCCTGGTTTATGTGGACTTCGTGCATTTTGTATAATGGTGTCCTTGTTAATTGAGTTAAAGCTTGCATGATGACATTTGAGCACACCATGCCTTTCGGAAATGCATTTTTGTATTGTAAGTGTCTTTTCAATGAAACAGCAATTGTTTGTGTGTTGTTAATTGATTGTGGTAATGCTCTCTATACAATGTTCATGTCAACAGGGACATTTATAATAGAACCTGTCAGGCCTATTTGAGACCTTTTGAACCCTAGTTCCCAAATCTGTGCAAATGCAATTCTAAGTGAGACAAGTCGTTCTTCTAGATGAGTTAAGTTTTGTACATAGTACAATGGTCTGTTAGTTCTTATTTTCTGTGGCGTATCATACTTTGGAATAGTGGACTGTTTCAATGCAAAGTAGCATACATTGCATATGAGATCTGTGAATGGTAAGGAATCTGATTGTACTAGCCCACAGTCTAGTTGTTTTTGCTTTTCTTTGAAAATCCTGATGTCCTTGTTAAAACAGAGCACTTGGCAAATTGCACATGAGTGTTTTGGTGTATCTTGTATTGCTGTTTTATAAATTTCTATTGGTGTCAATGTTTTTTTTTTCTTTGGGCTGCTAGGTACACTTTTTATTTGTTTTTCTTTTCTAATCAAGTTCTTCAGGTGATTAAGTCTTATTCTTGATTTATGTTTAAAATTGTTTGCTATGATAGATGGTATCAAATTTTCCTTGTTTTTAGGCAAAGCATGTGGCTTGGTCAAGTAAGTATTTTTGTATTGTGGGTGATTTCTGATCAACTTTTTAAGTTGGAGTAAGCTTGTTGAGCATAGGCGAGCTAGATTTTGTGCTTTGATACTTTGAAGTGGCTCAAAATGTCCAGCCAAAGGGTTTGTATCATGGAACAGTATAGAGACTGATTTTGTATATCCAGAATCATTGAAATTTAAGTACTTTCTTGATGTTGTCAATGACCAGAGGCTTATCTATATTTTTAACCATTTGGATATCCAGTGAATGCAAAAAAAGTCACCCCACAACCCACGTTCACCATGGTCTTTGCATGAGCTTGCAGACAATCGCATCTTGCGGAAGTATGTTTCTTGATCATGTACTTTGTGCAATGTATATAGAGTACCAGGATTTAGTTCATTGTTATATGATTTAATTGCTTATTTGTCCTTTTTTTGAAAGCAAGTCAGGAAATAATCTATAGCTCCATTGCGTAATTGAGTTGAGGTGTACTGGTTGTTAAGTAGAACTTGAAGCAAATCAAACAAACAATCACCAACATTGTATGCAAATGTGCGTAATCTACAAAGACCTTCAGCTCTAAGGACATTGTCAATGTTTGATATTTGAGGATACTTTGGGCATAGTTTTTTTATTTCATGTGAACTCATGGGCTGTTTTGAACTTATGTTTTGTGTTTCAATTTCTAACAATGGTTCAAAGTGTCCACTTACAGAATTCATGTCATGAAATAGTATAGAGACTGATTCTGTGTAGTTAGAGCTACTGAACTGTAAGTACCTTCTTGCTGTTGTGCTTGACCAAAGCGAGATTTGTATATTCAACCATTTGGATATCCAGTGAATGCAAAAAAGGTCACCCCACAATCCACTTTCTGCACAATCTTCCTGTGGCTGTGCAGATAATCGCATTCTGTGGAAGTATGTTTGTGGATCATGTACTTTGTGCAATGTATGTAGAGTATCAGGGTCTAGTTCATAGTTGTATGATTTTATTGCTTCTTTGTCCTTGTTTTGAAGGAAATTCAAGAAGTAATCTATAGCTCCATTTCGTAATTGAATTGATGTGTACCGATTGTTAAGCAATAGTTGTAATGAGAAAAACAAACAATCACCAACATTGTATGCAAAAGTACTCAATCTGCAAAGTCCCTTGCTCTTAAGCACATAGTCAATGTTTGATATTTGGGGGCGATTTGTTAATTCATAGGTGTCAACGTCTATCATTTTCTTTATTTTTCATGTAACCTAATGTATTTGGGTATAGCAAATGCTGGGTATGAATAGCATTTAACACTAGTATATAGATTACAAAATCTATAATTGTTAACATTGTCGCCTATGTGCTTTCACTCAATAGCATTCGATAGTATGAACCATGTTGTCGAGGATCTTGGAAGCTAATAATCTCTATATATGTTGGAAAATGCAGATTGAGTAGTAACAAAAGCTTACGTAACATACCACACAGCAAACAATTTAATAGAAGCACAAGGGGAAAATAGTATTAATTCTTCAACCTGACCTTGTTATCCATTGTCCACCAGCAGGATTGTATGTACTTATTCCTGTTACATTGCCAAAGTGGATAAATGAGTACAATGCATGATGTATACTTTTAGTGCCACAAACACAAAACAATATTTTCAGGTAGCTTTGTCTACATGCAACAATTGGTTGACAAGAATATTTTTTGCTCATATTGTCAATCTCAGTCTATGGTATTTAAATGTTTTGTGTTATTGGATTCCTTTGTTGCTATGTACTTCTAAGCGATTGATTTTTTTTCAAAGAACAAATGATTTTAAAAGCTATTCAGGTAAACATGAATCAAGTGGCACTTAGAGAATAGTTTGAAAAATCTTTTCTGTTTATAGAAAGTCAGGGAAATGCAAAAGCATTGTTTGATCAGAGAAGATCTATGGCTTTTCTTATTTGTGGGAATAGCTTTTAAAATCATTTGTGTATAGACAATTTGAGGGACATGCAAAGGCATAGGTCCATTGAACAAAAGTGAAGGCATAGATTGATTAAATAATTTTTAAAAGAGATTGAAACTCAGAGGTGCAGCCACACAGTGCATATATGCAAAGTGAATGCATTAAATAGCATGTGGGTTGATGGAAAACTGCTGCAATGGCTTGGTGGACATGTATAACCAGGCTGCTTTGTCCATTAGCTATAGACTTAAGTCAGCTGTTAAGCATCACTATTACTTTGTGCGTATTGTTTTTCTATCCTAGAAGTCTTTGTTCTGGGAGAGTTTATAGCGATTAAGTAAAATTTGTTATAGTTACAGTATCCAAAACCAGAAACGAGTTACTCGAGGCAATAAATAGCTTCTTTCCTCAGTTTCCTTTTACTTTAGAGGTTTAAAGCACATAGTGAAATTGGCAATGTGAGCAAAAAAAAACTATGGTTAAAGTCATTTTGCATGTAAGCAAGACCATGGAAAAATATTGCATCATGTCTATGAGGGACATAGTACATCATTCATTGTACTCATCTACCATGTCAGCTTTTGAAATTAACTTTGTAGGCTTTTATTTGTAAAACAGGAAGATTAAACATATGTTAACTTGCAAACTGCATAGCAACTTGCCACAGCTATAAACAGTCCTATGAAAGAAATTGCCTTAAATGCATATAGGTAAAAACCAGTTGACATAGAACAAAGACCTATGGCTCTAAACGCTATTTGAAACTATAAACAGGGTTTAAAAATTATATGCTAGCAGTTCATTCTATTCTATGGATATTGTATAGAGGAAGTATAACATACTAACACACAAGCAAAACCTGTTCTATTGCTCGAAGACAAATTACTATTGCAATTGCGGATAATGCATTTTCCTATTTGTATATATGGAAACAGTCCTCTAAACCATTTATGTTCAGAGAAATGAGGAATACAAGATGACAAAATGAATACATGGAAAAGAACTTTATGCAGTTACTATATTGAAGAATTTCAATTGCATTTCCAGAAAAGCAAAAAGGCAAATTGGAAAACTGACCTTGTAGTCTTCTATCAAATGATCAAGTATACTTGTACAAATGTACAAAGTGTACTAGGGACAAGCAATTTTTCCTAGTGTAGTTTGTGCGTGATTGTTTAAATACAGTTGAAAGCATTGAACCCTGTCACAAGGACAAATTAGGAAAATGAGTACAGTGAGTGACATATACTATGTTATTCATAAAAAGAAAACAGAATTCTTATGTGGATTCATTCGAACGAGAAACAATCCAAATGAGAAATTTTGTTTCTTAAAATACAAATTGCATTTTTTATTAATTTTGAAATACTTGTTGCTATTTGTGTACCCTATAATATAGAACATTTTTTTGCATATGTATGCACCAGGGTAATTCTGTTATTGCAATGGTGGCATAAGCTCTTTAAGAGCAATCAATGGAATAGATCCCATATTTGCTTAAGGACCTAAAAAAGTGTAAATAGGCCACAACAACTAATCAATACCAAAGCAAAAAACAACACTAACTTGTGCTAGCACTGTTAAGTTATGGTAAAAACAATTTCTACCTATGGTTTAATTCCAAACTAGCTATCACTTAATAGTGAAAGGGACGTAAATATTGATTTTCTAACTAAATGGGGTCATTTCATTTCCATGTGCATAAGTTTATTTTGTACCATTATGTTGCATTTACTATTACCTGTGCAATGAAGCCACATGCAAGTAGAATTCATAACTCATGGCATTTAGATACACCCAAGGAGAAATACAAACCAAGGTTGTTGGCATCCTGATAAGAAAGATGATGAGATACATCCAATTAATGTATGCCACAACATCTTATTCAATGAAGATGATTTGGATAGAAATGTTACAAATTAGAATCCTTATTGGTGTTTGAGTAATCCTCTTTTTCAAGACTTTTCAAGGAAATTGTATGCGAATACTTTCAGTGAGTAAGTGGAATTAGATCTTTTAATTGACTTTGTTTGATTGGTCAAATGTGCACAAGGATAGTTATAATTATTTCTTTGTTTTAATTATTATGTATATAAATACTATTCAACAGTTATGTAATTAATTAGATATGAAATGACAAAAGGAAAAAGAAAATAAATGAAAGCAAGTGTGGAGTTTAAGCTTATATCTGTAAATTGCATTAGCCTGACAGTTTGTAAAGTGCTTTTAACACATTGTGCTCATATTGTTTGTAAGGTCCTATTATGGGACATGTTAACATAACAGTGGCTCTAAAACTTGCACTATGGAATAGTTTTGCAGTAATTGAAGATATGCAGTCTTTGGAGAGCTCATAAGCGCCAAGTTATTGTTAAGATGTGACATTGTACATTGGACAAAAGACAATTTCTTGCCCAAGGGACTAGTTTCTGAAGTATAACATAGGCTGAGCACTATGAACCCCAATGTACCTATGGACATTAAAATAAAAGAAAACTGATGAAAGAAACTATTTATTGCCTAGAGTAGCTTGTTTGCAAGTGTCCTTTGTTGCAATCATGACAACCTTTGTCCTGTCACTGTAAATTGTTTTGTAGAAAAGACATATCGACACACACATATATGTATACATATGTATATATATGTATAGATACATCCATGTAAAGACAGATTAATGCATCTATGAACACAAGCATAAATGCATCCATATGATAACATGTGCATACACATAAATGCATCTATACATACATACATATATGCATAAACACACATATGCATAGATATATCTAGAGTCAGATGCATGGATGCATATATGCATCTACGAAGGTCTACATAGATATGCACATAGGTAAATGCACATGCACATAGAAACATGCACACATACATACATGCACTGACACATTAAGCAGAAAGTGATTGTGATAGTGAACTAAAGTACTATGAAACACAACCCCACGATGCACTTGAATAGAAAGGAACTATGGAGAGTAACAAATTATCATGTCAAGTAACTCGTTTCTAGGTGTGGGGCTTGCAACCGTAACATCTCCTGCTTAGTGGCTACAAACTCTTCCTTAGAACAGGGGCTTACAAAACACAAAAAAACAACACACGCAAAGTAATGGAAATGCATACCAAGTAACTCAACTCTATATTAAATGACCAAAGTACCTTGGTCATGCGTGGCCTCCAAGCGACTCCACCGCCTTCACCTTGAGCCAAATGCCATTCAATGCATTTAATTTTTATTCATGCATCACGTATGTCTACCTGCCAATTTGATAATCTATGCCTTTGCTTAATTTTAATTAATCAATTTATGCACTCGCTGTTTCCCAATATTTTAATGCATTTAATCTACATTCATGGATTACGTACCTCTAGCCGCCACCTTTTAAACTATGCCTTTGCTTAAATTTATTTAATCAATTTATGTGATCACATTTTCCCGAATTTGTAAAACGAAAATGATTTATAAAGCTACTCGGACGAAAAGAAAAATAGATAAATGCTAATTTTCCAATATATAAAATAGCTATCCAAATTCAAACTATACAAAAAAAGGCAATATGTTAAATGGCAAAATGTGATTGGTTCATGCTGCTAGTTAAATGCATTCCAGGTGAATGCATAAGTATTTCTTCCTACTAGCAGGAACTAATAAAATCATTTCAACCAAATGCATAAGTATTCTTGCCTTGACACTAGGACTCAATAAAATTGTCACTATAGAAAAACAGTTTATCCAAGTGAGTGCTATTAGGGTTGTTATCTTCAATTTCAAACTTCTTTGACATTAATGCATTTTTTTTGGTAGTAGAATATAGAGTTTCCTTTTTAAATGGGAATCTGGAAGAAAATGACATATACAAATAAAATTAAGCAAAGGCATAGGCTAGAAAACTGACAGCTTTTATCAATAGAAAGGGGGCGTTTACAGTGACAGAGCAGAAGCTCTTGTGCTCGTTGAATGAACACCAAGAAACAAGTTACTCAAGGCAACAAATGGCTATTTTTTTCTATGTTGCTTCATTATATCCCAAAAAAGCAAGTTGGGTTTCACAACGCATGAAAACACATTTGTGCAAACAACTACCAAAATTATAATTGCAATGGATGACAATGATGGTGTAATGGACACTAATAGTGCAAACATGGCTCTCTATAGACTTGTGCAATGCATTTTAACTATATTGGTGTTTTGCATCGAGCTTAAAGAACCACTGCAATTATGGTTTTGAAACAGATTTAAATCAATGGATGTAAGTCAAGAAAGGTTTCCAGTTACACTTAATACTTGAACCATGAAGCATCATTGATTCAAGCTATAGCAAAAGTGCAGACAGGGACACGCAAGCAAATTCAACAATGACATCATCAAACAAGGATTTGTTTGCTATCACTATGACTAACTATTGAACTCAATTGACTCATTAGTCAAACAGCTTTATTCATTACTGACCTAACTTGTCTGAAAGCTATCTTGTTAAACTGATTAGTTAATTTCATTAATGAGTAAAAGATAGAATTGGCTTAATTTGCACAAGCTAACTGTAAAATTGACTTGTTCGTTAATTGACTTTGATTAATGGTTCAGGGACAAATGAGACAAATTAAATTGTCATGAGCAAAATGTAAGATGGACTTATTGGCTCTTGTGCCACATATACTATGACATTTCAGCTTCCATGAAATAAAACCGAAAGCAATAGAATAAGCAAATGGCTTTAACATACACGAAGAGATACAATTAATATGAACAGCTATAGGCTGTTGAATATTTGTAGCATAAGGAACAGAAAGGAAGATGTTGCCAAAGATTTTGCAATTTCGGTCTACAGTTGCATTTGCTTCGTTGTCTATAAAGCCTTTTCAAGAAGTTCCTTTTTTTTTTGCATATGAATGGCCATGATTGGTTTAATTGATTTGGTGTACAGAGATGTTTTATAATTAACCATAATTAACTTTTCATCTAAGCTTCTATGTATCCCTGTATGCAACTGCGTATACATGCGTCCATGTATTTTTTGGATGTGCCACTATAGCCGTGCACCAATTTACTTTGTTATATGGCAATCGCATATAGTAACACTAATAAGCTCCTTCACTGTACATAGCAACTGTTTTCATAAATGCCAGGTTGAGCTTATATGTATCAGGATACATATATACGCACGCTAAAAAGTACTGAATTATGGTCTCTATTTTCCCATTTTCATAGACACGTTACTATTGCAATCAAATGTGTAAAGCATTTGTGTCCAAAGAAATTAGATAAAGGAATGGCAATATGTTACACAACCCTGTCTTATGCCTTCATAGTAGTTTTTTCATTGCATTTCAAGCAAACCATAAACTAGAATTTTATGCATATAATTTCATCCATGGCATTTACAGCTTTTCCAATAATTGGCCATGACCAACCGTGGAGCACAATTAATTCATCAGCAAACTAGATTGATTGCTACTGAATTAACTTGTTCAAAAGCTATCATGTTAAGCCAACTAGCTAATACACCACATTCAGTATGAAAATTAAGCCAATTCTATCATTAATCATAGTGATAGCAAACAAGTGCTTGTTAGATGGTCTCATTGTTGAATCAAGTGCAAGATTGACTTGTTTGTTAATTGACTTTGATTAATGGTTCGGTGACAAATGAGACAAATTAAATTGTCATTAGCACAATGTAAGATGGAATTATTAGCTGCCACGCCACATATACTATGACACTTGAGCTTTCATGAAATCACCTCACACCAGCTCCATCAAATCATGGAAGGGTTATTCAGTGGCTTCACGTATGGTCCCCCTGCCATTCGAATGAGAGCAGAAAAGTAAAGGAATAAAATGTAAAGAGTGAATCTGATTAGGATGTTGAAAGACTTGTTAAATGAGAAATGGAAACTAAAACATTGAATCTAAGTTTCCATTATCTATTTTTGTTTACTTCTTGACTACTGTTTTATTAAACTACAGATTGTAAAACACATGGTGTTGTAAAAACAACAACTCACTGACAGTTGTAACACACAACGTCTTGTAAAGTATTTTGTATTACTCTTGATTAGTTTTTTATTGGAATTATTTTGTATTGCTATAATTACTTTATTACTTTCTATTACTGTATTTCAGTATGGACATTTCAAGGTGAAGAACATGAGACATATGTAATGCAATATCACAAGTTTAATTACCAAGGTATGAATGAGCAAGAAATTTTTAGTAGATAAAGGTTATGAACGTTGAACTAATAGTATCACAGTCACCACAATATTTAAGGAAACCTATGCTCAACACTCTCTTTTCCATTATCAATTGTATTCCCAATGTCATCCATGAAGAATATCCTCAAAGATATAGAATACATTGATGCACAGGCTAAAGAAGTTCTTCATGAATCAAAGATATGTAGTTCATTGATGAAAGAAATAGAAATCGTGGATCAAAGCAATGGCTAATAGCAGGTCCTAGAGGTTGAAAAAGTTCTTCATGGATGAAATTGGGAATAAAATTGATAATGGAAAAGGGAGTCTACACCATAGGTTTACTTAAATGTTGTGGTGACTGTCCTACTATTAGTTCAATAATCATGACCTTTATCTACTCAAAGGTTCTTGCTTGTTTTTCATGCAATATAGATTTTAGTGACTAGAGATGAATTGTGATTACTTTGAGCGTTTCATTTGTTGTTATTTTGTAGGTTTGTGTAGTCACAGGACATGTTGTCGCTGCAGAGTCAAGACCTGGGAACAAGCTACTTGACACATGTACCCATACACTATGACATTTGAGATTCACATAAGTCTCATGCACGCAAATCCGCTATCATGGTAAAGGCATGCAAACACTGATGTTCCAATTCCATGGGGTAATGCTATTTCCACTTGTCCAAGTTCATTTCATTCCATTATCAAGAACCAATAATTAAATGTTTAAACCAGGTACATGCAAACAGCAATGGAAGAAAGGTTTCATAATGCTTTAAGACATTGTTATACTGTCATTATAAGTTCATATTTTAAGCTACTTTTAGTATTATTTATTCGAGCTTCTTGTTGAAATGCAAAGGTTTCATCTGCATTTGAGCTTTTCCATTGGCATCAAAGCATAAAGGGTAGAGGGGTTCTGTTAAAAGTTGTGGTTGTTGTCCTCATAGGCATAAACCCATATTTTAAACTACTTTTTTACTTCATGCATGTAAGTCGATAGTGAGTTGCTTCTAGCTATTCCATTGTCATTAAAGCATAAAGGAGAGAGGGGTTCTATTAAAATTCATGGTTGCTGTCCTTGTAGGCATAAATCTGCTTTTTAAACTACTTTTAGTATTATCTATTAGAATTTCTTGTTGAAATGCAAAGGTTTCATCTGCGTTTCATAGGTATTATGCAGAAATCCTCTTGTTCATTTAACTTCATGCATGTGAGCCCTATAGAATTTGTATTTTCCTAGTTGTTGCAAAGTGGTCCCATAGGGAGGACTTTGGAACCAAAATTATGTCAACATGTACGATAATGAGAGCTTTTCAACAATCAGTTAACAGTGTGTTTCTTTGAGCTTTTCCATTGTCATAAAAGCATAAAGGATAAAGGGATTCTATTAAAAGTCATGGTTGTTGCCCTCATAGGCATAAATGCAAACAATGAGAGCATAAAGAATACAGTAGAAACCCTTTTCCTGCCAGCAAGCATAAAAATTCTGTTAAATGTAGTCGTTACTGTTTTTGTATCTTGGGGCTGTAAAAAACTATGTCAAGAAATGTTGTAGACACCAAATTACAATGTTGCCATAGAGCAGTTAAGTAATATTTCTTTTCGCTTTTTAGTCTGCACGATACAAGGAATCCAAGTAGGGTTTCATAGTGCTACAAGGCAATTGTATACTTTGAATATAAATTTGTATTTTAAACTACTTTTAGTATTGTTTATTCGAATTTCTTGTTGAAATGTGAAGGTTTCATGTGTGTTTGATAGGAATTATTGTTTTTAAGATGTTGTGACATACATTAATTGGATGTATCTCAGTATCTTCCTTATCAGGATACTAACAACCTTGATTTGTATATGTCCTTGAATGTATCTGGATGCTATGAACTATGAATTCTACTTGCATATTGCTTGGTTGTACAAGTAATTCTAAGCGTTATAGAATGGTAGAAACCACAACTCATAGTATTCATATACACCCATGCACAAATACATGGTATTGAACACTTTAACCGGTGATCCCACAATAGTGGTTTACACTTTTTGGCCTAACTGGACACTGATATTTTTTTTTTTAACACGTAAGGAATTTGAAGATGATGTAAACTAGAGTCTTGTCACATTTTGTCTGTAGATTCTAAAAATATTTTTTTCATTTTTTTGGTCAGACCATCAGTTCTGATCAAAGATGAAGGATAAAATTCCAATTCTTTCAAATTTAGATTTATAACTCATATCTAGTGCTTCCACTTGGTTAGATAGTTTTTTATTGAATATTTTTTCTTTAATCAAGTTTCAAAGTCAATCAAATGACAATTCAGACCTAGCGCGACCGTATAACGCATAACTTTTACTGTATGTATCAAAATTCTTCTCTCTTTTTTTTGTTGGATCAAGGACTTCAATATCTGGTGCACTCATATTTTTAATTTTTTTTTTTTTATAATCCTCTATTTTTCCACTTGTGCAGACAAAGATTTTTGTTTTCGATGAAAAACCTATATTTAATAAAACTTAAAAAACAGATAGATAATAAAACCAAAACATACTAAAAATTATATTCATTGGATAGCTCGTTCTGAAGGCTACTCGATTCAAGTTTGGTTTCTAAATATTCCCCATTTCATCCCCCAAGACTTGAAAGCATCAAGTTTTTTGTAACACAATTAAAAATTAGGGAAAAAGGTTAGCTAGAATTGAGGTCTCTTGAACCCCTAGGGGATTCTTGAACAGGGGTTCATTCGAACCTGGTTCTCTGACTCTAATATACACATTTCCTTTATTTTTTTGGCAAATGTGGGCCCAATAGTTAGTGGGTTTCTCGAACCCTGGTTCGGTCGAACCCCTTTGTGGTTGTCGAACATCTAGGTTCATGCGAACCCCTAAAACCAATTTTTTTGCCATGGGGTCGTTTTTTCTCAAATTTCCTTCCTCTTCAAAAGTGTAAACCACTTATGTGGCTTCACCCTAACACAGACATGGTTTTCTAGGGCTAGTTTGTTAGTTTCCTTTGATCAATAGTTTAAATGCACACAAAGTTAATTGCAACCATTTCTTTCTTTGAATTTCTAGGTGCTTAAAGCCTAACTAGCAATTGCCTAATTATTTAGATATGGGACAATACAAGGATGAATAAGGAAATATGAACTTGCCTAAATGATCATGAATGATAGAGCTATTTGGTAAAATGCTACATATAATGTGACATTTAAGCTTCAAAGACTGCCAATGAACAGCAAAAGCTTCAAAACTCTCAGTTAACATGTAAAGGGCTGAGAAAAAATGATCTACTAACTGAATGGGGTCATTTTACTTCAATTATTTAGCACTTATTCTTAATTGTTTAATCACAATATGACTGGATGGCTAGCTGGCACCATCCACAAAAAGCATTTTAAGCAAATGCAACAGTAATCTGTTATATACACACATACATACATGGCAACATAGATACATGCATTCATATACAAATAATTACATGCACACATATATACATGCAAACCTGTATGCATGGATGCATAGAAAGACTATGTTTCAAGGGATTATTGAAGAGTTAAGTTGCTTTCTATATGTTTCCATATTTTGCATCTGTGCCTATAAGGACAATAACCACAATATTTGACAGTATTCCTCTATCCTTAATAGTAGCTCATTAGTTCCAAAGCTCTCTCTATAGGACAGTTGTACATTGCCTACAAGACTCAGATGAATCCTTTGTATTTCAAGCAAAGATTTGAATCAATAACACTTAAAATAATCTAAACTATGACTTTACAATCAAAGTATCCAAACGCATTGTAACAATGCGAAACCCAAGTTCCATTTAAGATGTACAATGAAAGTAAATAGAAGGGAAAATGCATTTGCTTTAAAGTTTGTACAACAATTTCAATAGGTTGTCTAGCCATTGTTGAAAATATGGTTTTCTATCAGCATAGTCCTTCAACATTCTTTAGGTCTAACTGCTACTTTGTTAATTGACTTTGATTAAAAGATAAAAATATGAAATGTGGCCAAGGATAATTATAGACAAGTGTACGTTGCCTCCAAGATTCAAATGAATTCTTGGTATTTGAAGGAAAGGTTTGAATCGATAACACTTAGAATGATCTAAACTATGATTTTAGAATCAAAGTATCCAAACGCATTGCAACAATGCAAAACCCAATTTTTATTTAAGATGCACAATGGAAGGCCAAAATGTGAAATGTGGCCAAGGATAATCATACCTTTTTTATCTCTTTTTATTGTTATATATTCAAAGACTAATTAGCAATCCAAACAGTCCCGCCTCTAGTCAAATACCATCAAATGCATTGATTTTGAATTAATGAATTATGCACCTTTAGCTAGTAGTTTTAATCAAAGCTTGCATATGGATTCAGAATCAAACTCTTAAAATTTGAAAAGGTAATTTTTTTGAAACAAAGATCAACTTTTGAACCTCAAATGCTTAATTTTTATGAACCATATAGCATATGCCACTCATAGTACCCATTTGCAAAGATTGTCCTTGTAACAAAAAGCAACGATATGATTACAAGTACAATCAATATAGTGAGAATCTTGAATTAACCTTTTTCTCTGTTTACTATATGCAATTGTAAACAAAAGAGAAGGTTCATTCTAGAAACTCACCTTGAACTAGTCGCTTGAAGAATTTGCCATAGCCAGACCGCTACACGACCTCTTTTCTTCCAACAAAAAGCATTGCACCATGTAAAAAGCTTTCATTAGAAAACAAAAACCATGTATTTGTTTTTCCTAAAAGAATAGCAATTTATAGTACTCCTACTGTGATGGATACTAATAGGAAAAACCATTTTAAACACTATCAAGCATTTTTCTAGGTTCAAGAGACACAAGTATAAATGCAAACAAGATTAACTACACAAGCTAATTGTGACAGGTTATTGGACCACAAATCTTCTAGCAATGAATTTGACTGCTCTTTTCCATGAATCCTAAAACTGTTCTATCAAGCAATATTACTTAACTGCTCTATGGGAACATTGTAATTTGGATTCTACAACATTTTTGGCATAGTTTTTTATAACCCCAAGATACACAAACAGTAAAAACGACATCTGACAATTTTTTTATGCTTGCCGGCAGGGAAAAGGTTTCTACTGCATTCTCTATGCTCCCATTGTTTGCATTCATGACTACAAGGACAACAACCATGACCTTTAACAGAATCCCTCCATCCTTTATGCTTTCATGACAATGGAAAAGCTCAAAGCAACACACTCTTGACTCATTGTTGAAAAGCTCTCATTATCGCACACGTTGACATAATTTTGGTTCCAAAGCCCTCTTTATGGGACCACTTTGCAGCAATCAAAAAGACACAAACTCTACAGGACTACATGCATGAAGGAAAATGAACATGAAGATTTCTACATAATACCTATCAAACGAAGATTAAACCTTCGCATTTCAACAAGAAATTCGAATAAACAATAATAAAAGTAGTTTAAAATATGAATTTATAGTCAAAATATACAATTGCCTTAAAGCACTATGAAACCCTACTTGCATTTCTTGTATCCAACAGAATAAAAAGCAAAATGCAATATTACTTAACTACTCTATGGGAACATTGTAATTTGGACTCCTCAACATTTTTGACATAGTTTTTTATAACCCCAACATACAAAAACAGTAACAACGACATTCGACAGAAATCTATGCTTGCCGACAAGTAAAAGGTTTCTACTGTATTCTTTATGCTCCCATTGTTTGCATTTATGCCCATGAGGACAACAACCACGACTTTTAACAGAATCCCTATATCCTTTATGCTTTTATGGCAACGACAAAGCTCAAAGCAACACACTATGACTCATTGTTCAAAAGCTCTCATTATCGCACACGTTGACATAATTTTGGTTCCAAAGCCCTCTTTATGGGACCACCTTGCAGCAATAGAAGAGATACAAACTCTACAGGGCTCACATGTGGATTTCTACATAATACCCATCAAACGCACATGAAACCTTCGTATTTCAACAAGAAAATTCAAATAGATAACACTTAAAATAGTTTAATACACGGAAAAGATCAAAGCAACTCATTGTCAACTCACATGCATGAAGTAAAATGAACAAGAGGATTTTTTACATAATTCCTATCAAACGCACATGAAACCTTCGCATTTCAACAAGAAATTCGAATGAACAATACTAATAGTACTTTAAAATACAAATTTATAATCAAAGTATACGAATGCCTTCAAGCACTATGAAACCCTGCTTGCACTTCTTGTATCAAATAGACTAAAAAACGAAAACTTACCTCTTCTGACCTCAAGCAATTTGTCTCTCACTGTCCACCGTTTTAATGTATCGAAACTCTGAAAATTACCAAATTATCGCTTCAAATAACTCGTTTCTGGGTCTAGATTCTGCAACTATAACATATCCTGCTCGGTCGCTAAAACTCTCCCTCAGAACACCGCTTACAGAAGAAAAAAACAACACACGCCAAGTAATGGAAATGCATACCAAGTAACTCAACTCTATATTAAATGACCAAAGTACCCTGGCCACGCGTGGCCTCCAAGCGACTCCACCGCCTTCACCTCGAGCCAAATGCCATTCAATGCATTTAATTTTTTTCATGCATCACGTACGTCTACCCGCCAGTTTGATAATCTATGCCTTTGCTTAATTTTAATTAATCAATTTATTCGCTCGTTGTTTCCTGATATTTTAATGCATTTAAATGCATTCATGGATTCGTACCTCTAGCTGCACCTTTTAAACTATGCCTTTGCTTAAATTTATTTAATCAATTTATCGATCGCATTTTCCCGAAATTTTAAAAGCGAAAATGATTTATAAAGCTACTCGGACGAATAAAAAAATAGATAAATGCTAATTTTCCAATATATAAAATAGCTCTCCAAATTCAAACTATACAAAAAAAAAAAGCAATATGTTAAATGGCAAAATGTGATTGGTTCATGCTGCTGGTTAAATGCATTCCAGGGGAATGCATAAGTATACCTGCCTACCGACCGGAACTAATAAACATTATAATAAATTTAAATATATCAAGAGGTGGGAATATTTAAAATCTGTCGTTACCACGTTTTGCCGCTGCCATCACACATATTACCCCTCCGTTATTTCTGCATCTTCCTTGGTGGGCCCCGCGCATGATGGGCATGCATGATTTATGTGTTTCTTGTATGTACATAGTTCGTTTTGTCCAGGAGTTAGCCGGCTCCGTGGTGCAACGTAATGAATTGAACGCCATTTTTAATGGCCACTTGGCATGCCATCCCTCAGGAAATTGAAAGCACTCATTTTGTCGGTTCACATTACTAATCCCGAAACTGCAATTACGTACGATTTTATTAATAACATGTATTTTGATAAGTAGGAGGTATTTTAATTCTACATTATTCGAAGGGAAGAAAAAACAAGAAAAACTCTATTTTATTCGATACCTAGAATGGAAAAAATTGCGTGTGAATTCTTCAAACATGATTTGGTTTGTAGAAGTGGATAAAGTGGATAATCCGGTCCTCCAAGAAAACAAACATAAACATGTGCGTATGTGTCCTTTACTTCTTTGTTTTACTCGATGAAGTTGAGACATCTCGAAGCACTCATTTATCCGGTCGGTTCATATTACCAACCCAAAACCTCAATTATATATGATTTTATTAATCAATGTGACTTAAGTCTACATTATTCGATAGTTTATCGTCGAAAATAGGAAAAATTGAATGTTAGTTCTTCCGACGTACAAAAGTGGACAAATTCAGTCCGTCTAGAAAACAAATACAAGTATGTCGGTATGTGCCGTTTATTTCTTTGTTTTCCTCAATGATATTGGACATCTAGTGCGGACGGTGAATGGGCTAGGTAGTACATTCGTCAATTCTGGTAGGCCACAAGTCGAGACAAAACTGATGACCATCTACCTGTATTGAGTGATTCTTTCTGTAAAATAAAGCTGTAAGCTTTTATATATATAAATATATATTTTAGAAGTTTTTTTTATGAAAATAAATAATATATAAATGGTGGCATCTCTTGATTTATAACAATGAGAATAAGAATCTGTCTTTTTATTGTAAAATATAGTAGTAGGTAATCTGATACAGAGATTTGAATTTTTTAAATTTTCCTATTTAATTTGGCCTACAAAGTAGGTGTCATGATGTGCTTGAGGGCACCAGTGATCAAAGGATTTCAAAATTCCTCCTCCGCTCCTCTTCCCACCCCTAGTCACCATCTTCGAAGAAGGAATTCTCACTTTGATTACCATGTATTATGAATCTTATTTTTCATAAAAGGCTTCCACAATATTTTGCACACCTATTCGATTAAAAACTATTTTTCCATTCTTTTACCAATCTTATGATCATACATAAATTGCATGAATTTTTTTTTACTAAATTAACATATTAGAAATTAATCCTTCATCCATTCAAATATCTTTAAACGAAAAAGGCGAGGGTTCACCCAAACGAAAAAGGGAAGGGTTCACCTAAACCCCCCTTTAAATCCATCCATAACTTATTTTATAGACGTCAATCAAACCAACTTTGAAATTCGCAATAAACTCCTATGAAGAAGAAAACATGCAGAATTCCAACGAACGAAAGAACTCAGAAATTGAACATTCGACAAACAAATGCAGAACACCGTAGCTATGAAGTCCGAACAACTACGAAGTCATAAATGTAAGGAAGCAAAGGTGCGCAGAATCACTTCCTATGCTAATCTTGAGAGGACGATTATGCAAATTCAACTAACTATTACAAATATTTCAATGGACAAATAAACATGCATAAATGAAATATCACAATAAACACATAACACAGTAATTACCGTGGGGAAACCCTTCAGGGAGAAAGACCCCACCCTCCAAAACCCGCACAATGTATTATCAAATCAAGAAGATTACAATACACTCGCAATGCAAGTTCTTATAGGAGTGCATCACCACAACTCGAACTCGGACTCAGAGAGACTCCTTCTAGCACCCAGTCTTGCAAATTGAACTCGATGATTCAAACACCTCCCCAAGCCCTCCTTTTATAGTGATTTACAAACTGGAAACCATTTGTGGTTTTATAAAACCATGGGCCAAAACCATGGGAAAAACAACCATGCCACATGTTACCCACTTGTCATTTGTAACTCCAAGATGGAAAAACAACTAAGTTAAAATAGCATTTTCGTCCATAATTCTGTCCTCTAGTTTAGACCCCCATAAAAGTTATACAATGAGTTGTTTATACTCTAAAAATAGCCCTCCTATACTCTACTAGGGACATTGCACATTTTTTAACAACTCATACACCTTTTTCCAACACATAAACATGTGGAGAATTACCACAAACAAATTCTAGAATTTTCTAGAAAAAGCTTGCAAGGTTGAGACACAATTCTCAACATTCTCCCACTTGTCGAACACCTTGCAAGATTCAAGGGATCCAAAGTGTCATAGACTTAATTGCTAGGGGCCGAGAGCCCCATAGACTCTGAACACCATTTGAATTTCTCTGTGCTCATGGGCTTAGTTAATGCATCAACAACATTCACCAAAGTCTCCACCTTCTCTAGCTTCACCTTGCCGTCCTCGACCATATCTCTCACAAAATAATATTGTACATCAATGTGCTTGGTCCTGGCATAAAATGTCGGGTTCTTCGCTAGGCAGATTGCACTCTGACTATCACTATAAATTGTCACTGCACCCTATTTGAACTCTATATCTGAACACAATCTCTTTAGCCAGATGGCTTCCTTGCAGGCATGAGTAGCTGCCATATACTCTGCCTTTGTAGTGGACAAAGCGACCACAGCTTGTCGCTTGCTCATCCAACTGATTGCACCACCGAATAATGTAAATACATATGCACTAGTGGATCTTCTTTTATCAACATCACCAACCCAGTCTGAATCCACGTGGCCTTGAATATCCAAGGAATGCTTGTTTCATGTTCTATGGAAACAAAGAGTACTCTGAGGTACCCCACAAGTATCTGAAAACTATTTTTACTACATCACAATGTGCTCTTCTTGGATTAGACATGTAACGGGAAAGTACTCCCATTGCTTGGGCAATGTCTGGTCTTGTACATACCATAGCATACATCAAACTTCCAACAGCACTCTGATATGGTACTCGACTCATCTCTTCCATCTCCAATGGGGATGTAGGACACTGTGAGCTAGAAAGCTTTGTTCCCATAGTAACAGGAACACTCAATGGTCTGAAATCCCGCATATTGAATCTTCTCAGAATAGTACCAACATACTTACTCTGGCCTAGCCAAAGCTTTCTATTTTTCCTATCTCTTATAATCTCCATTCTCAAAATATGCCTTGCTGTACCAAGATCTTTCATTTCAAACTTTGTTGAGAGCTGAGATTTTAATTTTGCAATCAAACCTTTTCCTTTGCCAATAAACAACATGTCATTGACATACAAGGCAATAACCAGGAAATAATCACCATCAGACTTGTAATATATACAATGATCAGATTTAGATCGCACAAATCCTAAACTCAAAATATATGTATCAAACTTCTGGTACCACATCCTAGGACTTTGTTTTAAACCATACAAGGGTTTCTTCAACTTACAGACCAAATGACTTTTACCTTTCACCACAAAGTGCTCTGGTTGTGTCATGTAAATTTCTTCGTCCAAATCTCCATGAAGGAAAGTTGTTTTCACATCCATTTGCTCAACCTCTAGATCATAAGCAGTTGCAATAGAAAGTAAAAATCGAATGGATGTCATTTTTGCTATAGGAGAAAAAATTTCACCATAATCAACTCCTACAACCTGGGAGTAGCCTTTTGCAACCAAACGTGCTTTATACTTCTCAATGCTTCCATCTGAACCCATCTTCCTTTTGAACACCCATTTACAACCAACAGGCTTTCGTCCTTCAAGCAATGGTACAAGGTCCCATGTGTCATTCTTCTTAAGAGCTGCCATCTCTTCTTCCATGGCTATTTTTCAGGACTTTGAATCATTCATACCAAGAGCCTTTTCTACAGATCTCGATTCATCAATATTAGCATTCAAAGAAAATATACACCTCCAATCATCGGGAGAATATCCATACCTTTCTGGTGCTTTCCTCTATCTACTAGACCTTCGAACAAGATCTAGTTCAGGTTCAGGTTCTCCCTCTTCCTCTAATGATTCAGAGCTCGTAGAGCTCTCCTCAACATCTTATCTTTCTAAGGACCTCGATTCAACTTTCTCAGGTGTAGCAGGCAGTTGAATCACATCTTTCTTTTCTTCCATCTGTTTTGGCTGCACTATAACAAAAGAAGGCTTAGTTTCTCTAAAAATAACACTTTTGGAATAAAATACCTTTTGTGCAACAGGATCCCAAAGCTTGTATCCTTTCACACCATAACTATATCCGATGAAGATACATTTGACAGCTTTGTTGTCCAATTTTAATCGATTCTCCTTTGGCACATGAGCATATGCCTCGCAACCAAACACTCTCAGATGTCTAAGTGAAAGCTTGTGGCCCAACCATGCTTCCATTGGCATCTTGTCAACAAGAGCTAATGTAGGAGACCTGTTTATCAGGTAGCAGGTAGTGGCTACAGATTCAGCCCAGAACTTTTGTTCTAGTCCAACTCCACTCAGCATACTTCTAGCCTTCTCCATCAAGGTCCTGTTCATTCTTTCTGCAACTCCATTCTGCTGTGGAGAATACGAAGTCATCTTCTCTCTTTTAATACCACAATCTTTACAAAATGTGTCAAAATCATTAGAGCAATATTCACCACCATTATCAGTTCTCAAACACTTTATCTTTTTTTCAGTTTGCAACTCAACCATTGCTTTAAACTCTTTGAAATGACTGAAAACTTCAGCTTTACTCCTAAGAAAATAAACCCATGTTCTTCTACTGAAATAATCAATGAAAGAAACATAATAAATTGATCTACCAATAGAAGAAACATCAACTGGACCAAATACATTTGAATGGATAAGATCCAAAATACATGAAGACTTATGAGAACTCGAGTAAAACTGAATATGGTTTTATTTACCATAGATACAATGCTCACAAAAATCGAACTCAAGATTGCATTCATTCAACCCATCAACAAGGTTTTTATTTTTCAAGGTCCATAGACCCTTCTCACCTATGTGGTCGAGTCTTTGGTGCCATAACATGGTCTTCTCTACATGCAACTTTGATTCGGTAGATAGAGCACCCTTGGGTACCCAAAAACCACGACCATTTGTTGAAAGAGAAACCGTCTCCTTCTCCAACAAAGTAGTCATTTTCACAATCTTATCAGAAGTACTATTGTACTCAATCGTGCATGCATCAAGCTGGTACAATGTACCCAATCTGCTTCCTCTTGCTATTACCATAGCACCTCTCACCATTTTCACACCTGCTTCATAAAACTATACAAGCACACCCACATCTATTAGTTTGCTAACAGATAACAAATTTCTTGCTAGTCCCGGGATAAGCAAGACACCATCAAATCTTCTAATTCTACCATCAGAAAATTTCACACGAATACTTCCACGACCAACAATATCAAGAACTGAGTTATCACCCAAATACACCTTACCACCATCAAAATTTTCATACTTACTAAACCAGATTCTATTAGGAGTCATGTGGAAAGATGCACCTGAGTCTATCAACCATGCATTGTCACCTGCATGAGTGGCCAAGGCTGCGATGAAAGCGTTTACATCTTCCTTCTCGGACTCAGAATCAGAATCTTGCTTCTTCTTCTTCTTCTTCTTCTTCTCCTCTTTGCAGTCCTTTCAGAAGTGTCCAGGTTTGCCACAATTCCAGCAGATTGCCTTGGACTTACCAGGAGATTTTGATCTCCCCTTATTCTTGGACTTAGAACAGCCATGCTACTTTTTGTTCTTGCCTCTTTCTTTTGGTCTTCCTCAAACACTCAAAGCCTCTTTGGCATTCAGAGAGACCTTCGTTCTCATCTCCTCAGAAAGTAGAGAACCAACAACATCCTCCATCTTCAAGACAACTGAAGTGCTCCCTATGGCCATGACAAGGCTGTCCCATGAGTCTGGCAACGAACACAACAAAGTTTGGCACCTTTCTTCTTCATCCATCTTAACCCCAACTGAGGTCAACTGAGTCACCAACATATTGAATGTTTCAAGATGCTCAGAAATTCGTCCACCTTCCATTCTCAAGGAATACAACTTCTTCCTCAAGAAAATCTTATTCACAAGTGATTTTGCTTGGTAGATCTCACTTAGCTTCTTCCAAAGCTTCTTTGCAGTAGATTCTTCATGGACATTAATCAGAATTGAATCTGCAAGACACAATCTAATGAGACCTTTACCTTTTCTATCAGTCACATTATATTGTGCAGTTAAAGTTGGATCTGCGGGCCTCAGCGTATTCTCATCCACCACATCCCATAGATCTCGATCAATTAACAGATCTTCCATCGTTAGCTTCAACATCTCAAAGTTTGTGCCAAAAAACTTTTCTACATCAATCCTCCCCGATATGCTTGCCATCTTTGCAATCCTTCAATACAGAAAAGAAAACCTCTGCACAAGCTCCCACTCAAACCTTGATTAGCTCAAAAAAACCATGTACCCAACAAATAGAACCAAAACTGGCTAGGCTCTGATACCACTTGTAAGGAAGCAAAGGTGCGTGAAATCGATTCCTACGCTAATCTTGAGAGGACGATTATGCAAATTCAACTAACTATTACAGATATTTCAATGGACAAATAAACATGCATAAATGAAATATCACAATAAACACATAACATAGTAATTACCGTGGGGAATCCCTTCCCGGAAAAAAACCCCACCCTCCAAAACCCGCACAATGTATTATCAAATCAAGAAGATTACAATACACTTGCAATGCAAGTTCTTACAGGAGCGCATCACCACAACTCAAACTAGGACTCAGAGAGACTCCTTCTAGCACCCAGTCTTGCAAACTAAACTCGATGATTCAAACACCTCCCCAAGCCCTCCTTTTATAGTGATTTACAACCTAGAAACCATTTGTGGTTTTACAAAACCATGGGCCAAAACCATGGGCAAAACAACCATGCCACATGTTACCCACTTGTCATTTGTAACTCCAAGATGAAAAAACAACCAAGTTAAAATAACATTTTCGTCCATAATTTTGTCCTTTAATTTGGACCCCCATAAAAGTTATACAATGAGTTGCTTATACTCTAAAAATAACCCTCCTATATTCTACTAGGGACAAGACATTTTTTAACAACTCATACACATTTTTCCAACACATAAACATGTGGAGAATTACCACAAACAAATTCTAGAATTTTCTAGAAAAAACTTGCAAGGTTGAGACACAATTCTCATCAATAAATCACACATACAAGGCATAGGGCACACATGCAACGTCATAAATCAAAGCCGAAACCACGTTGAGAAGCTTGATCACAGCCTGTCAGCGCCCTCCACATTTGTTAGTTCCCTTGCGAAGAACAAGAACGCAAATATCCATCTTTCTTTCGAGAGTTCCCTTCCCTTGTAGTTAATACACAAAGCTTGTCTAGATTTAGCAGTAGATTTAGAGTAGTTTTAGCCGACACTTCTAGAAGAATGGAAGCGAATAGAAAGCCGTTTTGACCGGAAATAATAAACGCGAGAAGTTGAACGCCCCGTGAAACGTAAAGAAACAGAGACTTGAGCTGCAGAATTTGAAACCTGGTTAATACTTTGCATTTAAAAAATGATATAGTTTGTGGATTTCGTGTTGTACGATCTGCCAGTGAGTTTGATTTGATAAATGTGGAAGATTCATGGAAGCCCTCGGTGCCGGCCTATCTTCCAAGCAATTTCCTGAATCTTTTCCTGGTCGTTTCCAGAAAGGAACATGTTTGCCTCTGACATCAACAGATTTTATACAGTGCTCTTTTTTTCTGTTTACTCCGATCCCATCTCCTCTGCCCTTCCCCTGTACCAACAATCCATTTTCTTCACTCCTGCTTAGCATTAAGCAATGGCATTCTCATCCTCATCTCACCCAAGAAATGAGGAACATGATGCTTTCTCTGGAATTGAGCCTCAGGGGACACGGAGGAAAATAGATGAATCTTCGAGATTGTTTGATGTGTTCATCAGCCACAGGGACCCTGATGTCAAACAAACTGTAGCCCTTCAGCTTTACAACACTCTTACGGGGTTAGGAATTCATACATTTCTTGATTCGAAAAAGAAAAAGCTTGGCGATTCATTTCCTTCAACGATTGAGAATGTCATTCACTCTGCCTCGGCTCATGTCGCTATCTTCTCCAAAAGGTACGCAGAGTCACCATGGTGTTTGGCAGAGCTGGTTCTCATGTTACAGAGTAGAGCTAAGATTTTTCCAGTATTCTACGGGGTGAAGCCTTCTGATCTTCGCCACATAGAAAACGGAAAGTATACTAAAGCAGTCACTAAATATGAAAAGAAGAAGACGTATTTGGAGAAGCTTAAGGAGTGGAAGGAAGCCCTCCAATCTGTTTCATTTATCACAGGACACGAAATCAGCCAAAATTTCAAGTAAGATCTATGTGTTTCCATTATACTTCGTCATTGCACATTCTTTAATTTTTTCTTGAATGAAATTTTTAGAACTTAAGCAGCAAAATTTATTTCTTATTAAGATCCCCTTTTCCTTTGCAAAGTATCAGTGACTGCCAAAATATAGTGTCAGCTGTTCAAGAAGTCGTAGAAAGGACAAAATCTCTACATGTTGCCAAATACCCAGTGGGACTTAACAAGCTTGTGGAAGAGTTTGAAAGGTTGTGTCTTGATAAGCTTGTGGAAGATTTTGAAAGGCAGTGCCAGATGAATGAAGGTGGCAAAGAGAAGGCTCAGATCGTCGGCATTTTCGGAATGGGTGGAGTGGGCAAAACAACTCTGGCCAAAGAATTGTTCAACAGAAAGCGGTCACAATATGCTCAAGTTTGTTTTCTGTTTGATGTGAGGGAAGCCCATGCCAACAAGAGTTTTCCTTCTTTACAAATGAAACTCCTCAAAGACCTCTTCAACCAAGGTAATCTCAATTTTCATTGTACAGAGGAAGGAACAAGTCATATTGAGCGCTGCATAAAAAGGAGCAAACAGTTTAGTTTCCTAATTGTTCTAGACGATATCGATCACCTGCAACAGTTGGATGCTCTTCTCATTATGGATATGCTGAAGAAGCCAGATCAGAATATGCTAAAGTCAGTTCGCAGCCTGGTAATTATCACAACCCGTGATGTAGGGGTGCTTATAAACGCAGGAATTACTGCTGTTTATAATCTAAAAAGGATGGATAGAAGCGATGCGAGAGAGCTGTTTTGTTGGCATGCCTTCGGCAAACCCTATCCGGTTAACGATTACCATCAGCTGGTTAACTCCTTTCTAAATGTTTGTGGAGGCTTACCTCTGTCTCTTCAAGTTATTGGCAGCCATGTTCGTGGCAGAGATAAGAATTATTGGAGGTTAGAATTGAACAAAGTTTGTAAGGCACTGCCTCGGGACGTACATCAGAGAATTAAAATAAGCCTTGATGCATTAGAATACGAGGAACAACAAATTTTCATTGATATTGCATGTTTTTTTGTTGGCAAATTGAAGAGTATTGCCATGGGACTATGGGAAGCATCAGGATATAGCGGTCAACATGCCTTGGAAACACTTAAAAGCAAGTGTCTTGTCCAAGAAACAGAGGAGAGATCCTTTTGGGCTTGGCTGGGAGAAAAGAAATCTGTATTGACAATGCATGACTGTCTGCAGGATTTAGGGAGAGATATGGCAAATGGACTGAGCCGTCCTGGTCGGTTGTGGTGCTCCCAAGATCTTGAACATCTGGTATTCTTAGTTCCTCCTCCCAATTTCTGCTTTATGTCAAGTGATATTTTAACTCCTTAATACAACACAAGTTTGAGCTACTTCTGTGATTGCAGGAATCAAAGGGATTCCGAAACATCCTCGCTCAAACCAGAAGCAGATGTTTCCATTCATTTATTGACAAATCCATGAATTGTCGAATTACATACTTTCTAGGGGGATCAGAAGTCAGCGACGACACAACTACTTCCTTGTTCTGGCTTCAGCTCGAGTATTATGGGTTTCGAAATCGTCCAAGCATTCCTTCATGGATTCCTCTTCAAAATTTGCGTTGTTTAATAATCCGCAATATGTGGGTCAAAACATTGTGGCAGAGCAATGTACAGGTATTATGTTCTTCATTGAAAATTAAATTTCCATTAACGGTACTTTGTTTCTTATTGCTAGCCATTAAACGTGTTAAGAGGAAATTTATTTTGAGCTTCAGGCACCCAACCAATCGAAGGACCTGCAGATAAATGATAGTTCTTTAGAAGAATTTTCAGATTTATCAGAAGCGTCAAGTAGTTTGGAAAATAAAATTTCTGATCTGAAGAAGCTAATAGAATTGAACATTTCTATGTGCCAAGATCTTCAAAAGCTAAGTGTTGGAAATTTCAGCTGCCTCGAAAACCGTGTCAGGAATTTCTGATC
Organism: Sequoia sempervirens; assembly: GCA_007258455.2. NCBI lineage: Eukaryota > Viridiplantae > Streptophyta > Pinopsida > Cupressales > Cupressaceae > Sequoia > Sequoia sempervirens. The sequence goes on along the minus strand of VDFB02105785.1, from coordinate 483,048,519 downwards.
TTAGGAAGCTGGTAGAATTGGACATTTCTAAGTGTCCGGTGATTGAGCAGATGCGTCTAGTAGGTCTGAACTCCTTGAAGCATTTTAAGGTTGACGATTCTTTGAAGTGGACATGTTTTGAGTTGGATGATTGCAGAAACTTACAAACAATATCAGCAATTCAAGATCTTGGAACGCTTGTAAGCATCACCATTCGTGACTGTACCGAGCTTGAGGTGTTGCCGTCTCTTCAAGGTTTAAGAAGCCTATAGACTGTCACAATTGATGGATGTAGCAAGCTAAAGAGTCTTCTCTTGTCCAAATGTCAAAATTTGGAAAGAGTGACGGGTAAATTGGGTCTAAGTTGCCTTGAGGAGATTACCATTCAAGAATGTAGGAAGCTGAATTGTCTTCAGTTATTTAAATGTCAAAATTTGAAACAAGTGTCCATATCGGATTGTTCGAAGCTTGAAGAGATGCCATGCTTTGCACGTCAAACTTTCCTTGTGAAGATCAGTATTGTTAGATGCGAGAAGCTGCAAAACATAACTTTGCCACGAAAACTTGTGGAACTTGAAATAGAACGTTGCAGAGAACTGAAAACAGTAAGAGCGAGTTGTGATCATAGTGAATGTCTGGAGTTGTCAAGTGATGCCCGACAGAGGTGCCTGAAGCAGATTACAGTTGAGAGGTGTAAAAAGCTGAAGACCATTCGAGACATTGATGCGCTGCATGGATTGGAAAGTATGCAATTTTCATATTGCAGCAAGCCAGCAATAACCGATTGCATTTCCGTGTTGAAGGTACTGATCGGAAAATTCATTTAAACATTCAACAATATATCTTGCTTTGAACGGAGAGCAAACGAGTTATTTTTCAGAATTGACCCGAACTTTGTTTTCCCTCGATTTTTTAACTTAAGCTCTTAGGCCATTGGTAAATGAAAATTGAACTTTTCCTTTGTCGTTTTCTATTGCAGAATCTGCCGTCAAGAGTTTCTTCTTGTGGTTGGAAAAGGTATCGGCGGAGAGCTGGCAACTAATTTAAAGCCACGTCTCTTTTCTGACATCGATATACTTATTCAAGAAAGCATTGATTTCAGTGAAAGTTTGGCATCACGCGCAGCCATGGTCCTCATTTGCGCTATGGATCTATATTTACAGAAGAATTTCCGTGATTTGGTTCATCATCGTCAGAGTCCGAATTCGGATCTCGACTTCGAATATACTGATCTGGACTTCCAAGATAATGATTCTTATCCTGAGAGAGAGATTGTGCCACAAGGAGAACGGATAATTACCATCGTAATTACCGACCCATGTACGATGTCTTCCAGGGTTAAGGAACGAATTAGACATATTATTAAGGGTCCAGACAGAGAAATTGTGCCACAAGGAGAACGGATAATAAGATTCAAGAAGGGGTGGACGGTAACAGTAGATGAAGGTCGAGATTGGAAAAATGTAGTACATACAGTTATTGATAGGCTATACAAGAACTAAATGCAAGTTACAGCAGTCATCTTCTCGGAAATAATGGCGCTTTTGACTTTGAGCAAGATGGGAGAGAAAATTGTGAACTGAGCATTAGTAAGCGGGTAGCTGAGGTAAGCATTTTGAATGATCTTAAAAACTGTTTTTTATTGATTGATTTGGAAAATAGTGTAAAAATCAAATTTTTATTTTATTTTATAAATTACATGTCTTAAAAAATTGAATCAAATCTCAATTATATTAATTGTTTTGAGTGACATGAACACTATTGTATATGTCATACATTTTGTGATTATTCTATGGAGCCAAGGCATTAATCAAAATTTTCAGGATATTCCACAAACTATAAATAGGGGTTTAGCATAAATTTGCATACCAAGTGATTTGAAGGAAAGAAAAGAGCAAAATAATGATGACTTTGGAAGAAAATTATGGTGGTTGGTAGTGACATTAAAGTGTGGGAAAATACACACTGAGATTAAAATGATCTATTTTAAGAGGAGAATTCATAAATGTTAAACAAAAGTCACGAACAATATTGCAATATATATTTTTATGTTATTTATGTGTATATTAATGTGAAAAGATATAAAAATAATTTAATATGTGTTTGGATTTTGAAATGGATTTTTAGTTTTACTATTTTTTTATGATTTTTGGCAAGCATAATGTGTATAATTCAGCATCGGAATGGAATCATGATCATATAAAGATTATGATTTGATGTAAATGATCACTGGAAATATTTTCCTTGAAGTGTGTATTTATGGGGGTTGTTATTGTTGAAAAAGAAGGCTATTTAACAAGATCATTTGAATCTGAAAATTCTGAATGATTTTTGCAAAAGAGACTACGAGTGCATAAAGTGGTCTGAGTTGCACTCCTCGAAAAAGGGGAATCATTTTTTTGATACAAGTTTTCACTATTTTTCTTAATGTTTGTTGAAGCAACATGCCAATATATATTAAAAGAATTGTTTACTATTATTGTAATTTATCAATTTCAAAAGGTAGTTAATTTTTTTTTTTTGGGTACTCAAATGCATTTCTTTCCTTCTTAAAATAGCTAGGTAAACTAGAGAAATGAAAAGAAAGTAAAGAAGAATATAATTTTGTGAGCCACCCATTAAAGACCAACTATGTTGTAAACAAGAATGATAGAAAATTGTTTGGACAATCACATATTGTATCTAAATGGTCACCTATTCAACCATATTAGTATTAATAATGGCATATGTTGCTCAAATATGAAAGACTTTTTTAATATAGATTGCTTCTATGAACATAACTGATGAATACATGCCGCTCATCATACTAATAGAATGTAGAGTGTTATCTTTGATATTCAAATACAATGGTTGTTAATATATTTGAAATTGCAGAGGTAAGTGGAATGCATTTTAAAATGTAAGTGAGTTGTGTTGCCTATGTTGTGCAATAAAGAACGTATCGATTTGCACCAGCGTTCCAAAATATAGATCCAAATATACTAGCAATAATGATAGTTGATAGAATTTTAATACAACTGTATTTTAGAATCTGGATTACGAATACCTTTGCTTCCACACACAAGCCCTGAACTTTGCAAAGATTGATTGTGAATATTATGCTAGAAAATATAAAGATTATTTGTGCCACAATTGGAGTGCTAAGCTCTTTTGCTAATGATTGATTTCCCATGCATCACTAAGATTTCTATGCTCAAATGGATAATTTAAAAAAAACAAAGAAAAAAAATAAATAGAGATAAACGAAAACAATGGCATAAAAAAATAAAATATGGTGGTTCTAGAAAAGATAAACTATAAATATCTGCCTATGGAAAATTGAAAAATCTAATTAATTTATGAATAGAAAATATATTATTCTTTATTCATTATTATGGCAATAAACACAAGTGATGAAGGCCAGAGGCAAAGGAATACAACATAAAATTAAAACTTAAAAAATATATTTTTCGTATTACGGAATGTCCTCTAGCAAAGGTGGCTTGGTTGATGGTTCCCCGCGGTATCACAATGGTAGCATTCTTTATTACAATATTGTGGGCAACAGTTTGTTGACTGTGTGGTTAACGGCTGGTAGTGTAGATGAGTTGTGATGTTGCGGGGGTCTTCGGACGATGGCTGGTAGGAGGACGGTAGTAGCTGGAGGTGACGGAAGCAGTTGAGTTTATATTCCAACACTCCCCCTTAAACATAACTACACTGTCCACCATGCCCAATCTGTTTCTTTGAAAGATGAAATTATCTCTTCACAGTGCCTTTGTGAAAATATCTATACTTTGCTCTTCTAATATGCAAAACTCTAAAAATATGTCACCATTGTTAATTAATTCCCTGATAAAGTGATACATGGTATCAATATGCTTGCTTCTCTTATGGAAGACTGGATTCTTTGAGAGAGCTATGGTTGAATTGTTATCACAGTAAATTTTTGTTGCCTCCATTTGTTCATTTTGCAATTCTTTCAAAATTATTTTCATCCAAACTGCCTAGCATGCTGTACTTGTGGCTGCCACATATTTTGCTTTAGCTGATGAAAGATAGACTATTGGCTGCTTCTTTGAAGACCATGAGACAACTCCAGTCCCAAAATTAAATACATAACCAAACGTGTTTTTTTTGTCATCAATGCTGCCAGCACAATCATTGTCTATGTATCCTATGAGTTTGAACTCATCTGAACTTGAATACTTAATGCCAAAATTCCTTGTTCCACTTACATACCTTAAAATTCTCTTCTTAGCTTTCCAATGGGTGTCTTTTGGTGTTTCCATAAACCTAGAAATCAAACTTCATACATAATGTCTGGCCTTGTGACTGTGAGATACATGAGACTTCCAACAAGCCTCTTAAACAAAGTTGGATCAACATTAGACCCTCTATCATCCTTGCTTAGTTTCAGACCTGTCACTATAGGTGTTGGTGTTGGTTTGCACTTCATCATATTAAACCTTTTCAAAATGTCATTTGCATATTTTGACTGTGAAATAAAAATACCATTTTTATTTTGATTCACTTCAATTCCGAAAAAATACTTCATCAGACCTAAGTCTGTCATTTCAAATTCTTTCTTCATGTCTGCCTTGAACAGATCAATTGATAAATTGCCAGTGAAAATTAAATCATCAACTTATAAGCATACTATCAGTATTTCACCTTCTTCATTCATTTTTGTATATAATGTGTGCTCACTGCTACATCTATTAAATCCATTCAGCAAAAGATAATTGTCTATTCTGTTGTACCAAGCGCTTGGGGCTTGCTTCAATCCATACAGTGCCTTTTTCAATTTGTAAACTTTGTCTTCTTGACCCAGAATTTCATACCCAAGTGGCTGATCCACATAAATTTTTTCCTCTAAATAACCATTTAAAAAAGCTGACTTTACATCCATTTGAGATATAGACCACTTATTCTGAGCTGCTAATGCTAAAATCATCCTTATAGTATCCAATCATGCTATAGGTGCAAATATCTCATTGTAATCAATTCCAGGCTATTGTGAATAACCCTTTACAAACAATCTTGCTTTAAGCTTCTGAACTTCATCTTTTTCATTCAATTTGGTTTTATAAACCCATTTCACTCTAATGACATCTTTGTCTTTTGAAAGACTGACTAGATCCCATGTCTGATTCTTTTCAATTACTTCAATCTCTTCATCCATAGCACTTACCCATTTATCATCTTTGACTGCATCTTCAAAATGAATTGGATCTTCTATTTGAGAATAAAATGAAATAAGAGAAATATGATCTGAATTATTCTCACCTTCATTTTGCTCATATATATCTCTTATGCTTATAATTTTCTCTCTTCTCAGACTTGCCAATGTAGGATTTGACATATCACTTAAAATACGTGTGGAATGTGGACACAATGGTCCTGTTGTAGATGGTGTTTGTTGTCCTCTTGTTGGACTGCTTCCTTGAATGCATGAGGCTGCTCTTATAGTCGATGTTGGTGTCACTTGTGGACCACTTTGCTGAGCTTGAATGGGACTGGTAGGAGTCACAATAGCTGAATATTTGTTGATGCTGAAACTTCATTCTCCTCTTGAGGTATACTAGCTGAAATATTGATTGTCTTCTCTATGCTTCCATCCCATACTTCATCTTCTACAAATTGTACATCTCTGCTAATTATAACTTTCTTTGTTGTTTGATTATAGAGCTTATAAGCTTTGGATTCTTCACTGTATCCAACAAATATACATTTTTCTCCTTTTTTTATCTAGCTTCCTTCTCAATTCATCAGGCACATGTACATATGCTACACATCCAAATACTCTCATGTGAGTAACATTGTGTTTACTTCCTATCCATGCTTTTTTAGGTACCATATTCATGACACTTTGTTGGACAGCTATTCATTATATAGGCTTCACAAGATATTGCTTCTGCCTAATATTCATTTGACAAATGTTTGGCTTTCAACATGCTTCTAGCCATTTCCATGATTGTTCTGTTCTTCCTTTCAGCTACTCCATTTTGTTGAGGTGTGTATCTAGTTGTAAACTGCTTGTGAATTCTATGATCTTTGCTAAAATTAAAAAATTCTCTTGAAATATATTCACCACCTCTATTTGTTCTTAACACTTTGATATAATAACCACTTTGTTTTTCAACCAAATTTTTGAACTGACGAAACAGATCAAACACTTCATTTTTCTGCTTTAGAAAATAGACCTATGTTTTTCTTGAATAATCATCAATGAATGTTAGAAAATAAAAACTACCACCTATTGAAGGTGTTTGCATAGGTCCACACAAATCTGAATGTATAATTTCTAAAGGGGCTTTTGCTCTAGTTGACTTTCTAGCTGGAAATGATTCTCTATGTTGATTTCCTAAAATGCACCCTTCACATACCCTTTCTAGTTTTTCTATTAAAGGTAGTCCCTTGACCATGCCTTTCCTATGAAGTAAATTTAAACTTCCAAAGTTGAGATGCCCAAATCTCAGGTGCCATAACCAATTTCCATCTTTTATCTTAGCTTGAAAGATTGTCTGCACTACCATTGTAGTTTCTTCTCTACCCATTTGTGAATTCATTATGAGCATAATTTATATTCAAATTTGGCCTTATCTTTAAGGGTGATCCCACAATAGTGGTTTACACTTTTTGGCCTAACTGGACACTGATATTTTTTTTTTTAACACAATCTCCACATTCGGGAACCTATAGCGATTGAACCGTAAGGAATTTGAAGATGATGTAAACTAGAGTCTTGTCATATTTTTTCTGTAGATTCTAAAAATATTTTTTTCAATTTTTTTGGAATCAGATTGCACTTCTTTTTCCATCTCCCACAAAAATTGGTTTTTTCTAAAACAAAGATTTTAAAAAGTGACGACAATCAGAGATAACGATAACTTTTTTTCTATGAAGGATAAAATTCCAATTTTTCAAATTCTAGATTTCTAACCTCGATATATCTAGTGCTTCCACTTGGTTAGATAGTTTTTATTGAATATTTTTTTCTTTAATCAAGTTTCAAGTCAATCAAATGACAACGTGACATAGCGCCGGATCGCATAACGCATAACTTTTATTGTATGTATCAAAATTTTTTATTTTTTTCGTTGATCAAGGACTCCATTATCCAGCACCTATATTTTTAAATTTTTTTTTTGATAATCTTCTATTTTTCCACTTGTGCAGAATAGAGAGTTTTATTTTCAGTGAAAAACCTATATTTAATAAAACTTAAAAATTAGATAGATAATATAATCAAAACATACTAAAATTATATTCGTTGGATAGCTCTTTTTGAGGGGAACCCAATACTAGTTGGGTTTTTGAGATCTTCTCCATTTTCATTCTGAAATTGAGCTTCGAAACGCAAAATTTTCAACAATTCTGGTGCCTTAGGAAGCAAAGGTGAAAAAAGAGGGGTTCGACCGAATATGTGTTCGGTCGAACATCTTGCAAAGGTTCGGTCGAACTAGGGTTCGACCGAACCATAGTTCAGTCGAACCACTATAACATGCAATTAAAAAAACTTTATTTAATGGGTTCGACTGAACATTCCAAGAATGTTCGGTCGAACACCCTAATTTTAATATTAATATACATATGTTTTTAAATGAGAACTTAAATTTGATGGCCATAAGACCGTATTTAAAGATTTTTGCTATAAAATACAATCAAAATTTTAAGAAGATTGTAAAAGGAGATATTTTGGATAAACTGTGAAAATTTATATAGAATTATAAATTATATATATGTTTGATTTATATATAATTTTACATACACTACAGTATATCATAATGTTTTAAGGGCACGCTTCAATAGATAACCGTAATTAAAAAATTTGTTGACAGGTAAATTCAACCATCAAACTTAATCCTTTAGAAAGAGAGGGGGGTGAGTGGGAGAGAGATAAAGGGTAGGGGGTCCTAGGGTTTAAGGGT
>VDFB02105785.1:482995251-483040527 GCA_007258455.2 Sequoia sempervirens | reverse complement strand
AATAACACACATAAAGTAAAAAATATATCTACTATGTTTGGCTTCATGAATGCAACACAAGCTTCTAAATGTCCCAGGTAGAGCAATAGATTTCCATTCACATAGTAGAAATTACAAGCTAATGCTTTTTAACATGATTTCTAGAATTTCATACAAGAATAGCTTTTTCTCTTACATTACATATAAAAATACTAAAAAGAACCTTCATAAAAAATCATACCTCATTACCACCAAGTAAAAACTATTAGGTTTACATACTCGAATTTCACAAGCTTCAAAAATGTATAATTTGCACTACCTTCTTCCTCCTTTTGCCTCTATCCTCCTCTTTTCCCTCTTTCTTTTCCTTTTAATCCTTCCTTGATTTCCACCATTTTTGCCATATTCTCTACATGTTTCCCATTTCCACTTCCTTTGCTTTTATTTCTTCCCACTTTGTGAACAATAAAGTCCCACTCTCTCTTCACTTACTCATCATTCAAGTTTCCTCGAATAGTGTACCTCAACATTAATGCTTGATACTTAATATGATGGGGCCAAAAGGTGGGGTGGCCACTTTTTGGCCCCACATCTTTTTTCACTCGCTCTAATAAGGTTTGTCCTTTTGATAATAGTAATGTCCAAAGGTGGCTCTTGTTTGCATGTGGATACATTTATACCAAACATCAACTTTTAGTGATATGTGTGAAGATTTTGTAGTGGTTCTATATATTGTTCTTATTCTCTAAATATAAAGGAGGATGAATAATCAAGTCATGATGGACTAATGAAAGAAGATGAATTGAATAGTGATAGAAACTAGTCTACTATAGTTAGTGATGATGAAAATACATTATATAAAATTATGCAGGGATTCTCATATTACTTAGAATCTCTAGTGTTACAATATGAATAGTATTTTAAACACATGATAGATCTTTTTCTAGAGTGTCTCTACAAACTTGTGACCATTGAATTTGCTTGGTAGTATAGAAAATTGCATTATAATACATCAAATAATAGGGTAGAGAATGTAATTGTTAATTTTATGGTTTCCAAGACCAAAATTTGTAAATGATATTAATTGAGGGCATGAAGACACAATCAAGTCTTTGTTCTTGATGGTTTGATTTATATTTTCAATCAATGGTTCCATTTATACACACTACATGAGGAAATTGTTCAATAAGAGTAACTTATAGTTTTAGTCAATTATATTTCAATTTGTACACACTACATGAAGACAATGCTATCAATGATATGATTCTGGATTTTTTATAAGATTTAATATTATAATACCTTAACAAATCAAGATATGACTTTCATGGTTCAATCCTACATGTATGAAATTTGCATTTTCATCTACAAGTTTGACCCTAAATTTGTAGTTTTAAAATTATTTTGTGAGCTTAACCCTACATTTCTAGTCTTTAGGAATGTATTTATCTTCATTTTTTAGACTATGTTGAGAGCTATTATAATGTTTTTTTGCACTAATTTTCGGAGGAAACTCGTTTTTCCTTACTCAAACCTTTGGATTATGCAAAACGGGGAAGCAAAATACTATTAAAAATGCTTTAAAAACGTTCAAACAAGTGCAATTTGAATTCAACAAATTTAAAAAAAATTGCATATATAGGGTTTCAAAATTAAACAAATACATGCATTTTGAACTTAAAAAAAAAGGAATTTTAAATACCTCGTGCTCAATAGTGGTCGATATGCGAATTGGAATGATGAAGTTTGAAGAAAACGACCCGAACTTTGCTTTCGTTGGTGAAAAATTTTGTTGGGTCGCCGTCCGGTTTATGTTCGCCGCGCGCAGATTACTGGTAATTCACAGTGAAAGTGTGAAAGTGAAAGCACTTTCACACTTTTTTGGTTTTTCATATTTAAGGGGGTTCAGTACCTTGGTTCGGCCGAACCCCCTTAAATATGAATTTTTTATTAGGCTCGGTGGGGGTTCGGTCAAGCCATGGGTTCGGCCGGACCATATGGCTCGGCCGAACCATTTGAATGGTTCGGTCGAGCCATATGGTTCGGCCGAACCACTTTGCTAGGGAGAGTGTGGAAATTTTGAAAATTCCTTCCTCCACAAAAGTGTAAACCACTTATGTGGCTTCACCCTTAAGGGAAACATTCTTTTGTTTGTCATTCTGACTTTTGCAATAAGTTGGTTGCTTGGGTATTTGTCTAAAATTATGCATAGACAATTCTTGAAGGTTACTTTATACCCTTTTTCAACCAGTTGCCCTACACTCATTAAGTTATGTTTCAGACTAGACAGAAAATACACATCTAAAATATACTTTTTCTCCCCCTGTTTGGTTAGAATATTGACATCTCCTTTTCCCTTGACTGACACTTTGTTGTCATTACCCAATGTAACATCAGACTTTATATTCTCATCTAAACTTAAAAACATTTCTAGATTCCCTGTCATATGATTGCTACAACCTGAATCTAAAAACCATACATCTTTTTCATTTGCTTGAGCAACATTACAATCTAAAAACATTGTGCTCTTATCTAAATTTTGATTTTGACATTCTCTTGAAAAATTTTCATTTTGTTTATTATTATCATATTGATTCTTTCTACACTCATTCATATAATGCCCATATTTTTTACAGTAGTGACATTGGACTTGAGATTTATCATACCTTTGATTTTGTGATTGATTCTGTGTTGGGTTTTGGCTTGAGCCTTGATTGCTACCTCTTCCACTTGAGCTTGATAGACTGCATCTTTCACCTCTATAAGAGTTTCTTCCTCTTCCTCTTGATCTACCTCTGCCTCTTTCTTGACTGACTGAAGCCTGAGTTTTGAAAGCATGCTCCAATGATGTATCTGTTGACCTTTTTAGCTTGTGTTCATGAGAAATTAGAGATGCATACAGCTCATCAACTGAGAACTGTGAGAGATTCTTTGTCTCCTCTATAGCAACTACAACTGGTAGAAATTTTGTGGGCAAACTCCTTAAAATCTTTTCAACAATTCTAGTATCTTCCAGATTCTCTTCATGAGACCTAATTTGATTAACCACCCCAATGACTTGGGTGTAAAATGAATCTACAGATTCATTGTCCTTCATACATATTATTTCAAAATCTCTTCTCAGCATTTGTAGCTTTGTTGTTTTAACTTTTTCCATGCCTTGATAGGTTGTTTGAAGTATGTCCCATGCTTGTTTGGACTTTGTTGCTGCTGAAATCCTTGGAAAAATGCTCTCATATACAACTTGAAATAGATAAAATAAAGCCTTTGAATCTTTCTTCCTTGTGTCTTTTAATAAGTCTTTCTCTAATTGTGTTAAAGCATTGTATGTTGCTGCATCTACTAGCTCTGTAAATCCATTCTCAACTAAATCCCATATATCTTGTGAGCTAAATAGTGCTTTCATGGTAATTGACCAATACTCATAATTCTTCCCATTAAACTGTGGAATTTGTGGGTTTGTCAAGCTTGTGCTTGCTGCCATTTTTGAAATTTACCCAAATAATCTGCTTTGATAAACTTGGCTCTGATAGTCAAACTTGCTCTAATACCGTGTGAAGGCTAGAGGTAGAGGAATACAATAGAAAATTAAAACTTAAAATATATATTTGCTGTATTATGGAATGTCCTCTGGTGGAGGCAGCTTGGTTGATGGTTCCCCATGGTATCGCATTGGTAACATTCTTTATTACGATATCACAGGTAGTGGTTTGTTGATTGCGTGGTTAATGGCTAGTGGTAAGATGAGTCGTGATACTGTAGGGGTCTCCGGACAGTGGCTGGTAGGAGAACGGTAGCAGCTGGAGGTGACGGCAGTAGTTGAGTTTACATTCCAACAAATGAAACACATCAATCTCCATCCTACCTCTCTGGAATTAGTAAATGCTAGCCCAGTTGGACCTTTTCTCCAGTAGCCCTACCAGATGATGTATAAGAATGCACTATTTATGACAAGCAAGCAAAAATTAGTGGCAATGATACAACCACAATTTTGTGTTGGTTTGTACAAGGCTAGATCAGTTTTATTATTTTGGAGTGGAAGATTTGCATGTAAGGGGTTACTCCTATTTTTTAGGAGTGGGTAGGTACGTGAAAGATTAAAATCCCAACATCTCTAAATTTAAGTGTCTTTTGCTTAAACTTAAAGGAGCTTCTGTTTTAGGAAAAAAAAAGCCATTGTGTGTTCTTGATGGACCAAGAAGTTTTATGGAATTGTAGAAAAGTATGAGGTATATTTTTTGACAAATGGTGGCATAGTTCTAATTTAGTTTTTAGGATAATATTTTTTGGAATCTTCCTATGGATTTCGTAATAAAAATCCTAAAAATGCTCTAGAATTTTCATTGTGTCACCTGTTGGGAAGACTTTAATAGACATTTGCTTCAATCTTGAATCTTTGTCAAGATAACTCTTTGCTATCAAAGGTGTTTCAGTAAATGCATTCTTGAGTGTCATGAGGAAGGTTGTGATAGATCTATTGATATATTTTGTACATTTATTGTTAATTTCCACTGACACTTTTAGCTAATTTCGTTCTATAAGGACATAAATCATCTTAATCCAAACAAATCATTCATAGAACTATAATGAATATGACTTACATTAGTAATTGGGAAATTTCCAATAAACTGTTTTGCATAATGGGACATATAGAAGTTGATATGTTGAATAACCCATATAGCAGATATTATTTAGAAAAAATTAAAAAAATCAATAACATGAACTAAGGAGATGCTAGGAAAATGGTTGTGGGATGAACATAATGTTAGCATATAGAAGCATTTGGCAGGTGACACAAATGCAAGAAGAAGCAGGTTACCTTGTTTGTTGGGAGGGGCAAGAAACCCTGACACAAGGATCTTGTCCAAAGCAAGAATTGATCCTTTGGGTGTCAGTCAAGGAAGATTCCTTGCATTCATCCCAAAGGGTTTCTAGCCTTCTACCAAGCTCTGTCTCAATGCCCTCATCTAATTGCTAGTTTAGAGGCAGAGAAGAATGTAAATGAAAAATAGAGACAAAAGATAAACAGGGGAAACCAAAAGCAGTCTGCTATTTCATATAGAAATAAAACACTCAAAATAAATAGAACTGTTGCTGATTCATTCACACAAAAACATACAAATTAAATAGGGCTTGAGCTCTTAATATGTTTTCTTAGAAATAAAACACAGACCCCTTATTTTCTATTCGTAGCCTTCTTGCAATCTATTCATATTCAACAAAAATGAATGCAAAGTCCAATGTATATGCCAAGCCAGAAAGGAGGTATAAACAAAACATTTAATCACATTTAATTTCAATTACTTCTCCAGAATAGGCTAAGATTTGGGGCAGATTTAGCAATAAATTCATGAGCATAATTGTCCTAATGCAGTGAATTCAATAATGTGAAGTAATGCAAGTAGTTGGAGAAAAATTCAAGTTTCACACAAATGAAAGAGTTGAAAAGACAAATTGATGGCAAGAGTATTGAATTTTGTAGTTGGGATTAATTTCTAACAATCCCCTTAATCACAACTAGCTAACATTCTTCTTAAAATTTTCGGAGCATCTATCTTCACTTCCAGTTATGAAATTTCCTGCGCATCTATCTTCACTCCCAGTTCTGAAATTTTCAATGCATTTATGTTTAACTAAAATTCTAAATTTTTTGGCACATCTATCTTCAGCATAGACACCCAAACATCTTCTCAAACATTCAAATGCATCATTTCCCAATGGTTTAGTAAATATATCAACAAATTGATCTTGAGACTTGCATAATTTCAAAAGGATCTCTCCACTATTAATCGACTCTCTAATGAAATGATATCTAGTGTCAATGTGTTTGCTTTTCTTGTGAAAGACTGTATTTTTGGACAATGTTATGGCTGATTTTTTGTCACAATGTATTTTTGTTGCATTTTTTTGTTCATGCTTCAACTCTTTCAACACTCTTCTCATCCAAATTGCTTGGCATGTTGCTCTTGTTGCTACTACATACTCTGATTCTACTGAAGAAAGAGTGACAATCTGCTATTTCTTTGAGGGCCATGATACAACCCCTGTTCCAAAATGAAAAATATAACCGGATGTGTTTTTTATATCATCAATGCTACCCACACAATCACTATCTATGTATCCTATTAGCTTGAAGTCATTTAAGCATGAATATTGAATGCCATAATTTCTTGTTCTACTTACATATCTTAGAATTATTTTCCTTGCTTTCCAATGTGAGTCTTTTGGAGGCTTCATTAACCTTGAAATTGGACTTACACCATACATTATGTCTAGCCTTGTGGCTATTAGATACATGATACTACCAACAAGTTTCTTATATAAAGTTGGATTTACATTGGATCCTTTGGCATGTTATCTTAGTTTCAACCTTGTGACAATTGGTGTTGGCACTAATTTGCATTTCAACATATTAAACCTTTTCAAAATATCATTAGCATGCTTTGTTTGAGATATGAAAATACAACTTTCATTTTGATTCACCTCAATGCCTACAAAGTATTTCATGAGACACAAATTAGTCATTTCTAATTCCTTTTTCATAGCTCTTTTGATCAAATCAATTGATAAGTCACCCACAAATATTAAATCATCAACATATAAGCATACAATGAGAATTTCTTTTTTTCATTCATCTTTGTATATAAAGTAGACTCATTGTTGCACCTATTGAAGCCATTTCATAGAAGATAAGAATCAATTCTATCATACCAAGCTCTTGAGGCTTTCTTGAGACCATATGGAGATTTCTTGAGCTTATAAATGTTGTCTTCTTCACCTAAAATCTCATAACGAGGTGGTTGTTCCAAAAAAACTTCCTCTTCAAGATGACCATTTAAGAATGTTTATTTCACATCCATTTGATAAACAAGCCACTTGTTTTGAGCTGCTATGGAAAGTATCATTCTCACAGTGTCTAGATGAGCTACATGAGCAAATGTCTCATTGTAATCAATTCCAGGATGTTGTGAATATCCCTTTGCCACTAGTCTTGCCTTATGGTTTTGCACATCACCATTTACACTCAACTTGGTTTCGTAAACCCACTTAACTCATATGAAATGTATAAAGGCTAGCAAGGAAAATGCAAGTCAACCATCTAACAATTCATCTACCTCCCAATCATTTGCGAGGGTAGTTGACTAACCAAAGGAAGAATTGCAAGTGTCAAACTAGGAGATGTACCAGGTTCTTCACTTACTATAGAAGATTTATCATTTAAGCTCATGGTAGATGAAAATAAAGAGTTTAAATCATTATGCACTTCTTCATCTATTCTTGTGATCTCCTCCTCCTCATCATCATCAAGATTTATTACGATGGGAGGATAGAGGGTAAATTACAAGGAAGGATGTATCAGGAGCAGTAGCTATTGGATCAGATCATTTTGTTATGAGGGTTGGACTGTACTATCTTGTGGTAGGTCAGGAGGAGGGTAATCATTTATTGCTTTTGTCAAAGGTAGAGGTTGATTTTCCTTGTTTTATTCCATTTGTGACTAACAAGCAAGGAGATGACGATGATGCCTATGCTCCTTAGCACCACAACTTCTTTTAATTTTATTTTGAAGTTGTTGAGGGGTAAGAGCGGGTTGATCCACCATAGGCATGATGAGATTAGTTTCATTGTCTCTTGGGCATTTAAATGAGGAAGGGAAGTGTCTACGGTTGGTTTCTCATGGGGTGGTATTATTTGTTTAGTTTCAAACTTAGGTTGAAGCATTATCTCATCTATGATGGGAGGAGTAGAAGTGAATGTGTACATGTTGTGAAGATACAATTTGACTATTCTTTTGGCTTTGAACTTTTGATAGGTTATGAAAAAAAATCTTTACAAGGGGTGATGGGCTCCATAGGTTCAAGCCAAAATGATTCTAAGTAGAAATTACCTTTAGAGGACAATGGATTAAAGCCACTATGGTGTATGGTAAATATCTCATTACCATGCAGAAACTTCAAACATTTGTGAACAACTAAAGGGAACACTTTCATCGAGCAAGACAAGGATGGCCTAGCTGTAGACAAAATCAATCTAATTGTGGAATACTAGAAAATGTTATATCCAAAGTTTTGGGTCCTATTTTTAATGAGAGTATGATCAATCCGATTGTAGGGAATACAAAACTAGTATGTGTATTAATGCATACAGCTGTTTATCACAATCATCTTGATAGAGATCTATGATCACATTCTCACCATAGGTGGCATGTATTAATATCCTATTGGTGGGCTTATCATAGATGCAGTCGGTGATGTAAAGTTGACCATCGAGAAGGATTTTAAGTATATCATGAGAAGAAAAAGTGATATCAAGAGATTTGTTGGTTGGGCCCTTACGAGGGACAACGTCTATTGTACTCACAAGTTCATCCATAGGATTAACTTGGGTAACATTTGGAGTAATATTAGGTTGCTCATTATTTGTATCAATGTTCATCATGTGAGTGCTTGAAGGTTCACTAGCCTTGACAAATGAAACATTGTGTTTAGTCATGGGGTTGGTAAAGATTTGTGAATTACTATTAGGAGGTGCAACAAACTTATTGCCTTGGTCATTGAAACCTGCAATGGACAAATGACCAAAATCCATGAGCTCTTGAACTAAGTGTTTGAGATGCTTACATTGTTCAGTGTCATGTCCATTTTGGTGAGAAATTGACAATAAGCATTTGGTTTAAAGGTGGGTGGTAAATACTTGGTCGTATCAAGTGGTTTAACGGTAGGAAAAGTGATCATTCATTGCTGGAGCAGTTGATTCATTCTGTTATGGAGGGTATCAGGTAAGAGGGTAAATTGTCTCTTTGGGTCCCCATAGGTAAAGGGAACCACTAGTTTAACAACTACCACTTGACTTGGAATAGATTGAGCAGGTTGCGGAGAAGGGGGATTAAAGTGTAAGAAGTCTCAATTTGGTTTTCTAAATTTTTCTGCATTGTTTTGATTGTTTTGTTTAGACTTCTTAGCTCAATTAGAAGTGGACTTTGAATCACAACTAGTAATCAAGTTGTGATAGTTACAAAGGGTTGTGCATAAATGCATGAATGAAGGAAATTTCATCATAGTCAACTTTTCCTGAAGGTGAGTGTGCAAATTTTTTGATAAACATATTTTGGAGATGTGAATCAAGAATCTTGACATCAATTTGAGCATACAATGATTGATAACATGAAATGAAATCAATTACTTTTTTGTCTGCATTTTGTTTACATATCATTAAATCAACCATTTTCTTTTTGGGAGTCATATGGACTTGGAAATGGCTTATAAAGGAATCCACAAGTTCATTAAATAATCAGATTGAATGATTGGGTAGGTTTGAAAACCACTCCAATGTAGTGTCCTTTAAGGTCCTAGGGAAAAGTTTACCCAATTAGCTTATCATCAAGGAAAAAATCACTGTACAAGGCTGCATAAGCATTGACATGATTAGTAGGGTCTCCTTTACCTCCGTGCTTCTCAAACCTAGGCATTTCAATGCCTTGTGGCATCTGTGTGCATAAGATCTCTAAGCATAATGGGATACTATGGACATGATACGTGGGTGGAGCATTTTGACTTTGGCTAGTGGTGGAAATTTGTTGTTGGATGGATGAAATGGTGTTAAATAATAGTGTAATGATGGGATTGGTGTAAGTGGTATGAGGTGGAAGGGAAAATGGTGATGGACTATATGTAATGTTAGGGGAAGTGAAAGGGACACCAAGAGGGATAAAAGGTGGAAGAGGGAACATTCGATGCCACAAAAGAACTAGGAATGCTAGTTGGAATAGCAAAAGGAGTCACATGAATAACTTTTTGCATGGTTGTTGTAACTTGAGGAGTGGTATAGGTTGGTATAGATGCTATGGTTGAAGGTGGAGGAATGTCAGATCCTCCTTGGCTCACAACAATGTTTGTGGATGGCGAAGTGGAAGGAACATGTTTGTTATATATCTCAACAATTATTTGTGTAACTTGTAAGCCATCATCACTTTCAATCAAACGATGAAGGTTTTCTATGGTAGGAATGACAATGATAGAAATGTTTTCAAGGGACAAATCATGTTGTAAATGTGAAAATCCCTCATGAATACTAATGACTTTATCTAGCAGAATGGAACTAGTTTTTGTGTGAACATGCATTGGATGTGAAGGTATACTAGTGGTAGTATCTATGTCTAATCCACCATTGTCCATACCAAGAGTAGGAGCTTGTGAGATCCCAAGGTCCGCAATGAAAGTGTTATCGTAGGAAGCCATGAGTCTAGAATTGTCTCACTAAAGTATTATCAATAGGGAACCAAACACTCTGAAAAGTACCACAAAATATGGGGTGAATAAAAATTGAAACTAGGAACAATAAAATGATAATGACAAAAATTATGTTAAGTGAAACAAGAAGATAGTAACAGGAAACAAAAATGCAGGAAATATTATGCGAATGCCAAAAATTTCAATGTAGAAAATGCAGTAGGATTGATTCACCCAGGGTGGAAAATGAGTCTAGGCATGGATTTTTTTATATTTTTTAGAAAATTTAAAATGATTTTAATGATTTTCATATGAAAATTGAGGATGCAGATGCATATTTTTAGTTTTTGAATGATAGGATGTGCAAAAATGAAGTCTATATGAGTCTTTCATTAATGCAATTTGAGAAACCCTAGGATGCAAAAACAAAACAAAACCTAATTGAATGTTGATGCAAAGGAAACCTAGGATTCAAAATGCAATTGAAATAACAAAGATAAAGTGTTCAATATGAAAGTTCACCAAAATGAACCAACAATTTTGTTGTTTCTATGGAATTCTCTTACACTCTTAGGATCTTTCACCTAAAAAGAGAGAGATAGAACCCAAAAATTGAAGTGGTTCACTCAAATAAAGTATTATATGATGTTATTAAGACTAAATGCAATGTTTTAAATGCAAATAAATGACGTAATTGACTTATTATGAATGCTAAACTAATAAAAAATGCAATGTTTGAAAAAACATTGATGTTTGCAAGAATGAACTAAAAACATGAACAAATGAATGTAAAATTGAATGAGATTGAAGAGAGTGCACTTGGAGGTAGATTGTAAATTTGAGAAGATTCTAAAATTCTGGAAAAATCACTATTCATGACTAGTGGGACTCATTCGCCACTGATGGTGAATCCGTCTTCCTATTGGTAAAATCTCCTAAAATAGATTTCTAACTGTTGGGAATTGGAATCTGACAAAATCACATTTTTTATCCTTAAGGTGGGACTCATTCACCATTGATGGTGAATCAATCCTCCAAAATTTTGTGAAATCAAAGTTCAATTTTGTGTCTCCACATCTACACTTGTCTTCTTGTTGGGTTGATAGAGTCAAATCTACAGAAAATGAACTATAGGTTGTCTCTAAGCTTGAAATAGGGTTTAGTTAACTTGAAACACTTTGTTGAATTCTTGACCACCTTTCAACACCTATTTTCTTGAAAAATGTGCATACAAAAGTCTGCAAACACATGTGCAAAATGGGAAAAATGTTTAAGGGTTAGAGTATACAGATTTTCCTTAGTCAAATCCCACTTTGGTAATCAAACCCTTAATGAAGAAATGAAATGAAATAAGAAAGGAAATGATGAATAACAACCTACAAATGTCCTAAACTTACCACAACCTTGTTCAAGAAATATGAAGATATGTCAATGGCTACTTCAAGATGCTTGATGATTGCTTGATTTAATGATGCAAAGTGCTTGAATGCTTGACTGAATAGATGAATTAGTGAACTTGATGAATGTGGGTTGAAATGAGAAGAAAAACACTTATTTATACACAATTATTTCCTAATAACCCAATAATACATCATCATAGGCTGACATAAGGTGTTTTTGAATAAAAACTTGAAAGAAAATTTTAATTATTTTGAATTTGGAGCCAAGAGGGACTCATTCGCCACCCATGGAAAATGAGTCCCACCTTGGGCTTGTAAGTGGGTGTCGGGAATTATCTTGTATTTAATGTTGTTTGTCAGGTTTACATTAAAAAATACACTTAATTAAGTCTTATGAGTGCATAAAGGGGCCATATAAAGCATAAAAAAGATGTAAATAGTGAAATCACACCTAGTAAAGCGTGAAATATTGTTACAAGACTTTACAACACTTTAGAATAGGACTTGATAAGTGACATCTTAAAAGGTGAATTTTAGGTGAATTGTAATGAGAAGAGTCTAGAAAAGTGTAGAAATGTCTTTCAACACTTCACAACACCTTAACAAGAAATAATAAATTGAACATTTAGGACCTAGTGTGAATGTACAAGTTACATTGCAACATTAAATCAAAGAAAAATAGACCAAGCATCATAAGAGAAATGTCTAAAATACCATGAAAATATTAGAGATCCATTTTCTATGGCACAAAATTATATTGTCCATCAAGTTGGATCTGCACCACTACCATTGATAGCAATAATTAGATTTTCCCAAGATTTTGGTAAAGAAAAAATTCATAAAATGCATTTATCTTCATCTTCTAGCTTTACATCTACAAATGCTAGCTGACTTAGAATAAAATTAAAACCATTGTAATGACTTGCAACATAATCACCATCTTTCATCTATAAAGAATAAAATTGTCTTTACAGATACAACTTATTAGTAAGACTTTTGATTTGATAGATATCACCTATTCTCTTCCACAACTTATATGTGGTAGTTTCATCCGAAACATTCAAGAGAACAACATCAACATGACATAATCCTATGGTCCCTCTTTCCTTCTTATAAAGCTTAGCCCAATCCTCATCTGACATTGTTGTACATGACTTTGTTACAATGAGTTTTAATTCTCGTTTAGATATTGAAACCAAGTCCTTCATCAATTTGAGCATACCAAACTAAAGTCAGAACTCAATGTTAATTTTGAAGATATCTTGTAAACTTCTCCTTAAAGTTGGCACCCAAGAATGGGCCCACTTAACTCAACCTTATAAAATATCTTATCATGAAAAATTGTTAACTCCAAGGTGCTAACTTGGGCGCCTAAGGTGGGTCCAAGTCAATCTCTGTTAATTGAAACATATCTCTCCACCATTCATGCAAATATCATGCATGATTGATCATCCCTTGTTAATTTTAAGTAGTCACCTATTATCTGTCATGTAACTCAATTCATTAGCATGCAATTCAAGTCAACTAAAGGGCAACTCAAACTAACTACATACAACTGAAGATAACTAAACCATAATAGAACTGAGTTGAAGTGAATGAAACTAAACTAAACTAAACTAAACTGATAATGAACTAAACTAAACTGATCTGAACTAAGCTGAACTGATCTTAACTAAATTGAACTAAACTCCATGCATGTAAACATCTTTCCCTAACTTCTAGGATCTTTACATGCATTATTGAAGTGTTATCTTTTTCTCCAAATAGTTAACTGAACTCAAGGTGGGTTCCACCTTCCATGTGGGTGCCCCATGTGCTCCTATTATTTAGGAACTCTTCTTGGAAACCCTCACATGTTCCTATCATTTATAATTAATTACAAATGTCAATTCACATGTTCATTTCATTTAAATTTAATCTCTTTAGATAATCCTAGTGTTGGGGAACACTTTCAAAGGACTTGGGAGATACATGATTTATGTTTAGGATTGCAATTAAATGGCATCCTATTTCCAACATTCTCCCACTTGACATTATACATTGCAATTATTCTAAATAAGGCTCATTATTGTCTATTTCTTACAACAAGTTGAAGATAGTTTTATTAGGTTTTATTGTAGGTTGTGAAGAAGAATTGTTGAAGGAAAAATGATCATCTCAAGCAAGAATTGATAAAGAATTATTGTAATCTTGTTCTAAGGTTAAATAATACAAGCATTATTGATTCTAGTGGTGGAGTTTTTTCTTGAAAGGGTTTCTCCACGGCATATGCTATGTCACTTCTATCTTTTGGTCTTATTCTTCTACAATCTTATGTCTACTTCTAAAAATTGTAAAATGAATCTAAACAAATAATCTTTCACAAAGAAATTATAACAAAGAACACTTAATTAGATCTACAGTAAAAAAATTTACAAGTTTTAAAGCAACATAATTACCCCCATTGTCATCAATGTAGGAGATTAGCTTAGTAGTAGTATTTTTATATTCATCAAGCCTCATCATCTATAGTAATGGTACAAAAAAATTTACATAAGAAAATTTGTTTGTTATATCAAATGGAGTGATCACTGATTGTTCAACTTTCTCTTTCTTAGTGGCATTCTTTTCTTCAAATCACATTTTATCTTTTTCTACCACCTTCCCTTATTCTAGCTTCAAAACTTCTTTTGGTATAGCTTTGTAGTTCCTTTCTTTCTCACCTTTCTTTTGATCATCATGGGCCTTTTCCTTGTGCTTTTATTCTTTTATGAGAAAGCCTCTAGGTTTTCCATGATCAAAATTTGTATTCTTGTTCCTCAAGTTATAGCTACCTTTGATCCTTTCCACATCTAAGGTAAAGATCCTTTTTCTTCTTCTATAGATGTCCTTAACTTGAACTATGATGTGGTGTTAGATGCATAGACAATTTCTTCCTCATTATCCTCCCGATTAGAGAAAACTTCTTTCTAGCCCATGTTGACATTGTACCTTTTGTTATAGACATCATACTCGAAGCCTTCTTCAAAAGATGAGTATTCATCATCTATTTGATGAGCTCCCCACCCTAGCATAATTATGGTATGATCATCTCTATCTTGCTCATGAGACCATTCATTCTCTTATAAGGATTGGGCTATGTCATATAATATTTTGGGGCATGTGGCAAGTTGTATGCCATACACCATGGAATATTCTCCACTTCATGTGTTCCATGTTTCTTCAAAGGGTTAATGGTGTCTTTAAAGTTTTTCCTTTGATTACTTTCCACTAGTCTACCATCCTTCCAATCTATGTGATAAGGCATGCCATGTAGTCTTATTCTTTCATTTCTATATTGGTGTTCCTGCCTATTTTAGTAGTTGTTGTAGTCTTGTGGAGTTATAATGATATCTCTCTTACTTATTATAGTTGAATATTTTCTATTATTCTCAATATTCATAGTAGCTTTATGGGCTTTTGTTGGCTATTAGGGAATTTTTTTATGAGATCATACCCATTTTTAGGTTCAAATGCTTTTAAATAAATGGAAAGAGCCATAGAATTGGTGGGCTTTGATCCAAGTGTTATTTTGTTGCATACATTGGAAAATAATTGGTTGAAATAAAAAATAGATTCATTTTGATATTTTTGGATACTCATTAATTCATCAATGGAAAAGTCTAGGGCACATTGATTTCCATATTTTTCTCTGAATTGATTCTTGAAATCTACTAAGGAAGTGATTTAAGCATCAAGAAAGTTGTTAAGCCAATCCTTGGATTCTTCAACTAAATACATCATGAATAACCTCATGAGAACATCTTCATACTCTATACCAAATTCCTGTACAAATGCATTTAAATTTCTAATGTGCTCTTTAGCTATGACAACATTGTTTCTAGAAAATTTTAGGATTGCACTCCTTAAATCATTGCCAATTGCATACAAACATAGAGGGTATCTAGTTAGATCTAGTTGTCTATATCTATTTACATTTAAAGGCCCTTGTAAGTAGGGTTTTTGGTTAGGTCAATTGGGCTAGTACTAGGGTCCTTGATAATGAGTCATATATTGTTGTGCATTATCGTGATAGCTTACATTTCCTTTGCTATTCTATGGTACTTAATGTTGGTGGGGTGAGACATATTTTTGTCTAGGAGGTGAATAAGTGTTGGTCATGGGTTGGGAAATAGTATTAGCATTTTTTGATTGTGAGGTTTGTGGTGGGATATAACTAGTATTATTTATATTTCATGTTGTACTGTAAGGTGTTTATGGAACACCCACCTTCTAGAATAATCCCTGTAAATTGGATGGATTAGCATTTCCTCCTTGCTTGCACAGGGACGTACATAATTTGGTCCCTTTTTTGATGACTAGAAACCAGTCTGAAGCAATTGTTGGGTTAATTATTCTCTTTACTTTATCAATTATTGTCTCCTAAGTTCTTCCTTCATTCTTTCTATATCTTGTTCCAACTCTTGATTGGTCATGTTGGTGGTGGTAGTATGATCAACATGAGTTGTACTGGGTACAAAGTGATCTGTGAGTTCATAGTGGATTCCTTCTCTTTGTTTAATGTCATTATTAGTCATACTCTCCTTGGTTATAGATTCTTTCCTCTTTTGCATGTGCATTGAATTCACTTAGTTTTTGAGGTTCAGGTTTGAAATGGAGAATGCTATTAGTCAATTTTTTTTGCTTGGGTGGCATTGGTTGGTATCTTTCATCATTATGAAAGTATAACCCATTTAACTTAGGAATGCTATGCACTATTAATGGTAGCTCTGATGTGTTCCCTTTATCACTGTACATGGTATCTAACTAATTAGATACTGCTTAAATCTTATTCATGTCATCTTTTGAGGGAGGAGAATCATGTTTGTATGTCCACCTACCATTGTTCTTATTTGGGCTTACTTTTTGAAATGATCTTCTACCATCAATTTTGGTTTATATGGTAATTCTTCGGTGTCTATGACCTCTCTAATTTGATATTTAGTTTATTGGCCATACAAAAGTTTGGCAGAGTTGCCAACTACCTTTTCATAAGTAGGAGAGTTTTGATACTAAGATTTGAATGAGCTTTTCTTTATCTGAGTGGAGTCCCTTATTCAATGAGGTAAATGAGTAATTACAAAAAAATGAATGTTTATGACATAACGAAAGGCTTGGATTGACTCTTTAAATGGATAGGCTAAAACCAAAGTCTTCCTAAGTTAGTCCCCAATGGAGTTTTCAATCTGTTAGGTCTCAAAAATGCAAGTTTTAAATATTAAGAGGATGCCAAGCTCTTCGGGAATTTTTTTGGCTAAAAAATGGGGCTAATTAATATGGTTATGATCCCCTTGCACTTTAGGCTCTACAAGACCTAGGCGGGTGTACCTAAATGATTAAGTAGATTTAAAGTTAGGTATGTGATCTCTAGTTTGGGGAATCTATTCAAAATTCCATGTGCAAGTGAAATAGATGCAAGGCTAATGATTAATTTCTATTGTAAGTGTTTCTAAGAATTAAGTGTATGAATAAGGTTTGTAAAGTATGTTGCTTAAAATAAATGTGACTAGTGTCTACTCTAATTGGGTAAGCAGAGTTGTGAAGTGGATAATGTGTGGGTCCTTTTCCTAGCTTAACTTTGGCTGTTGAGAACTCTAGATGTTTATAGCTTGTATAAACATGCAGGTCTGTAAGTTATTTGGACTCTTCTTATTAATACTAGTGATATCCTCCTAAGCTACTATTAAGTCTTGAAAGGATTTTAATTCTGCTATGAAGGAAACCAATTAAGAGAATCAATTGAAATGGACTTTAATCCTAGGAAGAAATGTATTGAACATGATTTCTCAAAAGGAATTTAATTCTCTCACACAAAAATCAATCAAAAAAATCACACAACTAAAAAAAATGTGTATTGACAAGTCAAATATATGTTGATATACTTAATTTGAATAACATAGGTAGACCACTTCGGAGACAACCAAATAATATATAAGAAATAACATCCACACAATAGTTGAACAGTAGAAATCAAGCCACCAATTAAAATATTATTCTCCATTAAATTTCACCAAAGGATGATTTGATACATATCAGAAGTTTTGTATATGTTTATATGATATTGCTACTTGAGATTTTTATCCTACTATTGTGACTTCCTAATCTATCATTTTTTAATCAGGCCTTGTTTTCCCTTACATATGTGGGAAGCTATAAGCTTCAATCCTTTAAAAAATGTTGCATTGTTTGCAAACTAAAATGCTAACAACTGAATTAGACATAAACAAGAAAATTTGAGAATTCTACAAATGATCTATGATGCATCACGATCTGCTAATCTTCATTAGGTATTTGTGATCACTGAAGATTTGTTCAAGGTCCATACTCCATGATAATTCATTAGATAATTATGATAATTTGATGACTCTTGTCCCTCACTTTGCTTGATCAATAAATAAATTAACTTTAGATAGTTCCTCGATATATCCTATTTTAGCATGTGTTGGTTTTGCTAATGATATCTATCATAGAAAATTTGAGAGTAAAAATATGCTCTAATTGTATATGTTCCTTCTCAATCACACTCTCTTCGGCATTGATCTCATCAAGGACCAGTACTAAATATTGAGCAATTTCATTCTTCCATATACTTTTCTCCTTTAGCTCTCCTTCATCATTGAAGAAGTTTGGTAAAGCCATACTCAAAGATTGTATGAAATCACCAAGTTCTTACATCAATATGGTGTGGAAGTGGTCATGCATCTTCATCAATTCTTTGTACCCTTAAAATACATGTTCTCCAATATTGTCTTTGGCTTTTATTTGTTCCTTTATCTCCTCTATTCTATTGTGTGAGATGTTATGCTCTTGGTAGGCTGTAAATGTTTTGTTGTGGATAATCCAAACCTTATCAAATTTCTTGAAAATTTTGTCAAATCTTTTTCTTACCAACTTTGAAGCCATTTAAAATTTAGTAGTCTTTAATTCCCCTCTTAATTATTTATGTTTTTCCTAAATTATTTCATATTTTTTCTTCCAATACATAGTTTCAGACATAGCTTCAAGTACCTTTCTTTCACAGTCTACTAATAGAGAATAAAGACTAGAGGAGGAAGCAAACTTATCTTTGTAATTAATAACTTCTTGATTTAATCTATCATTTTCAAAAGCAAGCCCCTTGTTGATTGATCTAATGTTAGGATCTAGGATTTTTGCACGTGAATAATAAATTTTACACCAATTAATTTGAAGTTATTTAAAACGGAATTGAAATACTTAACACCAAGTGCTTGAAAAAACATCTAAATGAGTAACGAAATCAACAAAAATTGAGAAATTAGAAAGAGAAGAGAAGACAATAAATTTATAATGGAGTTTACCAATTGGCTATGTCTTGGGGTCCCTCTCCAATAGAGTGATTGATCCTTCAATTATGCTCCAAAAAATATTTACAAAGTCTCCTTGATCAATAAGGAAAATGAAGAAAAATTCTCTCATTCAAGCATAAGCATTCTGACAAAGTTCGCCTAGTTTCACCTATACAGAGAGTTCACTTCCTATAGTTTCCTCCAACTTCCCTCTTGATTTTCTATTACCCTTACAAAGCTAAATATCCCCTTTTTATACAAAAAATTTACTCAATATGGTAATTAACCATATGATTTACAAATTTATCCCATTATAAGTAAAAATATCAAATAATCCCCCCTAATTACAAAAATATATCTCTCATAATCTTTGAGAAAAAACCTTAACCCCTTAAAACTCTTTTAATTTTGGCTCCTTATAATTTTGTGCTTACAAGATATTCTTCAAATATATTCCCTTAAAAAATTAGTGTAAAATCAGAGCTCTTGTATTTTGGAGCCTATAGAAAAGTAATGTTTAATATCTTTAAACTTGCCATTTTAATATCTTTTAAATATCTTAATAATATTTGAAATATATTTTAAAGATCTTACAAATATCACTTTAAGCCCCCTTTTAATACTTAAATTCGAGCTTTAAAAGCTTAAATGATCCTTTTTGGATATTATGAGGGGGTTAAATCTTTTTATTTAGAGGTATACAACTTTTAAAGCTTTATTAAAAGAACTCGGCATTGAAATTATCTCAAAACCTATTGCTTGGGATTGTAGTAGGAGGCATGAGTGGTAAGGGGGAGGTTGGTAATTCAAACCACCGCCTCCCAATTTTGGCTTTATATTATTTAAAAAATGATGCTTCCATATGTGTAGAGTGGACCTTATAGTGTATTTGTAGGCATTCAAATTGGAGAAAAAGAGGTTAGGGGTTCGATACCCAATAACATATATTTTTATCATACAAACATAACTGACCGCTAGAGGAAGGAATAAGCTGCCACACGTTAAGACAATAACAATGCCACATTTCATCAAGTGATTGGTTGAATTATGTCATTTTACTGCAATGTGTCAACATATGATGGGTATGTGCAAGATCATCATGGAAAAAATAGGCCCTTAAGTGGCAAGGAAAATTTAGAAAAATTAGAGTTAAACAACTTGACATAAAAATTTGAATAAGTTATCTATACTATTTCAAAAACATGTAAGAATAGAATCTGTAGCAAATTGAATGTAGTTTCTAAACTACTAGGTTTATTTAAAAATATATATATATTTGGTGAAAATTTGAAATTTCAATGCAATAACACTTAAATTTCAGGGAAAAAATAAGTAGGTGTCTGTCTGACCACCCTAACCACAATAAAATGATAATATTCTTTTATAATATTTTAGATATAAGTAGAGGACTCATTTCTCGGTGTGATACATATTTTTTGTAATTTTTTTCCTAGTAAATAATTAATTATATGATTTTTTATTACAACTTTTAAAAAATATAAAAACTCGTATGTCTAACCACTTTAACTTGCTCAAAACTTCATGAAATTCAATTTTTTTTTAATCCTATAGTATGCGAAGCATAAAATGTGACACATGTTTTAGATTCAAAAAATGTGATACCATTTGAAAGCTATAGATGTTTTTCAATCAACCTATCAATCAAGATTTTAGTCATAATTCAAATAGAAAATGAATAATAACTATTTATTAAATTCAAAGTAAAGCATAATTTATATTGGTGGAAATTTGAGAATCTCCTTTAAATTTTTGTTTCATCAATTTTGGGTAAAACAAAGTTGTTAGCCCATACCCTACACATACCCAATATATAGCCACTTTTTAGCCCATCATGATTCTACACATACCTTGATTTATTGTCACCTATCAATTGGATGTCACATCATGCTGACTCACCCTACCACGTTTCAACTTTTGATTCATCCATGTCATCATCCGTACAATCATTAGCATGTTGACGACATATGTTGACATCGTCATTATCCCATCCAGTCAGCATGGTCAACCCTCAACTTTGGCCAACCATATCTTTTGCATACAAGCTCTTTTTGATGCGAAATGAGTGACAATAGAATTGTGGAAATGAGTTCTTCGATGTGACACCATTTTTTTCTATTTTTGAGACAATCAATTTTTCTCCTTTCTGATTGGCCCTTGGTACTAGTTTGACCCAACTTTGACTGAGAATAACATCTGTATACAATCTCCTTTTTGCTTCGTTCAAGTTGTGTTGGGTTCAAGTTTCTAAGCACTTTGACATGGAATTGATTTCTAGAGCATATGGAACACTTGAAATTTTGAAAAAAAGTATCCACTTGAATCATTGTCTCTTATCAATTTTTTAATGTGAGCCTTGGTGAAAAAAGTAACATTGAAATTCAATTCAATAGTCTCAATAGGATCATCATCTCCCACACACTGTAGTAAAATATGGCCAAATACTTGATTGGGGTTATCAATAAGTGTGGGTCTCTTCCCTAGTGAGTATAGAGCCCAAATATGTAGACTAGCATTATCTGAATTATACCATGAGCCATTATAAATCTTGTCACTAGCTTCATTTTTCAATTGTTAGGTCTTATTTTCCCTCCTCATGAAACTGTCAAAAACTATAACAAAATTGATATCCCATCTTGGGAGCAACATAACCCCAACTTCCTGGAGTAGCTCTCATCCTCTTTTAGGGGTTATATTTTTCATTTGCTTATCAACTTCTTCTTGTAATTCTTTTAGAGCATCAACTTCTTGCTCAAGGATAATTTATTCCATTCTCTCTTATAATTTCCCCTTTGTATTCACAAATGAATGACTTAAACTCCAGGGTTTGAACAAATACATCATTTGAAATGAATTCTTGAATTGCACTATGTCTCATATCATTAGAGAGTTTATCTGAGGCTTCAAATGAAACTATACTCATTTTTGGTGGTAATGCATACTATGAGATGGTAGGAGAAGTTACTTGTGTGACCTCATCTTCCTCTTCAATGTCATCTTCAATTGCAATGGGAGTGTCAACTAAGAAGCTAACCTACAAAGTAGGATGTGGTGATAAATGACTCAAAGGAACTATATCTTCAACTTGTTTCCTAGAAAAAGCACCTCTTCCTTTTTTGAAGGATGAAGTACATCCTTGGTCAATTCTTACTCATGTGTAGTATCAATTACTCAATTATTTCAATAGGGTCATTGTATTTCATGGAAGGCTTTTGTATATAGTGGATTATGGTTTTTCCTTGATACCTTCGTCGTCATTACCTTGTTATATGCAACCTTTCTTATCATTTCTTGATGTTTGTCACAATTTCTAATCACATCATCTAAAAGGAACTCATGCTCATGTCTTTTCAAATTTTTTGTTATTTAGGTACTATCAAAATTTTCCCTCTTATTTGCTTGTGGCATACCATGATAGTCTATCTTGCTACGAACATAATCATGCCCTTTGTCAAAAACAATAGTAAATCACCAAAACATAAAGTTGAATGCATGAGAGAATGCTTTCCATAACTTTAGAGATGCATACAATTTGAATAAGCCAACTGACTCACTATCTCTAAATATGCAATTCTATTGAGGGTTGTTCTACGAAGAAGGAATTGAGTTGCCTCAAATCCATACACCCTTATCACAGTACAATCATAATTTACATACTAGTAGCCCCTGTTATGGTTCACTTTTCCTATTGGGTATTATTGGCATATGGCTTCTAGTGTTGTCATTGATGGCAACCTCAGTCATTAAGTTGGTCCACACTGTAGTATCTGACTTTACTAGAAGACATAATGAATAAGAGGGTATCCGACTGTAGTTGAATCTATCAAGTGGTTTGCATTATCAATTTACCAATTTTGGTTATGGATCTTAGGAAAGGTCATTGGGTATCTAAACTGTGTTATTCTTGAGCTTCATTCTCTCACATCAAGTGGTGTATGAGTTAGGAGATCCGGTTGTTTGATTTTCTATTCATCAATAGATAAAGGCTGACTAAGTGAATATTGGGTGTTGTGGATGTTTAATGATTTTTTTTTTAAAGTATTCTTGTGTTGAATATTTTTTTTTGAGTTCTAATTATGCTATGGACAACTTTGGTAGATGCAAATTAAATGTTGTTCATAATTTGAGCCAATAGTTGGAAGATATTTTCTATTTTCTTGAAGCTGACATATAGCGACTGAATTCTTGGAAGAAGATATAAATAAGAGATTGGTTAATTACTTTTGGGATGTATGCATGATAATTCAATATGTGTTGATGTGTGTGTGAATATCAAGAGAGCAGTTGAGCAATTTTCATTTATATAGAAGGGTATGTGCAAGATCATGTTAGGCCAAAAAGTGGCAACATGATGGCTATGTGGCTGACAACCTCTTTTTTACCTAAAATTGATGAAATGAAAAGGGTTTCTAGAGGATATTCTCATCTTTCCACAAATATAAATTATTCTTTACTTTGAATTTAATAAGTAATTATTATTCATTTTCTATTCGAATTATGACTAAAGTCCTGATTCATAGGTTGATTGAAAAAAATCTATAGCTTTCAAATGGTATCACATGTTTTGAATCCAAAACATGCATCACATTCTATGCTTCACATAGTATAGGATTAAAAAAATAAAAATTGAATTTCATGAAGTTTTGACCAAGTTAACATGGTTAGACATACGATTTTTCTATATTTTTTAAAAGTTGTAATAAAAAAATCATAATTAATTATTTACTTGGAAACAAATTACAAAAAAATATGCATCACATCGAGACATGAGTCCTCTACTTATATCTAAAATCTTATAAAAAAATATTATCATTTTATTGTGGTTAGGGTGGTCAAACAGACACCTACTTATTTTTTCCCTGAAATTTAAGTACTACTGCACTGAAATTTCAAATTTTCATCAAATAGATTTTTTCTTTTATTTACAAACCTAGTAGTTTAGAAAGTACATTCAATTTTATACATGTTCTATTCTTACATATTTTTCAAATAATATAAATAACTTATTCAAATTTTTATGTCAAGTTTCCCAACTCTGATTTTTCTTAATTTTTTGCCACTTAAGGGCCTATTTTTTCCATCATGATCCTAAACATACCCAGAAGAGGATTTTATGAAGTGAATTAAGGTAGAGCATAGCGAAGTGCAAAATCAAGAAAAAGGTCCAGAATTTGATTTATCAGCCTAACAAAAACTGTAACCAGGCATTTGTAGATGTTATCTTCTCAGTTCAACTTTTTTTTTTTCCAAATCTTTTGTTAGGTAGTGAGCCTTCTTGATTTTGAGCAGTGAGCTCTAGGAAATGTGGCTAAATGCAAGTGCATTCCCTTTTGTAAAACACTTATATTTTGAGTACTCAAATTGTGGATTAACCTCCACCATGGTTTTTCCCTTAACTGGGTTTCCACGTATATGGTGTTGTGGCTTATTTTTCTATGTTCATGCATATTTCATTTGATTGAATGTTCTAGGTTCAAAAGAGAAAAAATTAATAAAGTTAAAATTGCTCAATATTGATTCACCCCCTCCTCTCAGTGTTGCTTGTGTCCAACAATTGGTATCAGATCTAAGTTCCTCAAAATAATTCTAGCAGCTTGAGGTGGATCTTGGAATGTAATGTACTATGGTAGTCTTCAGTAGCATCTTTTGGTGGAACTTGATGATCTTGATTAGTCTTAAGTAGAAGTCTGGGAATTGAGAGAAAATCTTAAGGATGTAGAGAAATTCATTCAAAAGTTAAAAGATCAGATTATTAAGTCAAGAGAAAAGAGAAAGGATCTCTATGATTAGATTAAGTAGAATGAAAGAAAAAGAATGGATGATGTTCACTTGAATCAAACCTTGAAGGAAATAACTGAAGAATGTGGAAAGCTTGCTAGAGACAATGCTACCCTAAAGCATGAGATGGAATCTATGGCGATGAAGATGACTAAGGATATTGAAAAGAGAAAGAAGAATGAGGAAAATATTTCCCAGTCCCTAAAAGAGAGATCTAATGAGTGCATCAAAATTAATTGATAATTCATTCAGTTGGAAATTGAATTGTAGCAATCTAGAAGCAATGAAGAAGATCCTGAAAAATAGATTGTTATTCTCAGGGATGAACTCACTACTACAAATGAATACAAGGAGAAATTCAAGATTACCTCTATGAAGCTTGATGAGCTGACTCAAGGATAGAAGAATGCAAATGATAAACAAGGTATTGGTTATGAGAAAGGAGAATGTTTTGGATCTAGATAGAGGACTTTTAAGCAAGGACATCTAATGAACAAAGAAAAAAGGTTTTCGGTAAGACTACCTAATGCTCAAAATTTTAATGGATATTGTTTTTCTTGCAATAAATTTGGTCATATGGCTGCTCAATGTAGAAGTAAAATAAAATCTAGTGAATCATCACTTTTCAGCCAGTGTTTTAATTGTAATAAGTTTGGTCACAAGTTAATTAAACATAGAAATGTGTCAAAAAACTCTGTCAATAGGAGTGTTAGATGTTATACCTATGGAAGATTTGGACATATTGTTAATTAGTGTAGATCGAGAAGAAATCAATGGAGCGACTAGTTTGAACAAGGAAATGTTGTGTGTTTTAATTGCAAAAAAATGGTCACATTGCAAGATTTTTCATAAACCAAAATACAGATAGAAGAGGCCCGGTATACAAAGGTAGAAATATGCAGAAAGATGGTGAAGGAAAATGGAAAGTATTTGTGGATGGAATCAAAGACCATATGAAGAAGACATGGGTGAAGAATATTTCCTCTGATGAGCCAACACCAGAACATGCTTCTAGTAATTCCTTTGGGAATTAGTATTAGGCCTTTGGCCTAGGGGGAGCTGTCAAGAAAATATTTCAAACCCCGTACTAGTAAATGACACCAAGATGTGGATGAGTGCAGTGGTTGCACTAATGATCTACAACTTTTTTTGGAATAGTTGGAGAGGATGTTATGTTGAGTTGAAGATTTGTGGAAGAGTTATCTCTCACAAACTGATAAAACATGGTATCTGGATAAGTTAGGGAAAAAACATTTATTACAACAAAAGTTAAGTGTGTGAAATATAAAAGGAAACTTGAAATCCTTATTTACCACTTTGTGTCAAAGAAAAGAAGAAGGAGAATGCTCTGCATCAAAATTTTGAATGTGTGAAGAGAATTCAGTGGTGAAACCCTAATCCATTAGGTACTTTAGTTATACAGAGAAATTTTAGTTTGGTGTATAGTTGAAGAACTTCTTTAGTATTTTGAGATATGTGTACAAAAAAAAATGGAACAAATCAAAGGATTGGTAAATCTAGTAGTGAAAATATTAGAGCCGAAATAAACTTGTTGTTGCAAGATGAATTGAAATGGTTGAAAGAAGTGAAACACAAAAGCTTAGATATTTGGAGTGAATTTCCTTATTTTAGAAACAAAGAAATCATTGAGTTTGTTCTGAATAGATTGAATGATGACATTTTTACTCTAGATAAACCCTATCACATATTGAAAGAAGTAATTGTAGCTATAACCGGGTTATGTAAAGTTGGGGATGTGTCGAGGAAGAAGTCAATTTGGAATAAATAATTTGAAACCCTCACCCGTGTAACTAGAGATCAAAGGGCATTGATAATATATACAATCAAAGATCCAATGACAAGGTACATTGCGCATGGAATATCTTACAAAACATTTTTCAAAAATAAAGAAGGTGCTACTTTGTTAGGTGTTTTTTATATTTCACACAAAATGATAATGGAAGATCAGGATTTCAATCTTTGCGAACTACTAAAAGATCAATTGATCAAGAACATGCAATTGATGAAAGAAGTAGGTTACACTTTCAAGTTTGGTACTTTGATTAAATGCCTTGTGATGTATTTTCTAAACTGGTTACCCCTGAATGACAATATAATGTGGGAAGAAAGTTAACCAGTTTGCAAGCAGATCTACATATACTCTAACAATTTGGGAAAATGTGATCAAGTGTATGAAAACTTCTGTAAGGATTTGCTAAGGAAGTTTGGATCAACTATTGTTTCAATTTTGGTAAGAAAACTTGAAGTTGGTTTCTGCTCTGGTGAAATGAAGAGAAAAGAGAAAAAGAAATTGATATTAGTACTCCACCAACATGCAAAACTCTAAAAGTTGAAGGGAAAGGAAAAGAACAAGTGATTGTGGACATACCAAATGAGGAATTTGATAAGGAAATTTTGGACACCCTTGGAAAAGAATTGGAAATAGATGAACCAGAAAAAGAAAAGGTAGTGATACAAGGAAGTGAAGGACAAGGTGATCTAACAAAAGAAAAGTTAATGTAGGTTATTCATGAGGAATATGGAATGCAAAAATTTGTGAACATGTGGTCTATCAGACCTTCATATGGGAAGGACATGATCTTAAGCATACTAAGTGCTCATTTTGTGCACAACCATATCAAATTGGAGAGTTTGCAGAATAAGTTGTTGGAAGAGATGATTGAATGTATCAAGGAAATCATGGACTCTTAGTCTCAGAATAAGGAAGAAGAAGTGATTCTACATTTAAAGAAGCAGTACAGATTGTCACTTACTAAGTTAAAAGAAACATGAATGAGCTAAGTCAATGCATATGCACATAAAACAACATTTATAACTATTTTCTTCAATGGCCTCATGCAATCAATAAGTACAAGGAGAATTTGGAACAAATTGAAACAAAGCTAAATAATATTGGTCAAAATTTTAACATGTCTCAGGATCAAGATGGTGCAATTAGGAAAAGGATTTAGGAACTGCAAAAAAAGCATACAAATGTTCAGAACACTAGGAACAAAATTGTGGACACCTTTTGGAAAGTGAAGGATATAATAGAATGCAGGTTGGAATGATTGATTGAGATACTAAAGAAGGGAGAAGTATTGGAAGATTTCTTCACCATTTCAGAATAGCTCATCAAGATTATTAATTGGACATCAGAAAACAATATCATGATCATAATCATGAGGATTGTAGTGGAAGCATGGAATAAATTCCTTCCAAAGATGAATGAAAAATTCAAAATAATCTTCAATTAGCAGGTGTAATTCTTCAAGTTTTTGAATCAAATTTTGCATAAGTTTTTGGCTATATCTTCATAAGGAGAGTTTGGTGGCATAAGGGAAGAAAGAAAATATTTTTTATTTTACATTTTTAATTGATTTCAAAGGGGGAGAGAGAGTAGTGAAAAATGCCTTATCAAACTTAGGGGGAGTTTCATTGATTTTTGTTGAGTATTGTTAGCTTTGGATTTTTGAAGTTTTAAAGGTTCTGACACTTAGTCATTTTTCACTAAGTGTTTCCATCAATGCCAAAGGGGGAGATTGTTGGCATATGGCTTCTAGTGTTGTCATTGATGGAAACCTAAGTCGTTAATCTAGTCCACACTATAGTATCTGACTTTATCAGAAGACAAAATGAAGAATAGGGTATCCGGTTGCAGTTGAATCTGTCAAGTGGTTTGCATTATTAGTTTACCAGTTTTGGTTGCAGATATCAGGAAAGGCCATTGGGTATTTGAAATGTGTTATTCTCGAGTTATGTATTGTCGTATCAAGTGGTATATGAGTTAGGAGATTCAATAGCTCTATTTTTTGTTCATTCATAGATAAAGGCCTACTAAGCAAGTATTAGATGTTGTAGATGTTTAAGGGAATTTTTTTAAAAGTATTCTTGTGTTGAATATTTTGTTTTGGGTTCTAATTATGCTATGGCCGACTTTGGTGGATGTGCATTAAATGTTGTTCATAATTTGAGCTGATAGTTGGAAGATATTTTCTATTTTCTTGAAGCTGACATATAGCGATAGAATTCTTCATAGAGGATATAAATAAGAGATCGGTTAATTCATGTTGGGATGTATGTGTGATAATTCAATATGTATTGATGTGTGTGTGAATATCAGCAGAGAAGTTGAGCGATTTTCATTTCTATAGAAGACAATTTTGTGAAGCGAATTAAGGTAGAGTAGAGCGAAGTGCAGAATCAAGCAGAAGGTATAGAATCCAATTTATGAGCCTAACTAGAATGGTAATCATGCATTTATAGATGATATCTTCTTAGTTCAACTCTTTGTTGTTTTCCAAATCTTTTGGAAGGTAGTGAGCCTTTCTAATTTTTAGTAGTGAGCTCTAGGCAATGTTCCTGAATACAAGTGCATTTCCTTTTGTAAAACACTTATATTTTGAGTACTCAAATTGTGGATTAACCTTCTTTGTTGTTTTTCCATTAACCTGATTTCCAAATAAAAATCCTTGTGTTATGGTGTTGTGGCTTATTGTTCTATGTTCATGCATATTTCATTTGATTGAATGTTCTAGGTTCAAAAGAGAACAAATTAATAAAGTTAAAAAAGCTCAACATTGATCAACCCCGCCTTTCAGTGTTGCTTGAGTCCAATAGGTCCTTCTCTTTGGTTCTAAGAAATCTCTATATCTCTAGAGACAAGTTGTAATCACAATGCTACCCAAACCTCTTATACAAGGTCTTCACAAAGTATTCTTCAAAGTACAAGTAATGGGACCTACCACATCTACTATCCCAAATTGAATTCCATATTTGTACTGGCCTTATGTTCCCATCCTCATCCAAGTCCTTAATACATCTATTTTTTTTTAAATTATTTTAATATTGTCAAATAAATTCATTGTAAAAAAAATGTATTTAAAAAAGAAAATAAGAAAGGAAAAGCTAGTTCTTTTTGCACATTAAATTTTTGTAAAGTTCTATTGTAGAAGGTACAAGGCTCGACACCCATGGCCATCTATAGCTGCCAGGTAGCAGGTGGAGAATGAGCCTTTTTAACCTACATGGACCCCCACTTACATGGTTGTCATTAATCAAATCTCTAACGAACAAAATAAATTTTGGCCAGTCATTTAAAAAAAATTCAGCAAACATCATTTACAATAAAAAATTCAACAAGGAATCAGTGAAATATTCCTATCAAATCTCATAAGATTCCATCAAGCAAAGCAAATGGTATATTCCATCAACATAAAAAGATTTAGGCAACCCTAAGAATATTCCAGCATAGAGGATATTCTTTTCTGATAGGCGGTAGGACATCAAATTTAATTGTAGTGTTTTTTGACATCATCACACATCAGTGATGATGTCAAGACTCAATTGAATTTATTTCCCCCTCATGGTTGGATTTTTCACTTTTGTAGTTCAACTTCAAAGGCCCATAACTTGCTCATTTTGACTCCTTTTTTTGAGAATTCCTTTTTTAATTGAGGTAGAATTTTGTGCTCTCTATAGTGGTGCAATTTGTTTTTTATTTCGGTTCCTATTCTTTCTATAAATTGTATATTATCATAGGTGTTGCTTCTTTGTCATCATTTTGGGAACTTTGGGAGCTCATATCTTGCTCCTACTGTAACATTTTTGTGTGAATTATTTTTTGAAAGTGCATAATTTTTTGTGTACTTCTCAATGGTATGATCAAATTGATATGATTTTGTACCAAAAATTGTACTTGATTATGTGGCCTATTTTTGCATCTGTAAGCACTAAGATCAAGTCTAGCTTGTTGTTTTTCACATCTAGCAACTGTAAATGCACTAAGTATAAATTTCCACAAATTAGATATTTCTTGGTGGGTCTCTTGGTGCATTTCTTTGAACTGTTTGCTTGTACTCTCTTTTTTTCATGAATCATTCCAAGGTTCCTTTGCTCACATCTTATAATTATTCAACATGGCATCAAAATGCATAGAGTATTCTGATGACTGAAGGTCACACTCTATATGTTGAAGAAAAGGTACCCGAACCTATAGATGCATATAAAAAGTTAAAATGCATGATAAAAAATACCAAAGCTCTTGGGTGTCTTCATAGACTAGTTTCTCAAGATTTATTGTTTCAAATTAAATCATGTAAAAAATTTAATGAAGCTTGGGAAAAATTGAAAACATTGTATGATACTACAGATGAAGTAAGATGTTATCAAATTGATAATGAACTGATGAGCCTTGATCCTAAGAACTTTTACAACATCCAGGACTACATTACTAAGGTGAATGATCTAAGAGAGCAATGTAAAACATGTGGAATTGATAAGAATTAAGGATATTTAGTTTGTCTACAATATAATGAACAAACTTGGTCTTGATTATGCTTCTTCTAGTTTTCATACTCATTTATTGACTAGTGAGTTTGCATATACTACACCTTCATTTGCATCATTTTTTGATATGTTGATACATGAGCAACAAAATATTATCTCAATGGGTCTCATCAAGACTTGTAAATATCAGGAATTATTGGTTAGTTAGGTGAAAGAATCAAAATTAGATAAGAAACAAAAGAAAGCAAAGAATAATCCACATTTAGATCAAGCAAAGAAACAATCCTCCTCTAAAAGGGAATCATCTAAGAAGGAGAGGCCTCCTTGTGCATATTGCAAGAAGGTTGGACATGAAGAACCCTATTTATATAAGAAGGATATTGATGAGTTGAAAAATCTTCTAAAAAAGAATCAAACTGATTTTCCTTCTAGAATGTCAGAATCACCTCCTTCAAAAATGTCTAAAAAGGAAAAAGGTCAAGCTCTTTGTACTTTTTTAGGTCCAGGATTAGGGAGATGGCTTCTAGATTCAAGAGAATATCATCATATGACATCTTTGCAATCCATATTCTCTTCTTTTCAACCTTGTATAATGTCTCCTATCTTGATGGGAAACAATACATACATGAGTATAATTAGGAAGGGATATGTTAGTTTTGGGGACAACACTTTTCAGGATTTTTTGTGTGTTCCTCATTTGGAAAACAATCATTTTTCCATATATCAGATTACATATGGTGGAGATGGGAGGACAGTGGAGTTCACACCTAATTCAGTCACCATTTGAGATTTGGAAATTAGAGAGATAATTTCTACTAGGGTGGCTGATCATTCATCTTGGTTGTATACCTTTGCAAATTTTTCTTCTGATGGTCACATTTTTCTTATGACCTTTGATCACATTTCTAGCATGAACCATGATTTAGAGGAGACATTTGGCTTTTTAAACTTGGGAGTTCTCACATTTGATCTAGATCTGGAGTCATGCATTTCATCTCCTCCATCTACTGTTGCAATTGATGATTCTTGTGATTCCACAGTTTTGGCTCCTAGTGATTTAGTGCAGCAAAATCCTCATTTTTTTTCATATTTGGTTACTTGTGATGGCTTCTTGATAGATATTTTAGACTTATTTGTGGAGTCTAATATTACAAATTTGGAAGACATCATCAATAGAATTTATCTTCTCTTTGATGAAGATGCTCCTTCTTCAGGTGTTGTGAGGGAAAATGTTGACCCTCTTGTTCATTCTCAACATGATCATTTCTTACAATTTGATGTGACTATGGATAATTTTGGACAACATTTGGAGAAGGCTTCTCTATCTTTAGAGAGGATCTCATTGTCTATGAATCATGTTCTATGTTCATCTCTACTAGATTCTAGATTTTCCTCTTTAGTAGTGTGAGCTAGAATGACTATTTGGAGTGTGTCAACTTTTGACATCGACATGGAGAAACTTGAGCATGCTTCAGAGACATCATCATCATCCATCTTCCTAACTTCTTGCATATACTCATGGTTTTTATTCTTCCTAAGGGGAGGAACATTTTTCGGCGAGATGGGATCATCTTCAACATTCAATGTCGATATTCTACCATCATTGTAGGAGACTCAATATTGAGGGGGGTTGCATTGTCTCTCTTCTACTTCTCTTTTATGGTGGGTATTTTTCCTCACATAGGGTTTTGGCCTTCTCATTCTTAATTGAGAGAATTTCTTTTTTTTATTTCATCTCTCTTTTGGGGGGAGTTTTGTCCCACTACCTATTTTCTCCTTTTCTTCATTTGTGAGATTTCTTTGTCACTTCTTTTGCATATGTACATTTATACCTAACATGGCCTAGTAGCTGGGACCCATATTTGTATCATTTGCATAATAATTTGCTACTCTCTAAGTTGCACTTAAGGGGGGGTTGATGTAAATAAAGTCTTGTACCTAGTTAATTCATTACTAGGGGACTTATCTACACATGTTAAGTTTACTTGGGTCCTAGAAAGGAATATTTCTAGAAGGTGTTAGTTGTTATTATTTGTTTTGTTATCTTTTGACTTGTAACACATGTGAACCTAGGTAGTTGTGATTAGTTGTCAAATGTCATATGATTAAGACACTTGTCATAATCCTATGACATCTTTTATCTCACCTTAGCTATAAAACCAAGGGGTATCTACCACATTGAACATCACAATCACATATCATTGAATCATATTGACAAGAATACAATTTATTCTTATCACATTACATTCTCTCTCTTTGTGTTTTCCATTTGGTCTCAAGATCTCGATAGTCATAACCAATTCTAACAATCATATGTCATTCACCTTATATAGGTGGGAACATGATCAAAACCATACTTAACATCTTATATGACATGTTTTGTATCCTAAAACCGAGCTCTATCAAACAATCAACCCATCACTCACCTAGTCAAACATTGACAAACAATTGTTGAAAAATGATATAAAATGGTTGTTGACTTTTTTGGTCTAATTTCTCCTATCTTTGTTATTTGTAATTTTAAACATGTTACTAGCTACCTCGAGGATGTCCCATGAAGGATATAGAGGAACTATGATGTCTAATGACCTACTTTTCTTTTGATTGTTGTTTGTGGATTGTCTTGGAAAAAATATTGAGGCAACTTTTCTCTTAGTATGAGTAAGGAAATTCCTTATCTAATAGTTGTCTGTTTTCACAAGTGGAAAACATTGCACACCTTGGTCTATGTCATACCATGGTGTTTATTGTCCATTTTTCATCTTTTAATTCCCAATGATGATTAAATGTAAAGTGTAGCATAGAAAAATAACAATATTTCATTATCTTTAGTAACCTCTCACTAACATTTCTCTTCATCAATCCTTTCATTCATCCACTATCAAATCTATTTATCGGAATAGTTTTTCAATTTTTTTGAAATTATTTCAAAATTTGTAAAATTTTATGAGGGGGAATGGGTCCATCTGTTTATACTGGGGAATTTTTTTCAACTAAATTTCTTTGACACAATGTGATAAATTGCATTGTATCAAAGAGGGGAAAAGTGTAGACACTAAAAATTGTCCTTCACCTATGAACTCTAGTTTCTCTCTGACAATCCCCTTTCATCCTTGATAATTAAATAATTTTAATTATTTATTTAATTATTTTTTATCTTTCTGTAGACATCCAAATTTGATCGCTCCCATATGATAAAATTTACCACATTATTCATCCATTCCGTCAATATTAATTTATTTAATTAATATTACACTTCTCACCTAATGTTCTTAAAGTATTTAATTTAACAATTAAATGCTTTACCTTACACCTTTTTCCTCTCTAAATTAAATAAATACATCAATTTATTTAATTTAGTCATCTTAACCTTTTTGAATTAACATCAATTTAAAATTCTTCTTTTCTCTCTCCTTGTCACATCCCCCATAATCCCTTTTTAATCTGTATTAATTTAATTAATTCATGATTAAGATGTGCCTCCTCTTAATTAGGGGTTAATGTCACATCCTCCTACATTTGCAACTTGTTTCTAATCTCTCATTAATTACCCTAATCAAGTATTTTCATAACCTTAATCAAAGTCATTAGCCACTTTTAGCACCACCTTTTGGTCAACCTTTTCATTTTCCTTTCTTGGCATTGACCCTCTTTCCCATGTGAATTTTTAATTCACATTTATTCATCCTAGGTCTCTCTCCGAACCCCATGTGAATTTTCAATTCACATTTTATCCTTCCAATACTTCTAGAACATTTGACTTGTCACCTTATCCACATGTGACCAAGTCCCACCTTTTTGGAGACCCTCTATTATCTATTAAATTCTCCTAAGAATGTGAATTTTTAATTCACATTTATTTGTCCAACTACTTTCTCATTTCCCATAGGGATTTTTGAGGAATTCCAAAATTCCTCAAATGTCACTTTCATTATCACTTGGGGACAAGAAGTTCCTTTTTGAGGAAATATTTTCACTCCCCAAGGTACTTGTCCGTCCTCCATATCGTGCAACTCACTTCCACATCATCTCACCCTTGGCCACTTCACATTCCACATGTCAAAATGTGAGAGCTTTTGAGTCCTCAATTCAGCTTAGCCCTCCATCTTTGCCTTGGTGGCTCAATCTCAACCTAGAGAATTCAAATTTATTTATAAATACCCCTTCTTCTAAGGAATTTTCAACACTTAGTCATTTGAGCAACCTTATGCTGTCATTTTGTGCACTCATCTTACAAACATTTTCTCTCATCTAGCCATCCATTTTATCCATTT
Organism: Sequoia sempervirens; assembly: GCA_007258455.2. Taxonomy (NCBI): domain Eukaryota; kingdom Viridiplantae; phylum Streptophyta; class Pinopsida; order Cupressales; family Cupressaceae; genus Sequoia; species Sequoia sempervirens. Next base: position 483,005,239 of record VDFB02105785.1, on the reverse strand, counting down.
GCATTTGCATCCTACCATATAGTAAATCTTGCATGTAGTCATATCAATAGCCATCCAAGGAGCACACAAGCATTCAAAATCAAGGGCCAACCAAGGAATTCCAACTGCAAAGAGAAGGTATAATTAGTTGCAATCTTTTTTCATTTTATCTCTTTGTATTAAAAATTCCTTAGGCTAATCATTGAGGTGTTCTTTATGTTTTTACATTACATTTGAGTTGTTTTCCATCATTAGAATAGGTAAAAATAAAAGGTTCACATATATGGCATGCCCGATGGGACCCACAAACATGTTCCCCTATTTTACATTTATTGTTTTTGAGATTGTTTGTAGGAATAGGTCACAGAGGGGTGACTATGCCCTCTTGTATACTACAGAGGGGCGACTATGCCCTTCTATACACTAAACTATAGAGGAGTGACTATGACATCCTATTCACTGTTGAAGTGCAACTGCACCCTCTTCTACACTGTAGAAGTGCAACTGCACCCTCTGGTTCACTACAGAGGGGCGACTACACCATCTAATTCACTGTATAAGGGCAACTACGCCCCAGTGTAAAATCTATTTCTGACATTTTTCTATAGAAGGGAGACTATGCCCAAGTTTGAAATTTGTTTTGTAACATTTTACTCTAGAAGGGAAACTACGCCCTAGTTTAAAATTTGACTTTGACATTTTTCTATAGAAGGGCTACTACGCCTCTGATTAAACTTTGTTTCTAACATTTTACCACAGAAGGGCGACTATGCCCTGGTTTGAATTTTTCTTGCTAACATTTCACTATAGAAAAGTCAACTGTGTTTTCTGGTGTGTTGCAGAAGTTCAACTACACCCTCTATTTGTTATAGAAGTTCAATTGCACCCTCTTATGTACTATAGAAGTTCAACTATTCCCTCCTGTGTGCTATAGAAGTTCAACTATGCCATCTGTTTGATGTAGAAGTTCAACTACACCTTCTTGTGTGTTGTAGAAGTTCAACTGCACCCTCTTGTGTGCTACAGAAGTTCAATTGCACCCTTTGTTTGCTGCAGAAGTTCAACTACACCCTCTTGTGTGTTGTAGAAGTTCAACTGTGCCCTTTGTTTGTTGCAGAAGTTCAATTGTGCCTTCTTGTGTGTTGCAGAAGTTTAACTGCACTCTTTTTTTGCTACAAAAGTTCAACTACACCCTCTTGTTCACTATAGTGGAGCAGATATGCCCCAAAACAACACAATTTGGAAGGTAAAACAACCATTTTAGCTTCATTTTTTGCTCCCATTTTTTGTTGTTTTCATATCCTAACCCCCTAACATTGTTTTTTGCAAGGATATTTGTGTTTTGCTAACATTTGACAACATATTCTTATGTAATTGAAAAATAATGAAGGATAAATCAACTAACATTTTACTTGTAGGGCCATCCATTTGCTCAATTTTTAAAAAGCTATCCTTGCTATTTTCGTTAGTCTAAGAACATAGTTTAATTAGGGGAAGTAATATTCATTGCTTGCTGTATTTGTTTTGCCACCTAAGGGGGCATTGGTTTGTTTTCACTTTCCCCTTGCACTTCGCATGAGCTTGGGGAGTAGTTGGAAATGATTAGTGCCTTCTTTTTAGTGGGACATGCTTCGGGATTTCATCACCCCGAGGGATGATTCCAACCACACGTACTGACAAGGTATATAAAGGGGGGAGAGCAAAAGTTGTACCTCAATCTAGTCATGTCGTAATTGGAAGATCATCAAAGCTAGGGTGATACTTAGATAGATATGAAGAGTTGGTCCAAGCCCTTCAGTATTCAGTATCTTGTTGGGTTTCCTGACTCACGCTTGTGACAGGTTGTTGTTCACAGTTGTGCCTCACATACCAAGAGTATATCAACGAATTCCTAGACACCTTGTGCATCCCAGATTAAGACCTTTATTGGCCATACCCTTAATACTAATCCTAGGATTGTGCTTGTTTGAAAGTGCTTTCTTGTGAGAAACCAGTAATTTTTTTGACAAATTGGCCTTATTGTTGTCATTTTTAAGTCCTTTCCATAGTCATTTTCATCTAAACCAAGTCCTTGTTTGTTGCAGTGGGGAAAATTTTCCCTCTTGTTTACTGCAATGGGGTGAATTTGCCCTCCTGAACAGTCAAAATCACCCTATTTTAGCATCGTTTAGCCTCTAAACCATAATTTAATCATTCCAAACCTTTGTTTAATCATTCCAAACCTCTGTTTTGTCATTCTAATCCTCTGAAACCTCTGTTTGATCATTCCAAATCTCAATTTTATAATTACAAACCTCCATTTTATCATTCTAAACCTCTATTTTGTAACTCTAAACCACCATTTAATCATTCCAAACCTTTGTTTAGTCATTCCAAATCTTCGTTAGTCATCCCAAGCTTCCATACATTTATTCTCTTAGTCCATATCATATAAACACCATTCATCATTAAACCACCTAAACCTTGTGTTAAAATTTGTTATCCATATTGACCTTAGTGCTTAAATTTGATTGTTATCCTTTACATCAACCATCAACTTTGACTAAAATCAATTCACTTCCATCTTGAGGTGAATTCAGTGTCATAAGTTATTATCTTTGACCCAAATCAATCCATTTCTATCTTGAGGCGGATTCAGTGTCATGATCATTCGCTTGATCAATCAATGCTCTAGGTCACTAAGGGTCATTTCCTAGTTGGGTTTAGATCCTTTACATCTTCCATCATTTAATTTTAATTGCACCCATCCAATCACTCAATCCATTATATCCAATCATCCAACCATCTAATCAAACTAATCACACTTATCTAATTATCTAATTAATCTAATCATATCTAGTCAATCAATCCAATCCAATCTATCTTAACAATCCCATCTAATTAAAATCCCGACATCCTCCAATGAAAATGCAATTTCATCAAAATCCAATCTCTTCTAATCAAAATCCAATCTCATCCAATAAAATCAAATCCAATATTATCCAATCATCCAATCAAATTACAACTAAGTCTACCCACACCCTTCATCCAATCAATCATCCAATCAAATCATTCATCAATGACACCTTTATAATCCACCCATACCCCATTTGCATGCCCGTTCAAACTAGTTCACAAGCCAAGAAGCAAATGACACAATAACAAGGTCAAAATTCCCAAGTGAACATGTCCCAAGATCCTAATAACAGTGCAAATCCTACTAATGGTACAAATGTCTCTCAAGATCCTAAGAATGGAGTGAACATCCCCCAATATCCTCATAATGGCACTTCATCACACTCCAACACCAAAAATTAGAACAACTCACCACATGGTGAAGAGAGTATGGCTAATCAATCCAAACTCACAGTGGAGGAACATTTTAGTAATCCTGCCAATGTGCAAATGATTGACTGCCTGTTTGAAAAAAATGGGGAAGAAATCTTGGCCCACCTAATTGAAAAATGTGTCAAACCTCCACCAGGTGTTGACTTATCCAAATATAGCAATTCCACATCTAAGATACCCCAAGGTTCACAAAATGCACTAGATGGTTCATACATCCCCAATGTTCCTCCAGTAGAGGGTTGGCATCAACCCGAATTTGGCAACGCCATTCTTTATCATGTTAACCATCCCCCACATGCCACAATCTCAGTCATGGGGGCTCCTCGAGTGTCTGATCCCAATAATCCTTTCACCTATGGAATGCTGCAAAATGCTCCACAACCTTTTCCATTAATGCTAACAACACCACCCCTTTCAATTCAACCTCTAGTCAATGTTGGGGGCAACCCTTTTACCACATTGCCTCCACCTCTTGGAGCCACAAATCTACCACCTCATCCATACACATCTCAATAGCCTCCCCAATCTAACCGACCACCTCAATTACCTCCACAAGGTAAATCCCAACCAAATGTTTGGATTGGTACTCAACATCGTCCTTTACAAAACACCTCTACATTATCTCATCCACCCCACCAACAACAACCCCCACATAATGCTTTATTTTCTTCACAACAACCACCATACCAATCACAAGATAATCCATCTTGACCTCTCACCCATGCCATATCCCCATTCCTCACATCCATTTTACATCCGCAAACCCAACCACAACACATCCCATCTCGACCCACGCAATAGTCAACATCACATCAATAACCTCCTCAACATAAGCTATAAGAATGTACTCCTCAATTATGATGGAATTTTCCATTACATTGAGTAGGTAGAACCTCGTGTGTCTATGATACATGTTAAAGCTAAAAATCACCAATGTGTTGTTGCTACCCAATGATCCTACATTACTGTCCCTATAGCCTCTACACCCCCTAGCCAAATCCTATAAACTCTCAGTACAACATTTTTTATCACGTAGGAAAGATCCCTACTCAAATCTCAATATTGGATCTACTTAAGTCTTCTCTCGTACATCAAGAAATCCTCAACAGAGCTTTATAGGAAACTCATGTACCTAACAACATCGACCCCACATGGCTCCAAGCTTTAGTAGGACACCTAGCTTTATCTTATCAACTACACTTCAGCCAAAATGACATGCCAAATATTGATTCCAATCACAACCATCCCTTACAAATTGAAGTCTTGGTAGCCCATCATAAAATAAAAAGGGTCTTGGTAGATAATGGCTCTACCCTCAATCTATGTGCTCTAAAGTTCATAAAATAGGTAGGGTATACTCAAGTGGATTTGACTAATCAAATCATCACGATCAAGGCTTATGATAATGCGAAAATAAATTTTGAAGGGATTATCAGTCTTCCTATCCAGGTTGGACCTATATTTCAGTTCACTACCTGTCATGTCCTTGATCTGGACATACCATATAATCTCCTTCTTGGTTGTCCATGGCTTAATGCCATGTAAGTCATCCCCTCCACATACCATCAATTCCTAAAATTCTTGGTTAATGGACAAGAGATCACCATTTATGCTGACCCACAACCATTTGAGTATTGTCATGATCTAGAAGCATCATTTCCCCATTTACATTATTGTCCGGGGGTTGAAATGGGGGCATCTCAATCATCATCATCCAATCCATCATCCACCATTGAAACCACTCCATCTTTTGCCACCAATCCTACAGTCACCAAAGTCCAGATCATTGAGAAAGGGTGTGGTGAATATGAAATTCATACCACTCTAAATGTGGCAACCATGCCTCTGTCACCACACACGTATGACCAACCTTTGCAGGCTACACCAAAGGAAGACAAGACCATCACCTTTAGTGCAAAAAAATTCCCACTACCACTTTCTGGTCTCCTAGTATAAATACAAATGCACCAGAAGAGGATATCAGTCAGTGGGTATACTATGAAGAATGCCAACTAGATCCTCCTCTTAAGGAATATTTTCAAGAAATATACCCTTGGTCATCTAAGTTTGCGAAAAAACATAATTACCAAGGTGGGGGCCTAGGTAAGGAAGAACATGGATGATGGCAACCAATTGATGTATCAATGCTTCCACGAAATATAGGCCTAAAATATGACAAAAAATAGAAAAGGCCTATAATGTCATCTAATACCTCTAATAGTGTTATTGTGGACAATGGTCTCTTGGAGGACATACCCGAGGAAGAATCCATCATACCTTTGTACAATGATGTCAATCACACAGACCTTTCATCCATGTTTGACTGCCTATTCGTCTTTACCATTAGCCTATCCCTTAACCATCCCAAACTTATCCATTGGGACACACGTGTTAGTGCACCTGTCAATGTCTCCTTGGATACATATGTCAACCTCATGGGATTGGGGGAGGATGAATGCTTCAGCCACAAAAATAAAAACAAGAAAAATAAAAAATGGTCATCTAGTGAAAAACCTCTCTGAGGCACTTCTTGACTTGGGAAAAGTAAAAATAAATGATGCATCCGATAGTAAAAACCTTGAAGAGGTGCTAGAGGATGGAGACGTTCATCTTACCCTTCTGGGAACTCAATTATCCACACGGTCATCCATCCTAATTGAGGAAACTCAAGAAGTTAACCTAGGTACTGCTGAAAAACCCTAAGATCACCTATGTAGCCAAATCACTATCGAAGTAAGAATATTCAGTCATCATTCAGCTATTCAAAGATGATATCATTAACTTTTCTTGGTCATACTCAGATATGCTAGGCTTAGACCCTACTTTAGAAGTTCATCATTTGGATGTTCACCCAAATGCCAAGCCTATCAAATAGAAGCTCTAAAAAATGCATCCACAGGTAGCATTATTAATCAAAAAGGAATTGGAGAAATTACTAGATGTCGGCTTTATTAGACCCATTGACTACTCTGATTGGATCTCCAACATAGTGCCTGTTGCCAAACCAAACGAAGACATTCACATTTGTACAAACTTCTAGGATCTTAACAAAGCTTGTCAAAAAGATGACTTCTCGCTACCCAATATTGACATATTGGTTGACCTGACTACAAGACATGAGATTTTATCTCTTATGGATGGTTTCTCTGGTTACAATTAGATCCAAATTGCACCTGAAGACCAACACAAGACCGCTTTTACAACACCTTGGGGTACTTTTTGCTATAGTGTTATGGCCTTTGGTCTCAAGAATGTGGGGGCAACATATCAGAGGGAAATGACTATCATCTTCCATGACCTCATCCATATTATCATGGAACATTATGTCAATGACTTGTTAGGAAAATCTAGAACCAGAGCAGAGCACCTTTCCATCTAGAAAAATATCTTCGAGTGGTTAGAACATTACAAGTTATGACTAAATCCAAAAAAGTGTGTTTTTGGTGTTACATTAGGGAAATTGTTGGGTTTCATAGTCTCTCTAAGAGGTATTGAGGTTGATCCCGCCAAGGTGAAAGCTATTCTGGATATGCCACCCCCACATAATCTAAAACAATTACGAAGTCTCCAAGGAAAGTTACAATCCAACCATTGGTTCAGAGCCCAACTTGTAGATAAGTGTCAATCATTCACCCATCCTCTGAAAAAAACACTCCACCTCCAAATGGAACTAACTGTGTTAGATAGGTTTCGATAAGATCAAGGAATACTTGGCTCATCCACCAATCTTGATGCCACCTATTCCAAGGAAGACCCTCCTGCTTTACATCTCTACAACTTTAGTCGCACTGGGGGCATTATTGGCACAACATGATGAATCCTCAAGAGAAAGAGAAATCTACTACATTAGCTGAACACTAGTCAGCTATGAATTAAATTATTCACCCATGGAGAAATCTTGACTTGTAGTGGTCTTCAGTACACAAAAACTCTAACATTATATGCTCAGCCATTTGGTCAAATTAATAGCAAAAATTGATCCACTAAAGTATCTGTTATCTAGAACCACTTTAACTGGTTGCATGGCTAAGTGGGTCATGCTTCTAAGTGAATTTGACATAGAGTGCATGGATTGCAAAGCCATAAAGGGAAAAATCATAGCTGATTAGTTGGCCAAGGCACCCCTAGTGGATGCTTACCTTATAGTCACTGAATTTCTAGATGAATTTTTCACAGTTACAAAAGCACCTACTTGGAAATTGTATTTTGATGGCTCATATACTCATACTAGATTAGGTGCTAGAATTCTTTTTGTTACCCCTCAAGGTGACTACATCCCAAAATCATTTAGGATAACATTCTTGTGTACCAACAACATAGCTAAATACGAAGCCCTCCTCATAGGTCTCTGAATTGCAAAACAATGGCACATAACTCACTTGAGAGTCTTTGGTGATTCATTGTTGGTCATTAAGTAAGTTAATGATGAATTCCAAACAAAAGATGATAAGTTTTTACCCTATAAATGCATGGTGGATGACTTCAAAAAATATTTCACCTTCATACAATTTGACCAAATTTCTAGGGTATAGAACAAAGCAGTTGATGCAATGGCTACTATTGGCTCCCTGATTGACATGCCTAAAGATCGAATAGAATGTGAGTTCCTTGTGGAACAAATTTTAATCCCAACATATGATATCCCTGAGACTAACATGGTGTGTGAAATTTTAGGTCCCACTTCCCCATGGTACCAAGATATATATACTTATTTGCATGACAATATTCTACCCCCATACCTCACACAAAACCAATGAAAATCCTTTATTCAACATTCATCCTGATACATTATCGTTAGTGATATGGTTTATCATTGTAGGGTATTGTGGAACCCTCCTTAGATGTCTAAATCAGTTTGAAGCCCATACTACACTAACAAAGGTACACAGTGGTGTTTGTGGGGGCCATTCAAATGGTATGGCTTTGGAAAAAAGGATTCTCTGAATTGGATATTATTGGCCTACATTAGAACATGATGCTTGTGAATTTGTGAAGAAATACCTTCCCTGCCATCAACATGCGGATTTGATTCATGCTCTGACACAGGACCTTTAGCCCCTCCTAGCACTGTGGCCCTTCTCTCAATGGGGTTTCGACTTGATTAGCAAGATTTACCCACCCTCTTCAGATGGCCATACATTCATAATTACTACCACTAAGTACTTCATCAAATGGGTGGAAGCAATGCCACTCTCATGAATCAACGGTACTCAAATTTCAAAATGCATCCTTTACCATATTCTTTGTAGATATGGTATCCCATCCACCATCCTTTCTGATAATGGAAAACCTTTTAAAAACTAGGCCATGCAACACCTCTGTGACACCTTTCATGTCCAACATCATTGGTCAATTCCTTATTACCCCCAAGGTAATGGTTAGACAAAAGCAACCAAGAGGACCCTTATTTGCATCCTCAAAAAGGTTGTCAATAACATTGGATGAGATTGGAACCTCCATATTCATACCGCTCTCTAGACATATCGCACCTCCATTCACACCCCTATAGGTGCTACCCCATATTCTTTAGTGTATGGTGTCGAAGCCATCTTTTCAATCAAAGTTGAGCTCCCATCGCTAAGGATTTCTCTGAAGAAACCTTATCAATGGGGAGGATCCTTGTGTTGCACAACTTGCACAACTGGAGTTACTTGATGAAATACGAATCAACGCCTATGATCATCTACAAGCTTTCCAAAACTACCTCAAGCATAACTACAATAAGAAGGTTCATCCTTGATAGTTCCAGAATGGTGATCTTTTCCTTAAAGAGAACCAACTTACTCAGTAGGACCACGATAAGAAAGGAAATTTTGAAGAAAACTAGTTAGGGCCTTATATCACAACTTCTAAATATGGATCTGGGGAATACAAAATTTCTACCCTCAAAGGAGAGCCCCTCGAAGAGTCTATAAATATCATGCATCTAAAGAGGTTCTACACTTAAGTTTGCTTGGTAACCCTACTTGCAAAAATCCAAAAAATACAAAAAAAAAAAATCACAAAAATCTAAAAATAGTAAAGAGAAATAAATTCATCCTATGGTGAAAACAACCTTTGGTGGCACCTTGGATAAGTACGGGTGGTGAAAACCTGGTAACATGCATCATCTATAGAGGGATTAATCATTATCTACCTTGTGTCCTAATTACTTTGTGACTCCATCCATCCTGTCCTGACACCCTCTCCCATTCCATCATTGGCCGCTTGGTATATTTTGATTGAGCATTGGATGATTATATGTTATCTGTCATCCTGATATTTTTATCCCACTTTAAGCTTGTGTTAATCTGGTCATCAGTCGATTTGTGTCACCATATAGGATCATCCATCGTGTTGGTCTCCATCTAACCTCATACTATCACATAAGTCTTCTCATCCTTCATCAAACTACATTGCCCCTGCACTTTCATGTAGGCAAGGTTGATCATTTGATCCACCCGAGGGAACTCTGGACCATCTTTTTGTGGTCTTCCATCATTCATCTTCATTGGTAAATTTTTTCTTTTATCCATGGTTGCTTATCATTTGTCTTTTCTGAATTACGTTGCCCCTGTGCTTTCACATAGGTAAGGTTGATCATTTGATCCTCCCCCAAGGCATTTGTGTGTCTTGTCTTGTCTTATTCATCCTTGGTCACCATTTTCTTCTTTTTGCTTTATCCATAGTCTATTCAAGAACT
>VDFB02105785.1:482957134-482995151 GCA_007258455.2 Sequoia sempervirens | reverse complement strand
AATAGAAATTATTAATTAAAAAATAAAATAGATAAAAATAATATAATTTATACACTTTGAATATTAGTGAAAAATTAGAAACAATATCTAATTTTTTTGTTTTCACATTTATAATGTGAATGTAAAACATATTTTCTAATGGAAATGCAGAAATAATATCTGATTCCTTGATTTCTTTTCCTTGTATGATTTTTTTTTTTTAAATATTATTTTTATTTATTTATATTAGGTTCATCGAATGGTCAAATCATTTTCAATGGTCAACCATCATTCTACCACATTCCCAACTCTCAATCATTATTAAAGTCATTCATAATGTTCATATTGAGAATGCCTTCAACGTAAACATAAAAAAGTAATGAAGTGAAATCATCATCTAGAATAATAATAAATCAGGAAAATACTAGAGAACTTAGGCTAGCCACAAATTTAGTTTATTTTTTTATTAATATCTAAATCTTCACATGTTCCCATCTTCATTAAGAGAGTTACTACAAGTACCTATGGTCAAATTTATCTATGAGATAACAACAAAGTATGGTTTTTTTCTTATTTACATCGAAGGTGATACGTATTTGAACAAAGCCGACTATTTTTGAAATCTATGATTCAGATACATAGATAAACATGCAAGACAATTGCAATGTATGGAATGGTTGATATTTTCTGTGGATGGTGAAAATATGCAAATGGTTAACAATCTTAACTTAATATCATCATGTTAGTCATTTGAAAAACATTAGATTCAGCATCCCTATGAGATACTTAACCATGATAAAATATGCAAAACTAAATAGAACAAGATTAGCTAATTGCAAGCATATAAGATGATCAAAACTTTATCTCACATTGAATTGGTGCTATTGTGGAAAATAGCACTTTCCCAACCCTTGATAATACCAATGATGATTATGCAATGGACAAAATTAGTTCTCAAATGAAGAAAGTGACTTTGCATAAGCTTTGTAGATGAAATGCTAATATTCTAGAGGATTTGTTGAAGGATGAAGCCTCTATTTAAATATTCTCAAGTTGAAAGAATGCTTATGAGAGAGCAATGTGGGATAAAGATTGTACCAATAAGATGAAGCCACTTGTCAACTTGAGAGTGGTTGAGGAATGAGCACATTTTGGTCAATGTGCCAAAGAGGAGGAGATTCAAATTCAAATTTGAGAGTTAAATGTTGAGTTTGACTTGTGCAAGAGACATGTAAGAGCCATGTAAGAGCTCATAAATGCTTTGTTGGGTGTACATGTCTACTTGTTTTTGAATTCAAACTTGAAGGAATATTCCTCAAAGATGCCATGTTGATGGAAAATGCTAATTTTATAAATGAGTTAAAATGATTTATTGGTGCAAGTGGGAAAAGCTAGAGGATGTGATAGGTGGTTAGGTTAGATTAATTAGTATTATCTTAGTTAAGATGATGTTTAGGTGATTTTGACTCATTTGACTTAAATATTTTGATTTATTTAAATCAAAAGAAATGGAAGGTGATTTCATATTTAATTAAATAAAGGTTTGATTTATTTAATCAAGGAGGGTGATGTTAGGATCAAGTTGATTTATTTAATTTAAATTGATGACTTTAGGAGATTGATTAAATAAACTTGATTTATTTAATTGATGAGTGAATATGATTTGATTAAATGAGTGATGTCAATTTCACATGTCTACATTTTCTATCAATTTTATTATTTCTATTTTATTTCACATGTCTACATTTTCTATCAATTTTATTATTTCTATTTTATTTTTCACCTACCATTTTTTGTAGTTAGGGTTTGTGATTCCCATGTGTATACATGCCAAAAATTTTGGCTTCATTGATGTGTTTAATTTAATTATATTATATGTACTCTACATTACTTTCCCCACATTATATCTTTCAAAATTGTAAAAGATTATTATGTTAAATTATTTTTTAAAATATTTAAATATTATATTTTAGTGAGAGATAATTGTTGAAAAGGTTTTATATGATTTTAAAAAAATATATTCATATTTATATTTTAAATTTATTTAAAAAATAAAATTAATTTTATTATATAATTTTAAATAATTAAAATAATTGAATTTTTTTATTGATTTTGAATTTAATTTTTTATACCTTCATTAAATTTAATGAAATTATTAAGAATTTGTTTATAAGGAAGCTCTAGAGGAGAATTTTGGGAGCTCTTAAGGAGACTCTGAATGCTATGTGTGACTTGTCAGTGTCGATTGATCTTGGAGATTTTGGGAATGGTCAATGCTCTGTCTCTTTGAGTGGAGTAGGAAAAATTTGAGTAAGGGGCATTGTGGCCATGGTCGTGAGAGGGTTGATTGTGGTGGTTGCTAGCACTCTCCAGAACAAGGGGAGCTAAAAATTAATACTAAGGAGTGGTGGTTTTTTTCTTCTCTATGCATAGAGGTGTGCTTACTAACAACCTCGTGGAGGCTATTGCTATTTTTTTAGCGGTGGAATAATGATTGGCCTTGGATGGAGATAGATTGTTTGTGAATTTGATTGTTAGATTGTTATTGATATGTTGCATAAGTGGCATCCAAAGGGTGTAAAGGGTGATCCCGTAATAGTGGTTTACAATTTTTGGCCTGTAGACATGCAAAAATTACATTATGCATTCGATCAGATTCGGTCAAATTAGATGTCGTATTAGGACCATTCATCAATTAATCAAGTGCATTTTCATCCATTCATTAAATAATCTCATTTATCAAATAAACATTATCATTCAACCTTCATTTTGCATCATCCATTTAATTAAATAAATCAGGAATCCATTTATATCAAATCCTAAATCATTTTCCATCCTTTTCTGATTTAAATAAATCAATTATCAAAGTCCCAAATGTCAACTCATCTAATCAGCATTAATCAACATGATCATCATCTAATCCTAATCTAATACTAATCACATCCCACTTGCATTATCTAGACCTAGCCACTTGCACAATAAATCAATTTTATTGATTTATTAAAACCTCATTTTCCCTCAACATGACAAGTCAAACAGGGCATTTATTGCTCTTCTTTCTTGTCCCCCTCACAAAATTTATTGCAAATTTGAATTCAAAATTTCCCCCTCTTGAGCACTCTTCCCAAATCTTGAACACACATCAACTAATCACATGATGACAAGTGTCCTCAACTCATTGGCTTGTTTTTGATCCCACATTGGTCTCTCTTCAACTCTTGGCATTTTGAAAATCTTTAAATACAAGCTTCATCTTTGAGCAAATCCTTCACAATCTTCACAATTTCATGCAAGGTTACTCTCTTCATTTGAGATATAATCTTGTTCATCATTTCACTCCATCATCTCCATTGGAATCTTATCATCTTGAGCTTTTTATCAAGGATTGGGAAAGGGTCACTAGCACATGTGACACCAATCCAATATGAGATAGAGTTGGATTCTTGCTTCTTTGTGCTTTCACTTAGTTTTGGATTGCATTATGAAGCATGATTCAATATTTCATATGGATTCTATATCTATTTTCTTGATTTAACTAACAATACTCATGCTTGTTTGTTTTTGAGCAAAATGCAGATTTAGGGTCCACAAAATGGCGCTAGAAGGAGGGCTGTTTATAACTTTTGTTTTCCATTAATTCTGTTTTAGCATCTTTACATCACTCCTAGGCTTTTGTGTTTGTTGGTGTTCAATGGAAAATGGTTTATTTCTTTTATTTGAAGGTATATATGCACGTGGTTTGTGTTTTAGAGGTAGCTGAAATAAATTGGAGAAGATCTTTTTCATTCCCTGAAACATACCATTAGTAATTTGCAGATAAGTAACTATAGATCCTATTCCACAATAGATCTTAGGTACGTTGAGGTAATACGGTGTCTCTGGTTAATATCACTAATCATTGTCCTAGCTACGCTATTGATTTCATTTGAAATTTTCTCTTAAAGTCACAAATTAATAGAAACTCAGTCAGGGTTGCAAGACTTGCTATTGAGCATAATGTCATTAAGAATAGCAGATCTTTATTTTTATCCATGCTTCTGATTTATGAATAGCAGAATTTATGAATGGGAAAAAATCCTCCAGCTGGTGCACACCTGCAACATAGTAAAAAATGAAATAAAATAGAAAAACTAAAATCAGAAGTTCAAACATTTTTGTTCTCCATTTTTTGTGCAAAGGGTGCATGAAGATCAATGATTTAAGGGTATAATATGTTTTTTTGGTTCCTTGCATTTTGAGTTTGATTTTTTAAAAAGGCACGGTTTATACTGACTTTTCAAAATTTGAAAGTAAAGTTTGAAAATCTGAAGTTGCACATAACTGTCAGCATTCATGGCTACCGTAGAGGAAAAGGCGCCTTCCTATTATGTGCATTTTCTTTTGCAGCATCAGGCATATGTCCTCTGATTCGATCCGGTTATGATAGGAGGAGAGCAAGGAAACACCAGAAGTCTGAAGCCAACCATGTCAGTTTGAAAGCAGAAATAAAGAGCACGGGTGAAGAGGAGATAACAGCGCAGGAAATGAGTAAAGTGCACGGGCCATTGGCCTGTGAGGGAATGTGAGGGGGCAGACTCCAAGGTTTCCAAGCAAGACAAGAAGAAGAATCCAGAGGCCGCGCTCACAAACGCATGCAGTCCAACCACCATTTCGTTACTACCTTTACTTAGCCTTTGTGAATTAAATGCATTCAAAGCGCAAAAGTCATGGCTGTTGAATGAATATGTATGGGATTGTTAGATTTTGTGCTCAAATCAGATCTGATGCGCAGGAGTATGTCAGGTATGAAGCTGTGCATTAAGTTTGAAAGTGACTTGGGTTCTATTTTTCTCCTGAAACGTGAAAATTCAAAAAAGTCTTCAAATACTATCATATAATATCAACGCCTGAGTAGGAATCCTACTCTTGAGGTGAGTGACACGTGATTAGTACAATTGTGAAGGGTCTTTTTACAGCTCTCTACACGATTAAATGCATCCCAAAGATTTGACCTGCTATGTTTCAACATGATTAGCTGGGATATCCTACAATCAAAGCATTTCACAAGCTAACATTTCTTTCAGGTCGCTGGTCCAAAACTAAAGAAATCAATTTTACACCTGCTCATTATTATCAAAACTTTTGGCGCACTTGTTCATCTGCCAAATTCCTTGTTTGAAAGTTTGTATTTCCAAATCCACACCTACTACATGCATCCAATAATATTTTTGTGTACTTGTCTGTCATAGCATTTTCCAGCTATAATATCTGATTACAGTTCCCTATACAGGTAGCCTTTGAAAATGCTTACGAATGCACATTGATTTGAAAAGATCTTTCGAGACTTTCTCATAAATGCTTCAATTAAATGAAGATTGGAAAATCCATCTTCTTTTGATCTTAGAATTTCCTTATTAAAATCTGTTTGTCTTTGATCTTTATGTGGTGTGCAGGTCAACTTTGGAATGGCAGTGGGCGCCATTATTATTTTTTGAATGTTCAAATCTTAAAGCTGATTTCTAGTATTATTTATTTGAATTTGACTGCTTACATTAAACAAACGCTTTGGTGCTACATTTTGATCATATTTGCAGCCTTGTTATCATGAATATCAAATGACAAATGCTTTTTTTAATTATTTTGCAATATGAATATCAAAGTGTCAAAATTTTCTTCTTTTCTAACATTAATAAATCTCATTGTTGATAGGAAAATGAAGGGAAACAAAGACTAACGAAGGAGGGAAAAAGGTACAAAGGAAAAGCGAAGGCGAAAAGGTGCAAATGAACAACGAAGGTACCAAAAAAAGTGAACAAAGGAAAAGTACAAGAAAAAGCGAAAAGTCAACAAGGAGGAGGCTAGCAAACGAAAACGAAAGGAGGAGGATTTTTGTTTGAAAACACAATGTGTTTTTTAACACTTTAAATGTTTGATCAATACTACTTCACGAAACGAAAACGAAAGGAGGGGAAGATTTTTTTCTTTGAAAACACAATGTGTTTTTTAACACTTTAAGTGTTGATCAACACTACTTCAAGAAATTGTTTTTCTTTTTCGTTTTAGAACACTAGTTTTCATTTGGGGCTAAAACGAACAATTTTATTTTCATTGCAAAGGGCTTAAAACGAACCTTAGGACACACTGGATTTCGTTTTGGGTAAAAAATTGAACAAGCAATCCTCACATTTCATTTGGTGCTTAAAACGAATTCACAATTGCTTTGAAGGGTATAAAATGAACAAGTGTTTGAATTGTGTGATTGTCTTTTGAGTACGTATCCTCTATGCCTGTGTATGATCTAGGTGCAAGAGAAACACTCAAATACATTTTATTGCTTTTGGAAACACTTCAATTTTGGTTTAAAAATTGGACATCTGTAAAGCAGTGTAGGGCATTTCAAGACATTCTTCTTTTGTGCCAAAGATCCATCGAAAGGCAGACAGTTCTTGTTTCGCTTTTGTTTATCTTAGAGGGTCTGCCTTGGGGAAAGTACTCACCTCCAAGCTGGTTTTACTCAACCGTACACTCTAAAGCCAAGAGTATTTCCAGCTGGGATATAAATGAGGGCTTTGGTTAAACGCCATAATCACGTGGTTGGCTCCGACAGGATGGATCCGAAAGGGGACTCTTGCCGTATGGGTCAATCTCCACGAACGGAAAGTCCTTACTAGAACCTATGTGTTAGAATTTGCCAAAATCCTTAATCTATTTGTTATGCAAGAACCATGCTCTGGAAGTCACTTCAACAATTCCACGGCTTTTTGGTGAGATGGAAAAGCATGTCACAGTCACATGGATGCTTTGGCTGCCCCAGATAAGGAGTGCCTGTGGGAGGGGAGCTGCTGGGTCAAGACCAACCCATCCCATAAAGTAGGCTTAGTTGGACTTGTCTAAGTGGGGACTCAACAAACATTGTTCATCAAGACCATAGGGGTTTGTATTCTTGTCGAAACACAGTGTATTCGAAAACATTTTGTAAAAAACAAACATTCAACATGATTCTCAAAATTTCAAACCCTCTTTGAAGACAAATATCATTGATCAATTCATGTTATCGCTTTCCTCATGGATTCACGCCCTCAGAGGTTCAAGCATTGGATTATACCTCAATTTGTCTCTTGAGAAACACACAGGGAAAAACTCCTTAGTTCCTAAGTTCATATTGAATTTCCACATAAAATATCTTGTGGGTTTGAAGGAATTTTGACATAGGACATCTTAGTTTGAAACTTTAATCAAGAGTGTGTTTGTGGTAAAAAGAATACACTAAGCAAAGATAAACGAATTGGACCCCATACATGTGCTTGATATATCTTGGTCATATTGGTCTTTTGATTGTTCTTAGAGAAAAGTGTGTTCTTCAATACCTTGGCCTAGTAAACAAAGTCTCTCTAAGTCTTTTAGGATCAAATCAAACACCTCATCCACTCCAAACATTTATCACCTTCATCCATCCAAACAACTTTAGATTTTTGCAAACATCATCCTAGACTTGGGTACATCCCTAAAATCACTTATTTAGCTAGGTGTGTTTGGATGAATCCTTCCATGCACGCTCAGTTAAATTATCAACCATCCTTTGAACAAGTTCATCCTAAGATCACATCCAACATCGTAGGGTTTACAAGTTCATCATCCAAATCAAACAAAATCAACATCAAAATCCTAAGTCTAGCATTGATCCAAAGTCCCTAAACGTTCAACCTTCATATCATTCACATTTCATCCTCCATCTCGCCATTGGTCCTAAGAACCTTAGAGGTCACTTTCGCAATAAGGTCATAACACAAGAGGAACATGGAATATACACTTGATCCATACATCTTGAGTAATCTAAATCAGTTGAATCTTCAAAGCCTTGCAATGCCTATCAATTATCAAAATCCATGCATAGGATCATTTCCTTCAACAAATGTCAATGGTACAACAATTGTGAGTATGCCCAAGTCAAAGTTTGGAACACATTTCCCAATGATAGATCTAAGTCCAAACCTACAAATCCACCAATCAAATAATCAATGCATGAGCCTTGAAACGAGCAACATCATTCCACCAAATCCCTACAAACCAAATGTGGATGTACCAAGTGCAACTTTTCAAAACATGAATCATAACTTGGAAAACTTTGGAAAAATGATTCCCAATACCAACAATGTTCATCCTATCATGCCAAATCTAAACATCATCCCAAATCGGAACATTATCCAAAGTCAATTTTCCCATAACCCCATTCAAAAATCGCAAGCATGCATGCCAAAACTACTTGAACACAAGCCAAATCAACTATCTCAAGTGATTCAAGATCAAAATCAAGAACAAATTTGGCGAGATCAAATTGCAGAACTTTCCAAAATAGTTGAGGCATTGCGCCAAGAGAAATCTCCACCACCATTACCTACATCATTCCTTGGTTTAGGGCTTCCCCCTTTACCTAACACTAATCATGCCATCCAAATCAATCCACCTAACATCAATCAAACCATCACGACAAATCCTTTGAATATACCATCGACATCACACCAATGGATGGTATCTAATCAAACAACAACACACATCCTAAATCAAAATACAATCTCCTGCTGACCTATCACCCTGTCAGTCTCAACCATCACTATCCCTTCAATCATTCCAAATAACCACTATCACACCACTAGATTCTCAACTTCACTACTATGATCGGCCCAGCTGATTCCCAAATGACTTGGTCATTTCAAGAGGTCCGTGATGATTTTGAATCCTACCCACCACCTCTACCCACCACCACTTCATCATCAACTAACATGACATTACAGCTGCTTTTCAAAAGGATTCCAAAATAACATTCACAACAGCAAACAAGCTCAACAAGTTCAATAATCCTCATTAAGTTGGCCCAAGCCTCTGCTTACCTGCACTAAACACGGTATAAACACAAAGATGAAAACCATTGAAAAACACATCATGATCAATTCTATCATCGAAAAGAATATCACATTTCATCTAAGGATCAACCGAATATATGTCAAGAGTCACTTTTGAATCACGATCAAAATCCACCAACAAAATTCAACAATGAGCCAATTCAAGAAATATCAACATCACTTGACTCTATGGTCGAAGACATTCATAATCTCTCCACTACAATTGTTGAAAACAATGATAAAAATCTCTCCATCGAGGAGGACATTGAGGATGTATCTACACAATCTGATGATAAACTCACCATACATCAAGAACCACTTTTTAGTGATCTCTTTCAAGGAGTGTTAGGGTTATTTGATCCTATTGACATAATGCACGATCCATCGACCTATGATCATGTTGACAATGTCTCTACATCGCCTTACGAGTTAGAGGACATATTCAAGAAGCGTCTCCAGAAAAAGATCAAAAATCTTCTGTTTGGCACCAGTAATCATTGTATTTCTAAAAACATGTTGACCTCTTGACCTGTTACAGAGAAGGCTTTTAGAACTGAACTTGACTACCACGCCTAACATCCAAAGTCCTCTTTGTAAGAAATCCATCCAAGCTGCCCCATGTCAAGAACTTGATCCAGCATGTCAGCAACCAAAATTAATCAAGATCAAGAATTTGTATCTTCAAGATACTACAATAATCTAATGAACACTCTCCTATCTATGCAAGATGATCATATCGATGTAGCACATACTCCTCCATCTACCCATGAGATGCTTTCTATGGATGGACACGTAGATGATCTTCATCAAGAACAAGATTGTGTTACACAAAAAGAGCAGATTATTAACTCCTACAGTCAAATGGAGTTGTCAACATTAGGATCAAATATGTCCCAAACTCAGACTAAAGACATCATGAATAAGGATATCCAAAATTATCCGCTCAAAGAAACAAGTCAGATAGAACATCCAGAGTTAGCGGAGCAGCAAATTGAAAGAACATCAACTACGGTGGTCATTTGTCAGAGCATTTTTACTGAACAAGACATCTCAGAATAGGAAGAGTCAAAGAACGAAGGTAATACCACAATACTGGGGGCAACTTCGTCTCAAGCAAATGTCAACATAGGGAGCATGAAGAATCCTTATGATGAAATTAGTGTCAATACTACAACCAGTCACGCCATGAATCTTCATCCACCCATTACCTCATCCAAAAATTGGGACCAACGTCAAAAGGAAGATTTGAATCAAAGTACGAAGAAAATTATCAAAGCAAAAGAAGCTGATAAGCATAATGGACAAATCAAATACGCATGGATACCAAAGAATACAAAGAAAGATCATCCCTATCAAACTCCATCAGTCAAAGAAACTATGGGGCAAAATAAAAGAGGGAAAGGTATCCATCAAAGATGTCCGCAAAATCAAAATTAGGCTTTTCAAGCAACGTACAAAGTGTATCAAGCAGTTGGTCCTAATTCCATGCACACTTTCGTATCCACCCATCATTGCTCAACTTCCCAAGTTTGGAGAGTCAAAGGTTCCAAACTGTCAACCAATCCATCTCTTATCCCTAAATGCACTCCATCCACGCCTCCACACATGATATCCAATTCTCATATTGACCATGTATTGGCAACAACCCTTCATCATAAGGATTCAGAAGGCACTTTATCACGATGTACGCACAGAGACAGAGTTAACTCCGGTATTGATGAAGTAGATCAAGAATCCCAAAAGTTGCATTCAAGTGCACGTATCTTAGCAAAGCAGCTCCTTCAGGCAAGATACCGATGGCACATTATGACAGGGGAATCTACGTCAACACCACCAGGTGGTTCAGCATGAATCTTTCATAAAAATACAAAAAAATCAAAAAAGAAAAAAATCCAAAAAAATCAAAAAAAGGATTGAAAACAGTAAAGAAAAAAATCGTCCTCTAGTGAAAACTGCATGGGCGGCGCTTTGGGCAAGACCATGATGAAAACCTGGCAAACAGGCGTCATGTGTATAATCGAGCATCTACATGTGCCACTTCAGGTGAAAGCATCTCATCCCATCCGTAATAAATCAAGCATTCCATCCATCTCAGCCATAATAAATCCATTCATCCATAAACCATTTATCCAATCCATTTTTATCTATCTGCATCCATAGTCCAAAGTATCTTGATCTTGATACAATTTTGGTGCACACTTTACACTTGCTTACGGTGAACATCTTGACATGGGTCGTTTTCATTAAATCCTATCCTATGCAGCATTATCTGAGCCATGAAGCATTATCTAAAGAGCATTCCTTTATCCAAACACCTTATCTTATCGCAAGATAATCCATGACATCCTTTGCGTATCCATATCCATCCATCCATATACCTATCTCATCTATCCGTAACATTCCATACATTGCTAGACATTGGGGGCAGATATATACATCTTGCTTCGAGAATAAATCTTGGTCTATGTCCTCCAACTTATGTGGCGATCCAAACATTGGAAAACATGAAATAAAATTGATCAAACCACTTGTGAGCAAAAATCCAAATCATTAGCCCATGGCATATTTTTGATGAAAACATGTACTTATCAAATTTCATCTTCAATCGAACATCAATTCAAACAATCAATATCAATCGCATCTAACGCACCCGTCAAATGTCACATCAAATCATCCAAACATCTTTTGTTCAAAACCAAGCTTCATCAAACATGATCAATCAAATCCAATCAAAAAATCATCATCTTGGGGATATCTTTCCCAATCCTTGTGTTGCTTAACACTATCCTTGCATTGTCGTATATCCTCGACAATGTTATCATTATCAATCCTGATCAATCCATCCTTGCATTGTTGTGCATCCTCAACAATGTTATCCTCATCAATCTCGATCAATCCATCCATCCTTGCATTGTTGTGCATCCTCAACAATGTTATCCTCATCAATCTTGATCAATCCAATCCTTGCATTGTTGTGTATCCTCAACAATTTTATCATCATCATCAATCCATCGACTTGATCGTTCAAACTTAGCTTGGTTTTCAGAAAAATCCCAAAAAGAACACTGATATCATGTCCATATCCAAATCATCCAAATCATGCAAAATCCAAAAACATTCAAAACATATCAAAATCCAAAAAACACTCAAAAAGTCAGAAAAACATCAAAAACATTGGAATCCGAACTACGTCGAGATCGGAAGCTTAACGGCAAGGTTCCATCTTTGATCAGCCTCCTAGACATCAAAATCCAAACATCTAAAACATCAAAATCCAAAAACATTTCGAAAAACATCAAAATCCAAAAAATATCTGAAACATGAAAATCCTGTATCAGAAAAATCAAAAATCAAACATTTGAAAATCCAAAACACCAAAACAGCCTCAAAATATTTCAAAAATGTCAAAACATCTAAATATTTGAAAAAAATTCACTCATCCTGCTGCTTACTCAAAAATAATCAATCATCCATAATAAACTGTCATCACCTCATCCTTTGGTAAATGCAAATGTGAACAATCATAGCAAATAAAGAAAAAATCAAGCTTCAATCGTAAAATCAAAATCGAAACAATGAACCATTGAACACAAAATCAAACTCTTGATCATTCACAAACATGTTAGTCGACCTTATATCAACAACCTATCAATCAACTTATCAAACCATCATCATCCTATACAATGCGTGTCCTAGGATATATCATTTCGAAAATAGGAATCATTTTGGATATCACTTGGATTCTTATCCTATCAAAACAAATCCCTTTGGCTAGAGGTATGAAGAACATTGGCTTGTTTTATGCATTTGATCTTTTCTTTCTTTTGATTTATCTTATTATGCCTCATTCCATGTAGGGACCTCTCGACATGATATCCTAACTAAGGATTTAGAGAGATAGGAATGGGGCAACGATCATTATCTTTTGTCTACTGTGCTTGTTGGATGCTCTTGTAATATAACTTGGCTAATACTTGCTTTGTTGGGGTAATTTCTAGCAAGGTTTCTGTATGTCTGGTGTGAACAAGAATACTCCTATCCGCTTGTTGAGTCAAAGTCCATCGCACTAGGTACAACACCATCCTGGTTCTTTTTACCTTGATGCATCGTGCCTATGTGTGTTATCAAACATAAAGTAAGTGACCCTTTGAAAATCCCAATCCTTGATAAGCAAATCATCATCATCATCTATCATCATCATCTCTAATAAAGTCTCGACCAATCATGGACTTGTTGGATCCTCTTGTCATCATCTCATTCCTGCACTAACATCATGCATCTGTCATGCATCCATCATACATCCATCCTGCATCTGCAAAACCATCATCACATACCAATATACTATCTATATATCATGTGTATATATAGGGAAACATCGATCATTTCACATGTGCATTGTATTTGCATCATCATCAATATAGATCATTAGTTCAAGCATCTCATAAATCATCCATTGTATAATCACAATATATCACATCATCAATCTCATCCATCTCATATCATAATACTATTTTAAGTTGTTTTAGGATACCATGATTTGAAAGTTATTCAAGCATCTTAAAATCATCTCATTTGCATCATCATCTATAACCATCCATTTTGAACCTCTTTATCGCGAGATCGACCCTCAAATTGAATCTTTTCGCTCGATCTCTCGAGGGGGCAATGTACCAGTGTACTTCTTTCCGCTGGGGCATCTGAAAAATCATGAAATTTTTAAATTTCGATCACGGCAAGTTTATTCTTTGAACCAATGCAATAAGTACATTGCTTCAAAGAGGGGCAAAATGTAGACATGTCAAATTTACATCATGTATTCGATCGGATTTCACAAATTAGATGTTTATTAGGACCATTCTCATCACTCATCAAGTGTATTTTCATCTATCTACAAATAAGTTCATTTATCATATAAATCCTTATCATTCAACCTTCATCTTGCATCATCCACTTAATTAAATAAATCAGGAATCCATTTAAATCAAATCCTAAATCATTTTCCATCCTTTTCTGATTTAAATAAATCAATTATCAAAGTCCCAAATGTCAACTCATCTAATCAGCATTAATCAACATGATCATCATCTAATCCTAATCTAATACTAATCACATCCCACTTGCATTATCTAGACCTAGCCACTTGCACAATAAATCAATTTTATTGATTTATTAAAACCTCATTTTCCCTCAACATGACAAGTCAAACAGGTATTTATTGCTCTTTCTTTCTTGTCCTCTCTCAAATTTATTGCAATTAGTCTCAAATTTCCCTCTGGGTAAATTCTTCCAAATCTTGCACACACATCAACTAATCACATGATGACAAGTGTCCTCAACTCCCATTAGAAGTGTTTTGATCCCACATTGGTCTCTCTTCAACACTTGGCATTTTGAACATCTTTAAATACAAGCTTCATCTTTGAGCAAATCCTTCACAATCTTCACAATTTCATGCAAGGTTACTCTCTTCATTTGAGATTTAATCTTGTTCATCATTTCACTCCATCATCTCCATTGGCATCTTATCATCTTGAGCTTTTTATCAAGGATTGGGAAAGGGTCACTAGCACATGTGACACCAATCCAATATGAGATAGAGTTGGATTCTTGCTTCTTTGTGCTTTCACTTAGTTTTGGATTGCATTATGAAGCATGATTCAATATTTCATATGGATTCTATATCTATTTTCTTGATTTAACTAACAATACTCATGCTTGTTTGTTTTTGAGCAAAATGCAGATTTAGGGTCCACATGGCCAAACTAGACACTGAAATTATTATTTTTAACTAAATCTTCACATTCGGGAACCTATAGCGGCTAAACTGTGAGGAATTTGGAGATGGTGCAAACTAGAGTCTCATCAAATTTTGTTTGTAGATTCTAAAAATATTTTTTTCAAAATTTTTGGAATCAAATTGCACTTCTTTTTCCATCTCCCACGAAAATAGATTTTTTTCAGAAAACAACATTTTTAAAAAGTGACGCACACCGTATAATGCATAACTTTTTTTCCATGAAGGATAAAATTCTAATTCTTTCAAATTTAGATTTGTAACTCTGATATCTAGTGCTTCCACTTGGTTAGATAGTTTTTATTTAATATTCTTTCCTTAATCAAGTTTCAAAATCAAACGAATTACAATTCAGACACTGCGCGACTGTATAATGCGTAACTTTTTTTATATATGTCAAAATTTTATTTTATTTTTTTTGTTTGAAATGTTCTAATTTTTAATTTAAATACAAGTTTGAAGCTTTTTATTTTTTTATTTTTATTAAACTACAAATAATAATTAAAGGATATTAGAGTTAATTTAATTTATAATTATTTGTCTTATTAAAATTTTAATTTTTTTAAAATAATTATATTTAGAATTTTTATTTTTATTTCTATAATGAAATCAATTTCAAACTTAAAATCTAAAAGTTATAGAGTGAGATAGTGAGAGTGAGAGAGAGAAAGAAAAACTAACTTTTGATTAGTCATTTCATACCAATAATCCAAGGATAACATCTATCCCTAGGGAGTTATGCAAGTAGGGTAACATGCCATTTGATTAAGTATATAATAATTCACCATTAAGACTTCTATCACTATCTCCACATCTCTTTCACTCACACACTATGTGTTTCTCCCTCCTTATCACTATCATTATATCTATCTCTCTCCCTCTCCCTCTCTTTATTAATTATCTATATCACCTCCTTTACCTCTCACTCTTGCTTTCTCTATCTTTATCTTCCCACATGTCCCTATCTCTCTATGTATATCTCATTATCTCTATTGTATTCACTCCATCTCTCTTACTCTCTCTCTATCTCCCTATCTCTCCTTATTTATATCCCTATCTCCCCCCTCTCTCTCTTCCTATTACTCCCTCTTTTTATATCTCTCTACTTCTCTCTCCACTCTTTTTCTCCCTCCCATCTCCCTCTCTCCCTCTCTCCCCTCCTCTTCTCTGTCACCCTCCTCTACCTATCTCTCCCCCATCTTCTCTCTCCCCTTCCTCTAACTATTTTCCCATTTTCTTTCTCTCACCCTCTCCCCCCCTCTCTATCACCCTCCATCTCTCCCTCCCTATGCCCTATCTATCTCTCTATATCTACCTCTCTCTCCATTTAGCTTCCCATATATATTTCTCTAGCTTTATCTTCTTATATATCACCATCTCTCCCTCTCTCTATCTTCCATATTTCTCTCTCCCTCTCTCCATATTAATTTGTGTATCTCTACTTTTCACTATTTGTGTGTCTATTTATATCTCCTTACATCTCTTTGTCTATCACTGTATCTCACTATCTAAATCTCTTTGGATCTCCCCTCTCCCTCTTCCTCTGTATCTCTGTATCTCTCCCTCTCTCTCTCTATCTTTATCTCTCCCTCTACCTCTCTTGTTATATCTTTATCTCTACCTCTATCTCCCTTTATCTATGGACATGTCTATCTCTATTTATCCATCTCTCTCCCTCCCTCTCCCTCTTCCTAGACCTCTATGTCTATATATATTTGCATATCCATCTACCCTTCCACTTTTTCTATCTCTATCTCATTATCTATCTATCTCTCTATCCCTATATCTCTCCCTCTCTCTTCTTCTCTCTATATCAATTCCTATCTCTATCTTTATATTTGTACCTCTCCCTCTCTCCCTCTCTATATATTTATCTTTTCTATCTCTATCTATCCCTCTCTTCTCTCTATTTATATCTCTCCACATCCTCTACATATCCTTCTCCTTCTCTTTCTCCATTTTCCTCTTTGTTTCTTTGTCTGTCTCTTTGTCTCTTTCTCTTCCCTCTTTTCTCTCTCTATATATCTCCTTAGCATGCTCTCTCTCACTCTTCCCTCTTTTATCTAGCTATATCTCCTTACACCCCTTTCTCTCTCTTGATCTTTCCTCTTTTAAATCTCCCTCTTTCTATCCCCATGTCTCCCTCTCTCCCTCTTGCAAACATAACATGTACCTATTAGTAATGGAGGCTGATTATCTTCTTTATTTAGAGGTTTTGTTTCAATTATGTTTGGATCCCTATATATGGATGTAACAATCATTTCCTAAATAGCCTACTAAATGACCTCATGTACTACATAAATGTATGCCAAAAATAGACCAAAAATTTACCTAATTGACTTTCCATGCCTCTTTGGCATACCCATTGCACACCAAGGTGTGATTCCTAGTTTTAGTTAATAAGCACTTGATTCATATTTATTTCCTCATGTGTGATTTCACCTATAAAATATATGATAACACATGAAATTTTATGTTATAAACTTTATCACATGCAATACAAGACATAATTTAAATTTGACTTTTTATTGTGTATATATTAAACAATAATATTCTAGACGTTTATTAGTCAAAGTGAATATTCATTTTTAAAAATATAGATCTAAATTTCTCAATAAAAGATATGGAGCATTAAATGGTCTATCATTGCACCAAAATACATTATTATTTTAATTGAAAATAAATA
The DNA here is from genome assembly GCA_007258455.2 of Sequoia sempervirens. Lineage (NCBI taxonomy): Eukaryota > Viridiplantae > Streptophyta > Pinopsida > Cupressales > Cupressaceae > Sequoia > Sequoia sempervirens. The sequence goes on along the minus strand of VDFB02105785.1, from coordinate 482,977,813 downwards.
GTTGTCAACATAATTTAAAATTATTATTGACAAAAGAGTACAAAATATAGATTATTATTATTTCCCTACTTGCTCACCTTTCGTAAATGATAATGTGACTCTAGTAGCTTCCATTAATTCAATGGAGAATTTTATATTTGGTGGAATAGGTCACATTATGCCATTTAATCTTGTATAAGAACTAAGTCATAACATGCTATTTAACTCTCTAGAAAATAAAATTAAATATGTGATAATGAAAATTAAAATAATCTTAAAATAATAAATGATTGAATGGATAATTTTATATTTGGTAGACTAGGTCACATTATGCCATCTAATCTTATATTAGAACTAAGTCATACCATACTATTTAACTCTCTTGAAAATAAAATAAAACATGTAATAATAAAAAAATAAAATAATCTTAAAATAATAAATGATTGAATGGATAATTTTATATTTGGTAGACTAGGTCATATTATGCCATCTAATCTTGTATAAGAACTAAGTCATACCATACTATTTAACTCTCTTGAAAATAAAATATGTAATAATGAAAATTAAAATAATATTAAAATAATAAATGATTGAATGTATAATTTTATATTTGGTAGACTAGGTCACATTATATCATCTAATCTTGTATAAGAACTAAGTCATACCATACTGTTTAAATGTCTTGAAAATAAAATAAAATATGTAATAATGAAAATTAAAATAATATTAAAATAATAAATGATTGAATGGATAATTTTATATTTGGTAGACTAGGTCACATTATGTCATCTAATCTTGTATAAGAACTAAGTCATGCCATACTATTTAACTCTCTTAAAAATAAAATTAAATATGTAATAATGAAAATTAAAATAATCTTATAATGATAAATGACTGAAAATATGTTAAAAATCAATTTCACAACTTGATTGACAATTAATATTGACCAAATTATTAAAACAAAAATTAAAATAAAAAACATAAAATAATCTTTTAAAAACCCTAATACAATAAACGATATCATATCATCTAATTCAATTTATATATCAAATCAAATCAAATCAAATACTATAACAATAAATTTAGAACATATAAAAAATAAACTTAAATTTAAGTGGCCTTCTTACCATGCATATTTCAATGAGTAAGAAACGTGAACTGACGTGGGGAAGAGGAAAATAGAAAGCAACTGAATTAGTAAATTTCGAATGAATATGATGTTCAACAGGATGGTATGTATTTATATATTCAACACCTTATCCACCGCTACTACCAAGCTCTGCAAGGCTTATCTTTGCTGATTCTAACTATGACATCTCTATTATTTTTAATTAAAATTATCTATGTCACACTCTGACAAATTTCACATGCGCTTATCTTTGCCTCTTCCATGAACTAAATAAATATTAAATAAAAAGGAGATGGAAAGATTACGAGACAAAATCTATTAACTTTCAATTTTAGTACTATTACGACAGTATTTACAGATATAAACAAAGTCTACATGCAAAGATTTTCAACTTGAACATTTTATCTGAGATAGTTCGCAATGCTTTGAATTGACATTCTATTTTAATGACCATTTGGCATTCCATTCCTTTCTCACGTGACTCAAAGCACTCACTTATTTTGTCAGTTCACGTTACTAACCCAGAGAACACAATTATATTTGATTTTATCATTAATGTTAGGAAATATAGCATTCAAACCCAAAATCACAAATCATTTCCCACATAACCCAAGAGAGATTAACATGCATACAAGTTTTCCAAATGCAAAGATCAAATAGACAAGCCACAAGATAACACAAGATTTATCCTGGGAAAAACCTCAAGAGGAAAAAACCCAGCCTCCAAAAGCATCCATACTCCATCATATTAATCAAGCATAAGCAAATACAAGAGTTACAAGGAATACCTCTGAAACATCAAGCCCTCCAATGCACTTTCATGTGTCCAAGCAGGAATCCACACATCCCATGCCATGCTTCACAAATGCACTCTTCAAAAAGACTCAATCAGCCAACCTGCTCAGCCTGTTCACACCCCCCAACCTAAAACCACTACATTGTGTTTGTTTTTATAGACACAAGCTCACACAAATACAACTGGTGGTAAGGTAAAACCATGTACCACAAAACCATGTGAATACAAAACCACTAACCCCTTTTCTAATACTGGGTAATAAGCTGTTACAATATTTAATTCCCCAATATTAAATTACTACCACATGTCTTCTACAAATAGTAATACAATGTTACAATACAATCATTATATGGGACCAAATAATTACCTAGTGTGATTATCCACACCACCAAGGTGCATCACAACTAAATAATTATTTACAATAATAGAATAAAACATTTTATGCAATGGTGTACAACACCATACCCCAACAATTAACCAGCGAGTATTTAACTCTAAATTATTTGATAGTCTGTTGTCGGAAATGGGAAGAATTGTGTTATCATGTTCAGACGTGATTTGATTTGTAGAAGTGGACAATAAAGTCCTTCCAGAAAACAAACAGCAGCATGGCTTAGGCACTATATTTGTCAATTCTGGTAGGCCGCAAGTAGAGACAAAAGTGATGACCATTTATCTGCGATTTGGCAAATTCTTATTGCAAAATCCAGCAGTGAACTGAGACGTTATTTTAAAATAAATTAATTAATTAAAATTCTTGGTTTGAGGCTTCTAAATTACACTGACCTTTGGTCTTTCTTTTCTTATTTCATCTCACAAAGATTTGGTTTGCATTTGTTTCTAGGATTAAATATATGATAATGCATGACAGTTCATTGTTGTGTTATAAACGTTATCACCACCTATACAAGACAAAAAAATTCAAATTTTGGTTTTTCTTTTTTAGTAGTAAACATTTTAATTCAAATTATTAATTGTTTTTATTGATACAATATTAAAAAAAAAAAAGGGTAATCAACAAATTACAAGGAATAATAATATGATTAATATAAGGTAAACTACTAGCACAAAACAAAAAATGATTGGTATAGAAAACATACAAAACTAATAGTAAAAGCTATTCTCTAATATGATTGATACAAGGTAAAATACATGGTTGGCAAAGAAAAGATACAATGCATCAACCTACCAATCACAAAGAGACATTAACAGCTCACAACTAAAAAGAAAGTAGAGAAAAGATGATGTCACACCCTAGTTATGCAAAAGGCTACAAAATACTACACAAAAAGTAACCTACTAATAGCCATCAAGCATGGATAGAAAAGACGTTCAGTAATGATAAAGTTTAAAAGTGTGATTACAATATGAACTTAAACACTCTTCAAAATTGCCTAGAAAAAACTATATAATATTCATGAAATTAAAGAGTTTAGAATTTGATATTGTCTGAAAAGGTATGTCTTAAAATGTTTATTAGAGACCTCCTACAGCTAAGAAGGAAGGGAGAAAAATTGAATTGGATGCTAAAATAAAACTTGAGCATTTATGCTTCTTGATGAGCAATATGATTCAAAAAAACCACTAAGCATCTATATTTTCATTTATGAAGAGAAAAATTCTATGTCATAGTATCACCCACAACATTGTTATGTATGCAAACTCCCAACATACCTGATTTCCAACATAATAGATGATAAAAAATAATAGGAAAATGAGTTCAAATGGGAGGAGTTCAAATAGTGCCAGAAATTCAAAGCTCTCAATAGCATAATGATTGGTTTTTCATGAGAAGAATATACTGGGATGAACAGTAATATGCAATAATTTTAGTAGCCCTAGTTTATATTTTCTTTGGTTATAAACAAACCCTAGCAATACAAATCCTCTGTGGTTTTCCTATTTTTTCTAAACTCAGTTTAAAATCTGCAAACTCCATATCCCTTAAATAATAAGCATAAGCCAAGAACCTCAGAAAAATACTTTTGTAGAAAAATAACTTTACTTGTGATTAAATGTGTATACTCTATAGCATTAAGCCTTTGGACCTCAAAACATGGTTTAGGAACAAACAACCAATTTATATTAATGAGGTAGGCAATTTTCCTAATATGATTGATGTTATAGCAAACCTATGATTTAGTTCCATAAAAATGTGATTCCATAGTCTTTCAAGCCAACAAATTGTCACAGCCTTGTTTTTAACTATGTCTTGTTTCAACACATATGAGCTTATTTGGCAGCGATCAAATTATTTGCACTATCCTCATTCTCAAAAAATTGTATTATGACCACTTACTTATTCCATGAAAGGTGGCATTAATGTTAGTAGATTCATACCAGTTCTTAGAATAGGGATTGATTTTATTGACACTTTCAATATCCCTCTAAGCTCTGAGGCCATAAAAGTGTGTAGAATTCTACTATAAGGCGACAACAAGGGAGAAAGTTGTTTTCTTCCTAGCTTTGTATTTGATATAGATTGGCACTGGTGGGCACAAGCCTTCTTTGCAAGCATTTGGTGTAGACTAGTTCAATGAGGAGGATCAAATCAAAAATCTTGAGAAGATATCATTCTTCAATTGGTGGGTTTTCCAAACATCCATAGCTTGTTTGAAAACAACTGTTCTAGCCTTTTAGCCATAGCAGCAAGGCAATGAACTATTTAATAAAATTCTTTGGTAAACATGTATGAAAAAATGTTCTAGCATAGAATGTGACAATGAACTATTTGGAAAAATGCCTCAAAGAAATGTGGTCTTCCTTTGTCTATGCCACCATATTTTTCATACATGTCTACCAAATAATTTTATCAAATAGTTCATTGCCTTGCTGCTATGGCTAGCAAGGAGCATGGAAGAGAATATGTGCAAAGCATTATAGATAGCAATACCAAAGTCATACCTCTGAGAACCCATAAACATAAGTGTGGTTAGAATAGGACATTGAAGAGGGATCTGTGATTTACTTAGCATTTGAACTTGAATAGGAAGCCCTAAAAAACATATACTTTATTTGAATAGTAGACAACCAAGCTAAATGCAAGACATTAAGAATCCAACTTACACCAGATAACAAACTATCACAAGAAACTTAAAAAAACATGTTTACCTTATTTAGAGAACCCTAGCTAGCATGACTGCTTTTCAGTTTAGTTATCCAAGCAAAAGCAACACCCATAAGGGCCCATGTCATTAAAACAGGCTTTGAACTAGCTATTTGTATGGAAAATGTCCTTTTAACCATGTATGTTAAAGGAAAATGCATAAACAATGCAATGAAACTGTTAAAAAAACTACACGAACGAGATAGCTTCTTATGAAGTGCCATGATTTTGGCATATTCATAGGATGAAAAATGTGAGAGTGCTCTACAACTCTTTTGCAACTAGAACTGGGCATGTTTCATTGCTTCTACAACATCTACGACATCCTATGTATATCAATCTTATGAGCTCAAAATGTCAAAATAGACTCAAATATAATATGTATCTGATAATACCTAAACAGTATGTAAAGCAATTAAATATTGATTTTGCTCTCTAGTTCAATTTCAACAGGTTTGGCTTTGCGAATTGTTCTCTTTCACAACATTGAGTTCCTTCTATAATGAAGTTACTAAGGAATGGGGGAATGGAAAAGCCAGTTGTTGAACTCGATAGTGAGCATGAAGACATTTCAAAATAAAAATTTAAACATCCAATCCTACTTTTAATAATATATATTCATTTCTATGAATTCAATGAAACTATAAACCAAGGATTCAAATTATTTTTTCTAGTTGAGAAAATGTCATAAAGGTTGTGCAATTTATTTTTGTGACAACTGAATTTGTATGGACTGAGCATAGGGATGAATTCTAACAACATAAATTTTATAGATTGATATGAACCATGATCAACACTATATTTTTTAAACCAATGAAACAATTTACAACAGAACTCTAGATGCCTAAATCAATTTGGTGTTGACAGGGCATTAAATAAAGCTGCAGGAGTTGTTTTAGATGTTGTATCTTAACCTATATATTTTGTGCTACCTTTAGTAGTGTCCATCCCAAAACTCTTTCCTTTCTTTCATTTTTTGCGGCATATAGTCTTACTAGGTTCTTAGTGATCACAATGGGAAGGATGTATAGTTAGTTGTTGATAACTATCATGGGAACTCACCATAATAGCTAAACATGTGCATGCACAAGCATATATGTACACACACAAATGGGAAAATATAGTTATAAAGATAGCTCCTACCCATAGATATCTTAAAGGTTTCATAGGTGCCAATTACCATAGAATTTCTGAACCAAATGTAAATTATTTCTATATTTGAGGTTAGAATGCTTGTAGAGCTTAAAAGAAAGATATTTTAAACAAACAAAAATGACTAAGATGACTTAAACAAACAAACTTCATGACCCAATCATGCTAAAATGACTTAAACAAACAAAAATTGATAATTTAAATGGACAGATGAACCTCTACTAAGGAAGAAATAGAGAGATGCCCAAGAAAACTAACGGAACAGTGTCTCAAGAATAAATGTCAACACATATTATAGTAAATTATAGAAAAATTTAGAAAAAAGTTCAACCATCGCCATCCAAGTGAGCTCCAGGTAAGCTTTCACCCTAAATCAAGGAGTTCTAATTTTTTAACTCCACAATGAAATGACAATATTATGTTGAGCTAGTTTGTGAAGTCAAATTCAATGGCTTGAAATGGATTAAATTATGTGTATCATCAATTTCTTCTTCTACAACTAGAAGCTTAAATGATTAGCTCTCCACCAATTAAATGTTGAGTGAGGAAGATAACATTTTTGAAGGCATGAATATGGACTGATAAACACTACTGTGTTGTAACATCATTGCACTTCCAGTGAAGTGCAAAATCTATGAAAGTACATAGAGAAACAAACACCATTGTAGACAAGATGCAAAATTACAAAGTTGAAATGTGAAAGAGGTAACAACAAGAAGCAAACAGAGAGATACCAGTTAAATAAAAAAGTAAAACTCTAGTTGTTATCAATGCGCTACATTTTCCTATTGAAAAGCTAATGTAATCAAAGACGACTGGAACATTAAACAGGGAAACCCAACGATTCCAACAAGTCCAATAACAAAAAACTACACCAAAGTTGGGGAAGAAAAGGCTGTGATCACAAGAGTTAGAAGGCATTGTAAGAGACATGCATTTGTTAGCTTTTGCCGAGAAGGGAAATCTACAATAGACTTCAAGATGGGAGTTTTCAGTCATGAAATGAAGGAATGGGTGGAGAAATCCTAGAGGAATTGAACCTTTGACAAGTTGCTCATGAGACCACATTTACCTGAAACATTTTCCCAAACACTCCATTGTTTTGTCTATGCTAGAACATTTTCCATACATCTCTACCAAAACATTTTATCAAACATCTCAACGCCTTGCTCCCATTGCCCAGAGCCTAAAAGAAATGCTTTTGAAGAAGCTATGGATTCTTCAAATAGCATTGACAAAGCAGTAAAATATATTCGGGGAAATGCATGAAAGAAGTCTGGTCTCACGGCTTTGGCCGTTCGGTACCTTCCATCAATCTAAAATAAAAATATAGTTGCAAAACAACCCTCAGCAGCAAGAAATTAGTTTAACATTTTACCTCAAATGCTCACTGCTTTGAAGAAGAAGACTCAAGCTTGCCTCCAAATGCTAGCTCCAAGTCCAAGCCTAGGCACATGAATGCTCATTTATGTCGTGGGCGAGCAAGCTTTAGAGACAGCTTTCGTCTGGACATCTGTAGAATGAACCAAAAACTGTACATGCCATGAACAAAGACACCTAATAGGAAGAATACCACCTGACGCCATGAAGAATGCCCGCTTGCAAAATGTGAAAGCAATATGCAGCCACGGGCCCATTTCATCCATGTGCCGTTCTTGAAAAACCAAACAAAAACTTAGGGATAGAACTATAATATGTCACCCTCTCCCGATGATTGGACAGACTGTTTAAAATTATTCTTAAAAAAATTTAAACCCCCACAAAACTAGGCACTCACCAATGCAGGGCAAGATAAATTGTAAAAAAAAAATTCAATAAAATAAACGAAAAAACAAAACTTTATATTAACGTTGTATCATAGCCTGTGCTCAATTTCCAAGACACAATTAAATTGCATTTTGCTCAATCGAAAACATTAATCTCCTGTTATAAAGACAGGGACTAATAAACTTAAATTTAAGTGGCCTTCTTACCATGCATATTTCAATGAGTAAGAAACGCGAACTGACGTGGGGGAGAGGAAAATAGAAAGCAACTGAATTAGTAAATTTCGAATAAATATGATGTTCAACAGGATGGTATGTATTTATATATTTAACACCTTATCCACCGCTAATACCAGGCTCTGCAAGGCTTATCTTTGCTCATTCTAACTCTGACGTATCTATTATTTTTAATTAAAAATATCTACGTCACGCTCTAACGATGTTCACATACGGTTATCTTTGCTTCTTTCATGAACTAAATAAATATTAAATAAAAATGAGGTGGAAAGATTATGAGTCAAAATCTGCTAACTTTCAATTTGAGTGCTGTTAACGACGGTATTTTCAGATAAACAAAGTCTATATGCAAAGATTTTCAACTTGAACATTTTATCTGATTGGCAGTTCACAATGGTTAGAACTGACATTCTATTTTAATGGCCACTTGACATGCCATCCCTTTCTCACACGACTCAAAGCACTCACTTATTTGCTCAATTCACATTACTAACCCCAAGACCACAATTATATTTGGTTTTATTATTAATCAACGTGTATTTAACTCTAAATTATTTGAAAGTCTGTTGTCGGAAATAGGAAACAAACATCAGCATGTGGGTATGTGTGGAAAGGTGAATGGCTTAGGTAGTACATTTGTCAAGTTTGGTAGGCCGCAAGTAGAGACAAAAGTGATGACTATTCACCTGCAATTTTGCAATTCTTATTGTAAAATCCAGCTGAACTAAGACGTTATTTTGAAAATATTAAATAAAATAAAATTCTTGGTTTGATGTTTCTAAATTGCACTGACCTTTGGTTTTCTTCTTTTATTTAGTCTCAAAAAGGATTTGGTTTGCATTTATTTTTATCATAAAATATATGATAATGCATGACAGTTCATTCTTGTGTTACCATAAACTTTCCAATGAGTAAGAAACAAGAAGTAACGTGGGAGAAGAAAATAGAAGGCAACTAAGTTAACAAAATTTGACTGAATTTCAATGGGAGGGTATGTATTTATATATTTAACACCTAATGCACCCGAATACCAAACTCTGCGAGGCTTAGTCTCTTTGGTGATTCCCACTCTGACCCGTCTCTCAGTTTGAATTAAAATTATCTACGTCATGCTCTACGGAATTTTGCATACGCTTATTTTTACCTCTTTCCATGCACTGAAGAAATATTAAATGAAAAGAAGTGGGAAAGATCACAAGTCAAAATCTGTTAACTTTCAATTTTAGTGCTGTTAGTGACCGTATTTACGGATATAAACAAAGTCTACACGCACAGATTTTCAATTTGAACTTCCAAATCTGATCGGCGGTGGGCATTGCTTTGAATTGGCATTCTCTTATGATGGCGACCTGGCGTGCCATCTCTTTCTCACTCGATTCAAAGCACTCACTTATTCGGTCTTTTCGCATTACTAACCCCGAAATTCTATATGATTTTATTAATCAACGTGTATTTAACTCTACATTATTCCATAGTTTATTGTCGAAATGGGAAAGAATGTTACTCTCTCGACATGATTTAATTTGTAGAAGTGAACAATTCAGTCCTTCCAGAAAACAAATATAAGCATGTGCATATGCGTTGTTCACATCTTTGTTTTCATCATTGAAATTGAAACATCTGGTGTGGATGAGTGAATGGCTTAGGTGGTCCATTCATCAATTCTGGTAGGCCGCAAGTAGGGACAAAAGTGATGATCATTTATCTGTATTTGGCGATTTTTATTCTATAATATATATGGCTTTTAATTATTTTTATGTTTGTTTTTTTAATTTATTCGTATTGGAATCATAAATTTAAGTTGATAATTCTTTAGTTAAGAGTGAAGAATTGATGGATATCTATTTTCTCAAAAATTAAGTGGGGTAAAGTCCAAACCATGTAGTAACATACTATCATTTTCATTGATTGTCCTCAATCAATTGAACTAAAACACATTGGTATCATTATAAAATTTGATTGTATAACATATATTTTAGGTGTATCTAGCATATTGAATAAATAAGTTACTTTTGCTTCTAGAAAGTGTTTTGCTTATGCACAAAAGATACATAAATTATAGTGGAACAAATTTTCTTTCTATTAATCACCTGTAGCTAACAATCACAAAGATGTAGGAGAGAGCAAAGAGTAGAATTCTAGATAAAAAAAACAAGTCTTGAATTCTTGTGTCACAACAAACAAAACAAAGGCAGCATTTATAATTGTTGTCTTAACATTTTGAGTATACATGTGTTTAAATTTTGAAGTATTGCATTCATTTAACTTTGTCTATGTTATGGTTCATCAAATCACATTGTCTTTTTCCATGTCTATTTTCTTAATGTCAAGTGAACATTATCATAACATACATATTATAGTGAATCAAGGTCTTAAGTTTTCTTGGGGGACACATGGTTTCATGATAGATACAAGAAAACACAAGAAGGCTTCGGTTTTGTAGTATGCATAGTATTGCATAGATTAGTTATATCCATGCATATATATGAATTACTAATTTTTGTCCCTAGAGGCATGTGGTGTTAAAAAAGACTGTATATTGGATGCTTTAATAGTTGTGCATATGATAACTATTGTTGTGTGCACATTCTATAAACATGCAAAATATTATGATTATTGAGATATTATACACCTAACATGCACGGATATTTATGCATATGCAAGTTTTTAATAGACAAACATTTCCCAAAACCTACCTTTTCTTAGTACACAAACTATATTAAAGCATGAACGATCATGCATATGGCTTATAATCCACATATAAAACCTTTAAAAATCAAAAAATACCTTTTTTCTCTCATACCCCATAATCCTATAAAACTTGTGCTATATCTAGAACTACACATGGATTTACATTTTGTACACATATGCCTTCAAATTATGTAATTTACCTCTCAACTTCCACATTCCATAAACTTTTTTCTCTCCATGTTAGCAAATTCAAGTCTTCCATTTGTATGGAATGTACTCATTATTTGTAACCTCATAAAAGGGTGATAAAAATAATGGAAACCAATATTTGTAACATTGCACCAAATAGAAAGGAGCTAAATTACTGACTTGAACTATTTATAACTGCCTTTGTATTTTGCTACAAACTGTAGGATACATACAAACAATTACAGTGCACTGTAAATCAAACAAGATGATTTTCTCCAACAATCACAAGTTTTTGTTTTTTATGGTATGTGAATTTCTTCTCCTTTCCTCTTCATCCCTATGGATATATAATCTGCACCCTCTCTCAATTCAGTTCATTATCATTTTTTATATGTGACATGTAATTGTCTTTTTACATATATTCCATAAGTCTATATTTTTCATTTGTTTAATATTGTCTACTAATTGAAACAATTGTCCTTCGCAGGCCTTCCCATGTAATTAGATCTTGTATTGAGTCATTGACGGCTGAAACATTGCTCTCACCATTGATCATAGTTGTCAAAAATTTATTTACTTACTTGGGGGTATGGTGAGGGCACACAACGCTCCATGAGCCAATATGGTAGGGTGGAAATCGGGCCTTGTTTTTTTTGGGCATAGTGCATTCTACCACACACACCAGGCATGGCTAAATTAGAATAACTCCATTCATCCCATTTCTATGAGTTTTACCTTTCCACCACCATGGATGCAATGGAATAAATTAGTTAATGTTATGTGCTTCATTCTATTTTTTCTTAATCACCATAGTAAACTTCATACATTTTTGTTATTCTTGTAGACCATATTCCAGTCATGATGTGGTGTTTGATGAAATCATGTGTTGCAACCAGCCTTTCAAAATAATGATAGTGACTAGAAAATTAGTGACAATGGTCAAATAGACAATCATATCCTCATGTACACTATATTGATTGTTATAAGCAGTATTCATTTCACCATTCATCAGAGTAGTGACCAATGTATATTCTTTCTCAGGGGTTTAGTGGGAGCCCATGAGGCTCCATGACCCAATATGGTAGGGTGGAGAGTAATCCCTATTGTGTTGAGTTTTATTTTATAGTTTTTTTGTATAGATTGCTATCTTTCTTAGATAGGATTCATAAAAAAAATCAAATGGTTTAGCTTGTCATTACAATGTACTAAAATATTTCATCTTATATACTTTATGCTAGCTTGCATTGGAAATTTTTGAAAATTGATCTCTTGGTTAAGCTATATCATTACATAGAGGAAGCCAAGAAAATACTGCATCTATAGAAGAGGCTACTGAAATATCATCAGCATTGATTTTTGTATGGTTGTAATGTAGTATTGATCGTGCAAGCAACATTTGTTTCAACGTCTATGCAAAACAAAAACAAATGTTTTCCCAGTTATTGATAACATTTTTTGGGTGAAATTCTATGGTTTTATGTTGTTGTTGAAGGTAGTTATGCAGGCCAGTGAAACAACATAAGCATTAACTGTTGTATGCTTTCCATGTAGTGGTCATGGTGCAAGTAACATCTATTTTAAATCCCCCAACATACAAAACAAATGGTTGTCTAGTTATCGATAACATATTGTTAGGTTTCATTGTTTGGGCTTGTGTTGTTGAAGGTGGGTGTCAGTGAGCATGGCAAGCTTCTGTGGAGGTGAAATTCCCTTCATTGTCTATGGAATCTCTATGAAGATGGTTGGATGTTATCTTGTGTTTTTTGCATGCGTTCATTGTTGCATAAGTTGTGGGTTCTGATAAATTTGTGTTCATTTTTTTGTAGGAGGTGGAGAGAGAACGGAGGGAAGAAAAATAAATCAGGTAGAGATGTGATTAAAGGATGTAGGAAGAGGTCTATAATTATTATTTTCCTACCTCCATCATCCGCTTTCTCTTAGTCAGTTCTATAATATCTTCATATTCACAGTTCCTCTAGAGAATATGCTTGTCCCTTAGAAGAGAGAGTTCAAGAAGTGGGATGTTGATTTTCTAGTATACATGCTAAATAGATAAATGAGCTTCCAAAAAATTATGAAGATGAAGCAGTTATAAGAATGGCTAAGAGAATGGTAACATTGATTTCACCATTCATCAGAGTAGTTCCAATCCAATATTAGAGAGTAGACCTCATTTTGTTCTCTTCCATTTTATATTTTCTATATGTTCAACTCAATTGCTCACTTAAACAATACTATTCATTGGGACCATCACGAAAAGTTGTTGTGCTTTATGGTAAGTAATTGCAGGGGTTTATTGATAGCCAATGACACTCCATAATCCAAAATGGTAGGGTGGACAACATGGCACCTTTTGTCTATCCAAGACTTCAATGCATTATGACCAGAAGGGTTGGCCTTTCTAGTAATAGTTTTGAATATCATTTTTTCTTTATCGAGTCATTTTTTTTCCTTTTCCTCATTTTGTGTGCCCCTAATTATGAGCTTAGGTTGGTCACAAGTAGTAAAGTCACCATTTTCCCTTTTGAAAATTTCATCACCCCAAAGTCTCTTAAGTCATTTGCCTTTGCGGGCCTAGACTTGTGGGTTTCCCTTGACCATTTGCCCCGATGTCCATGGAGCTTAGTGAACCCACATTTGTGGGTTTCCATCTGCAGGCTACTATCATTGCTTAGCTACTAGCTAGTGGCAAATTCCTAACGTCCACCCGTAATAGGTTTCGCATCATCCTTTGTCATCCCATGACCATGCCAAATCAGGTTTAAGCAAACCCACAAACTCGACTTGCTACCATACTAGAATTTAATGTACACCATTAATGATGCTTCACCTATATAAAGGGGGGTCGAACTTGTCATTTTCACCCCTAACTTTCAAATTCCAATAGTGAACCACGAGCTCTGCCTACACAAGATCCTTCAACAGATACAAGACACTTTTTCTTTTCCTTCACATGTGATCTTAAAGGTAGGTGCACATCATTCTTTGTTGCATGATTAATTCTAAAATATTAGGGTTAATTAGTGTTAAAATATTTTAAAATGAAGCTCTAGTTTTCTCCCAGAAGTCTCATTAAAATTTTGTAGCCTCAATCCTATGCCTGTAAATCATCTTGAACATTCAAAAACCCTCAACACCATTTTAAATTTTCCAAATCCACAGTTTTCTTTGCATGGATTCCCACTTTTCCACCGTCATTCTTCGTGTAACATAAAAGCCCTTGCAGCCCACATCGGTACTCCAACCGCTCTCAATGAAATTTCAAAAATCTTAAAAAATGGATAAGTTGTTGGTCCATTGTGGGAGTTCCCATGCAGGGTTCCCCTTGTGGGTGGCCCCCATTCCATTTTCATTGATTATTAGTCTAACCCTTGTGGATTTTTGCATTGTGGGTTCCACTTCTATTGTCACTAAAAGACTTATAAGTCTAACACTTAAAAGATTTGTGAAGTCAAAGTGCCCATGTGGGCTAGTTCATGTAGAGGGGCATCATTGAGGCTCAGTTTGCTAAGTGCCATTATCTTACGGCCAAGTCCTAGCATCCACCTACACTACAGGACCCGCCTTTGTCATAGTCATCAGGTGGCTAAAATTCGCTAAGTCTGAACTGAGTTGTGGGCCACTACATGCAGCTCGCCATCCTTCAACCACAATTGCCTAACATCGAAGCCACCTCATCTACTTGCATTGTGGGCTATGCTCCCTTCATTGCCTTCCCATCTTTGGGAGTCTCTCAAACCAAAACTTAAGTCTAGGAGCTACATGTAGGCCCACCTATTCAGACTACCATCCCTCCAAGGTCGTTCCTTAATGGAAAATATTTGATGATGGCCCAATGATTCCCCTCCACACTTTCTCAAAACATTGGCACAACCCAAGCCATCTGAGGTTCTCATGGGTTCTACAATGCAAAATTCTGCATGTGGGTTGTTGCCTCCTGAATGTCATTATTTAGCAGCTAAGACTAAATTTCTTTCCACCTCATGACACCTGCACGTCCTAGACCCACAAAATCATTAGAGCATAATCCAATGATGCAAAGTACCTTGCAACCTATTTCCACATGTGCCTAATCACCTTGTAAGAAATTTGATTACCAAATCAACAATGTAAGATTTTTACTACCGGTGGCCATTTATGGGTCTTCGTGGCCCTCGAGCAATTTATTATTTTCCTTCATTCTAATGGCTTCCACCAAAAGGAAGCCCACATCCCTAGGTCCACATTTTCTTAAATGATCCAAATGAACCCCAAATGTTAAACGATGATGAATTTTATGATTTTTTAGAATGTATTGCTGCAAGTATGAATGAGTATGGTGGTCGTCTCATTGATGTCAATACTATATAGGTTGTTACAGAGAAAAGAATCAAGTGGTTGTAGGTTGTGCATGTATAGTTGAGATACTTGTTGATGGTCCAAATAGCACAACAACATTTAAACAGAATATCTCTGTTATGTTTCTCCTGAAAAAGAAAGAAAACATCTAGTAATCTAACTCCCAAGGTCCTAGTAGTTGGTTCTCAACTGTGTTGATATTGCTCAATGGTGAGTTGGTGTAGGAGCACCTAGGTTTCATTAGGTGGCACTAGGCAAATTTGGAAGCCTAGCATGGAATTTTGTGTTTTAATGTTATTTTGAGGTCATGTTGACCATCTTGTTAGCATTTGTGGATGTTGAATAATTCTTGACCTGTTGTGGTCAGTGGGACAAGAAGTAGAAAGAATGGATGGGTTTAGAAGTTCATTCTTGCTTAGGTTGTTAACCTTGTCAAAAGTTCAAAAACATAGTGGGTTTTGTAACGTTGGCCATTAGGTCATTAAGAAGTCCGACCAAATATGATAACTAATTGAGGAGACTTATTTAAGGGGAGCCTCGACCTGTGAACAGGGTTAGAGGGTTTCGTATTGAGGAAACATATTGAGAGTTGAATGAAAATAGTGTTCTTGAAGGATATTTCTGATTTTTGCTGCATAACAGAGCTTTAATTGGATTGAACTAATTATTGTTCTATAGGTAGAGTGTAGTGTGGATAGAATACTAGTTTTGTGTGCCATCCAAATACCTTTGTGATTCATTTTCATCATTTGTTTGTAAATAGTTTGATTTCTTTCATTTTCTGGCCTAAACCAAGCAATTTTGAGCAAATGGAGTGCTAGACCACTTTCCCACTGTACAAATTGTACGGTCCTTTGGGAACAGTGCCTAGACTCCATGATTGTACGTATGTTAGGTTTTAGGCTTTGTGTGTGTGCAAGAGTTGCTAGAAATGTCTTGCCCTAGGTGAGCCAGGCAGAGTCTGGCTAGGGAAGACAAGGAGTGAAAGGCACATAATTTGAAGGGGTGCTAAGATTTTGGAGAAATTACTTTTGGTGAATTTAGTTGAGGGTCTTGGCAAGGCCTGGTGGTGAGGAGGAGGCTCCATCAACCCATTTGGTGTGAGAAGACTCTGAGAGTTTGAAATCAGCCTGGAAAAGCCTAGTAAACCCTAGGTTTTGGCCATTTTTGTGTAAGGGTAGTGTACGGGCAGTACAGGTTCAAAACCCTAGAAAATATTTAAGGTGTGGACATGGGAAACACAATCCCCAAGTGAAGAACCTTGGTCGTTTGGAGCGTTTTGGAGTAAATTGCATTTTTCTCGGGTTAAGAGGCCTAATTGGGGCTCTAGGCTTGTAGCCTTTTCTAACCCTAGGAGAAGGATTGGTGGCAGTGATGGAGAGTTGGAGTCTTGTGTTTGAATAAGAACCATAAATAGGTTACTTTGAAGCTTTTACAACATTTTTACACCCCTGCAAGTTACTAATTGTATGTTGAGGGTAATTGACCTTTAGGGAAGAATAAGGGTCAAAGGTGAGATAGTGGTAAGGCACCAAGAATGGCTTGGTAGTATGAAAGAATGTTGATAGTGGGGTTGGCCAGTAGGACCAGGGGTTCCTATACCTGAGATAGGACCTAAAGGTTAAGGTGGGAGAGTCACCTAGGGGTTCTTGAGAACAAAGACCCAGAGCATGGGATAGTGAGTGTTCCATCCAACCCTACAGTATCAGATTGGTATCAAAGCAAGTAAAATATTTGGGATAGAAAAGCATATGTCAGAGATTGAGTCTAGTGGATCATCAGACATGGTGACAAATGCAGAATTGGCCAAGAAGGTTGAAGAACAAGAGGAGGACAATAGGATATTGAATGAAAGGATAGACCAACTGGAGCAAGCATTGAATGATGCGCAGTTTGAAGGAAAGATACCAAAGCAAGAAGAGGTTGTAGAGGAAGATAAGATCCCTGAACCTGACCCTATTTTGAAAGAAGAGCATTTCTTGAAGGCATTGAAGGCCTTGAGTGGAAAAACACTTGAAGGCATACCACTATTTAGTGGGAAAATGGAGGCTGAACTAGTCATGGACTAGAGAGAAGGTATGGAAAACCATTTTGAATGTGATGGAGTCATTGTAGCATAGAAGGTAAAGGTGGAAAAATCAAGACTAAGAGGTTCTGCCTTGACATGGTGGAAATTCATTCAGACAGAGAGGGAAAAATAAGGTAAGCAACCTATTTCAACTTGGAAAGGAATGGTTGCCAAAGTAAAAGAAGCATACATGCCAAATGACTATGAGATTCAGTTGCACAAGAAAAGACAAAGCTTGAGGAAAAGAGACCAAGATGTAAACACCTACACTAAGGAGTTCCAAAAACTTTGCATGAGGTCTAATGTGACAAAGGATGAGAGTCTCAAGGTGGCTAGGTATCTTAATGGCTTGAAGTGGAACATTCAAGAGGAGATGGCTCTTTTAAGTCCTAAGACATTACATCAGTGTTACCAATTGGCTATCAAGATTGAGGAAAGAAGCAAGAGGAAGCAAGACCAGGCTTCTAAGGGCAGAGGCAAAGGCAGAGATCAAAGAGATCAAAGAGGACAATGAGGTGGCTACCAAGGTAGAGGCAATGACCAAAGAAACCAAGGGGAGTCCAAACTCACAAAGCATGGAGGAGAAACATCTTCTAGAGGAGGATATAATAGAGGTAGAGGACCTCAAGGAGGTTCAAATAGAGGAAGAGGAGCTGGTAGGAGTAATTCATACTTTGCAAACATGAAGTGCTACCATTGTGGTCAAGTTGGACACCCTGCTTATAGGTGCCCAGAGAAAGCATCTTCATTGAGCAATGAGAAGAGAGTGGCTTATGCACAAGAGGACACTATGATTCCTAAGTCATCTGAGGTCAGTCATATTGAATCTGAAGTAGGAGAGAATCTGATGTTCAGTAGAGTTTTGATCAGACAACCGGTCAAAGAAGAGCCAAAACAAAGGAGAGCTCTATTTAGAGTAAGATGCAAGATACTTAGAAAAGTATTCAAGGTCATAGTAGATTCAGGTTCAATAGACAATATAATCTCATAGGAGGTAGTAAATAAACTAAAATTGGAGAAGGTACCTCACACTAACCCCTACAAGGTCACATGGCTAAACAAAGGCAGAGTGTTTTAGTGAATGAGCAAGTAACGGTGGAGTTTTCCATTGTAGGGTAGAAGGACAAGTTAGTTTGTGATGTTTTACCCATGGATGCATGCCATCTACTATTGGGAAGACCATGGAAGTATGACAAAAGTGTCATATATGATGGGAAAGAGAATACTATCTCATTCAAGAAGGATGGAAAGACTTTCAAGTTGCAGTCACTGTCAGAAGAAGAAGAAGGACAGTCAAAGACACCAAGTGTCATGTTGAGTAGTGGGAAGGAGTTCCTTAAAAACCTACATCAATGGGGTGAAGGATATGTGGTTATGTTACAACCTAAAGAAGAGAACAAGACTGGAAAGATAGTCATACCGGAAGCAGTCCAAAAGTTGCTTGATAGGTACAAGAGTATAGTTAGTGATGGGACACTTGCAACTTTACCTCCAAAGAGAGCCATAAGTCATCAAATTGACTTCATACCTGGAGCCTCATTGCCTAACAAAGCAGCTTATAAGCTTACACCAGATCAAAATCTTGAGGTGGCTAGACAAGTGCAAGAATTGTTAGATCAAGGATTGATTCAAAAGAGCATCATACCATGTGTAGTACTAGTGGTCTTAGCAACCAAAAAGGGAGGTAAATGGAGGTTATGCACTGATTCTAGAGAAATAAATAGGATCACCATTAGGTATAGGTTCCATATTCCTAGAATTAAAGATTTAATGGATTGTCTTAGAGGAGTTCAGTTCTTCACCAAGTTAGATCTCAAGAGTGGAACCATTAGATCATAATTAAGGATGGTGATGAGTGGAAGACAACCTTTAAGACAAATGATGGGTTTTATGAATGGAGAGGTGCCATTTTGTCTCTCCAATGCCCCTAGCACATTCATGAGGTTCATGAATGAAGTGCTAAAAGACTTTACAGGGATATTTGTGGTGGTATACCTTGATGACATCCTCATATACAAAAATACAACAAAAGAGCATTTGAAACATGTGGAGTTGGTTCTTAAAAGATTGCAAGAGAAGTTGGCAATCAATCTAGAGAACTATGAGTTCTTTAAGCAAGAGCTTGTCTATTTGGGTTTTTTAGTGTCCAAAGAATCATTGAAGATGGATCCAAGCAAGGTGAAAGCCATCCTAAACTGGCCTACACCAACTACAAGGACAGAGGTAAGAAGTTTCCATGGATTGGCTCAATTTTATAGGAAATTCATAAGGAACTTTAGTGGTATATGTGCACCAGTCCTAGACACAATCAAGGGTGGTTTAAAAACTAAGTTTTTATGGACTCAAGAAGCTGAGAAAGGGTTTGAGAAATTGAAACAAGAGGTGGCAACTCAACCTATTCTCTTGTTACCTAGTTTTGAAAAATTGTTCACTGTTGAATATGATGCAAGTGGAGTGTCAGTAGGAGGAGTGATAAGTCAAGAGGGTAGGCCTATAGCCTTCTTTAGTGAGAAGCTCAATGAAGCAAAGAAGAATTATTCAACCTATGACTTGGAACTTTATCCTTTTGTTCAGTCACTTAGGAAATGGAGGCATTACCTTCTACCCAAGGAGTTTGTAGTCTTTACTAACAATCTGGCACTTAGCTTTCTCAACACTCAAGAGAAGCTAAGTAATAGGCATTTGAAATGGATGGAATACATCCAAGCATTTAATTTTACCATTAAGCTTAAGAAAGGACAGTTAAACAAGGTGGCAGATGCACTAAGCAAGAGATTGTTGACAGTGTAGGAGATACAACTCAAGAGCATTGGAATAGAGAGTTTCAAGGATCTTTATGGAGAAGATGAAGACTTTTCAGAGGTCTATAAGGTATGTTATAACTTTGAGAACCATTTCCATAGTCAATACTCAGAGTATACATTGCAAAGTGGGTTATTGTTTAAGGGAAATCAGTTATGTGTTCCAAGAGGGTCAATGAGGGAAAATCTGATTCAAGAAAAGAACAATGGCAGTCTTAGTGGACATTTTGGCATCAACAAGACTTTAGAACTAGTGCAAAGATTCTATTACTAGCCTAAGTTGTCAAGAGATGTTAGAAAGTATGTGGAACAATGTGTTTTGTGTATGAAAGCTAAGGGAGGAGCTAGTAATGCTGGTCTATACCAACCCCTACCCATTCCTGACAGACCATGGGAGTGTGTAAGTATGGATTTTGTAGTAGGCCTT
>VDFB02105785.1:482678600-482957034 GCA_007258455.2 Sequoia sempervirens | reverse complement strand
TATCCAAAATTATCCGCTCAAAGAAACAAGTCAGATAGAACATCCAGAGTTAGCGGAGCAGCAAATTGAAAGAACATCAACTACGGTGGTCATTTGTCAGAGCATTTTTACTGAACAAGACATCTCAGAATAGGAAGAGTCAAAGAACGAAGGTAATACCACAATACTGGGGGCAACTTCGTCTCAAGCAAATGTCAACATAGGGAGCATGAAGAATCCTTATGATGAAATTAGTGTCAATACTACAACCAGTCACGCCATGAATCTTCATCCACCCATTACCTCATCCAAAAATTGGGACCAACGTCAAAAGGAAGATTTGAATCAAAGTACGAAGAAAATTATCAAAGCAAAAGAAGCTGATAAGCATAATGGACAAATCAAATACGCATGGATACCAAAGAATACAAAGAAAGATCATCCCTATCAAACTCCATCAGTCAAAGAAACTATGGGGCAAAATAAAAGAGGGAAAGGTATCCATCAAAGATGTCCGCAAAATCAAAATTAGGCTTTTCAAGCAACGTACAAAGTGTATCAAGCAGTTGGTCCTAATTCCATGCACACTTTCGTATCCACCCATCATTGCTCAACTTCCCAAGTTTGGAGAGTCAAAGGTTCCAAACTGTCAACCAATCCATCTCTTATCCCTAAATGCACTCCATCCACGCCTCCACACATGATATCCAATTCTCATATTGACCATGTATTGGCAACAACCCTTCATCATAAGGATTCAGAAGGCACTTTATCACGATGTACGCACAGAGACAGAGTTAACTCCGGTATTGATGAAGTAGATCAAGAATCCCAAAAGTTGCATTCAAGTGCACGTATCTTAGCAAAGCAGCTCCTTCAGGCAAGATACCGATGGCACATTATGACAGGGGAATCTACGTCAACACCACCAGGTGGTTCAGCATGAATCTTTCATAAAAATACAAAAAAATCAAAAAAGAAAAAAATCCAAAAAAATCAAAAAAAGGATTGAAAACAGTAAAGAAAAAAATCGTCCTCTAGTGAAAACTGCATGGGCGGCGCTTTGGGCAAGACCATGATGAAAACCTGGCAAACAGGCGTCATGTGTATAATCGAGCATCTACATGTGCCACTTCAGGTGAAAGCATCTCATCCCATCCGTAATAAATCAAGCATTCCATCCATCTCAGCCATAATAAATCCATTCATCCATAAACCATTTATCCAATCCATTTTTATCTATCTGCATCCATAGTCCAAAGTATCTTGATCTTGATACAATTTTGGTGCACACTTTACACTTGCTTACGGTGAACATCTTGACATGGGTCGTTTTCATTAAATCCTATCCTATGCAGCATTATCTGAGCCATGAAGCATTATCTAAAGAGCATTCCTTTATCCAAACACCTTATCTTATCGCAAGATAATCCATGACATCCTTTGCGTATCCATATCCATCCATCCATATACCTATCTCATCTATCCGTAACATTCCATACATTGCTAGACATTGGGGGCAGATATATACATCTTGCTTCGAGAATAAATCTTGGTCTATGTCCTCCAACTTATGTGGCGATCCAAACATTGGAAAACATGAAATAAAATTGATCAAACCACTTGTGAGCAAAAATCCAAATCATTAGCCCATGGCATATTTTTGATGAAAACATGTACTTATCAAATTTCATCTTCAATCGAACATCAATTCAAACAATCAATATCAATCGCATCTAACGCACCCGTCAAATGTCACATCAAATCATCCAAACATCTTTTGTTCAAAACCAAGCTTCATCAAACATGATCAATCAAATCCAATCAAAAAATCATCATCTTGGGGATATCTTTCCCAATCCTTGTGTTGCTTAACACTATCCTTGCATTGTCGTATATCCTCGACAATGTTATCATTATCAATCCTGATCAATCCATCCTTGCATTGTTGTGCATCCTCAACAATGTTATCCTCATCAATCTCGATCAATCCATCCATCCTTGCATTGTTGTGCATCCTCAACAATGTTATCCTCATCAATCTTGATCAATCCAATCCTTGCATTGTTGTGTATCCTCAACAATTTTATCATCATCATCAATGCATCGACTTGATCGTTCAAACTTAGCTTGGTTTTCAGCAAAATCCCAAAAAGAACACTGATATCATGTCCATATCCAAATCGTCAAAATCATGCGAAAAATCCAAAAACATCCAAAACATATCAAAAATCCAAAAAAAACACTCAAAAAGCATAAAACATCAAAAACATTGGAATCCAACTACGCCGCTCTCGAAGCTTAAACGTAGGGTAAGGCTTCCATCTTTGATCAGCCCCCTCGGTGACATCAAAAATCCAAAAACATTCAAAACATCAAAATCCAAAAACATTCGAAAAACATCAAAATCCAAAAAAATATTCGAAAAACATGAAAATCCCAAAACATCGCAAAATCAAAAAATCAAAACATTTGAAAAATCCAAAAACACCAAAAACAGCCTCAAAACATTTCAAAATGTCAAAAACATCCAAATATTTGAAAAAATCCACCCATCCCGTTTCGCTTTCACTCAAAATAATCAATCATCCATAATAAACTGGTCATCACCTTCATCCTTTGGTAACGCAAACAGAAACAATCATAGCAGTCAGCAAAATCAATCTTCAATCGTAAAATCAAAATCAAAAAAATGAACCATTGAACACAAAATCAAACTCTTGATCAGTCGCAAACATGTTAGTCGACCTTATATCAACAGCCTATCAATCAATTTATCAAACCATCATCATCCTATACAATGCGTGTCCTAGGATATATCGTTCTGACAATGGGCATCATTTATGGATATCACCTTGGATTCTTATCCTATCAAAACAAATCCCTTTGGCTAGAGGTATGAAGAACATTGACTTGTTTGCGTACTTGATCTTTTCTTTTGATTTATCTTATTGCGCCATCCTGACCTCTCTGGCGATATCCTAACCAAGGATTTTAGAGAGATAGGAATGGAAAACAATCATTATCTTTTGTCCGGGCCGTTTGTTGGATCTATTTTGTAATATATACAACTTGGCTAATACTTTGCTTTGTTAGGTACTTCCCTAGAAATGCTCAGATGTCAAGTGTGAACAAGAATACTCCTATTCATGGAGTCAAAGTCCATCATTATTCAAGTACCACCATCCTGCCCTTCATACCTGATCAGATTAGGCAGCATCAAAATAAAGTAAGGACCCTTTGAAAATCCCAACTCTTGATAAGAAAAATCATCATCATCATCATCTATCATCATCTCTAGTAAAGTCTCACTCAATCATGGACTTGTTGGATCCTCTTGTCACCACCCCTCATTCTCAAGACTCTCAACATCATGCATCCATCCATCCCCGTGATCCATCATGTATCCATCCTACATCCGTAAAACCATCAAGATACCACATATCATTCATATCATACATAATAGGAAACATCGATCATTTCACATGCATTGCATTTGCATCATCATCATAATATAGGACTATTAGTCTAAGCATCTCATAAATCATCCATTGCATAATCACAACATATCACATCATCAATCTCATCCATCTCATATCATATCATCATTTAAGTTGTTTGCATGTACTTACATTTGTTGCCCCAAGCATCTTAAAATCATCTCTTTGCACGCCATCCATAACCATCCATTTTGAACTCTTTTATCGCGAGACGCACCTCAAATTGAATCTTTTCAATTTTACCCCTCGAGGCAATGTACCGTTAATAATTTTCCTTAGGGCATATTCAAAAAATCATGAAATTTTAAATTTCGATCGCGGCAAGTTTATTCTTTGAACCAACGCAACAAGTACATTGCTTCAAAGAGGGGCAAAATGTAGACATGCAAAATTTACATTATGCATTCGATCGGATTCGGTCAAATTAGATGTCGTATTAGGACCATTCATCAATTAATCAAGTGCATTTTCATCCATTCATTAAATAATCTCATTTATCAAATAAACATCATCATTCAACCTTCATTTTGCATCATCCATTTAATTAAATAAATCAGGAATCCATTTAAATCAAATCCTAAATCATTTTCCATCCTTTTCTGATTTAAATAAATCAATTATCAAAGTCCCAAATGTCAACTCATCTAATCAGCATTAATCAACATGATCATCATCTAATCCTAATCTAATACTAATCACATCCCACTTGCATTATCTAGACCTAGCCACTTGCACAATAAATCAATTTTATTGATTTATTAAAACCTCATTTTCCCTCAACATGACAAGTCAAATGCATTTATTGCTCTTTCTTTTCTTGTCCCTCTCTTGGTACTGGCTGTAAATTTGAATTCAAAATTTCCCCCTCTTGGGCACTCTTCCCAAATCTTGCACATACATCAACTAATCACATGATGACAAGTGTCCTCAACTCATTGGCTTGTTTTTGATCCCACATTGGTCTCTCTTCAACACTTGGCATTTTGAAAATCTTTAAATACAAGCTTCATCTTTGAGCAAATCCTTCACAATCTTCACAATTTCATGCAAGGTTACTCTCTTCATTTGAGATTTAATCTTGTTCATCATTTCACTCCATCATCTCCATTGGCATCTTATCATCTTGAGCTTTTTATCAAGGATTGGGAAAGGGTCACTAGCACATGTGACACCAATCCAATATGAGATAGAGTTGGATTCTTGCTTCTTTGTGCTTTCACTTAGTTTTGGATTGCATTATGAAGCATGATTCAATATTTCATATGGATTCTATATCTATTTTCTTGATTTAACTAACAATACTCATGCTTGTTTGTTTTTGAGCAAAATGCAGATTTAGGGTCCACATGGCCAAACTAGACACTGAAATTATTATTTTTAACTAAATCTTCACATTCGGGAACCTATAGCGGCTAAACTGTGAGGAATTTGGAGATGGTGCAAACTAGAGTCTCATCAAATTTTGTTTGTAGATTCTAAAAATATTTTTTTCAAAATTTTTGGAATCAAATTGCACTTCTTTTTCCATCTCCCACGAAAATAGATTTTTTCAAAACAACATTTTTAAAAAGTGACGCACACCGTATAATGCATAACTTTTTTTCCATGAAGGATAAAATTCTAATTCTTTCAAATTTAGATTTGTAACTCTGATATCTAGTGCTTCCACTTGGTTAGATAGTTTTTATTTAATATTCTTTCCTTAATCAAGTTTCAAAATCAAACGAATTACAATTCAGACACTGCGCGACTGTATAATGCGTAACTTTTTTTATATATGTCAAAATTTTATTTTATTTTTTTTGTTTGAAATGTTCTAATTTTTAATTTAAATACAAGTTTGAAGCTTTTTATTTTTTTATTTTTATTAAACTACAAATAATAATTAAAGGATATTAGAGTTAATTTAATTTATAATTATTTGTCTTATTAAAATTTTAATTTTTTTAAAATAATTATATTTAGAATTTTTATTTTTATTTCTATAATGAAATCAATTTCAAACTTAAAATCTAAAAGTTATAGAGTGAGATAGTGAGAGTGAGAGAGAGAAAGAAAAACTAACTTTTGATTAGTCATTTCATACCAATAATCCAAGGATAACATCTATCCCTAGGGAGTTATGCAAGTAGGGTAACATGCCATTTGATTAAGTATATAATAATTCACCATTAAGACTTCTATCACTATCTCCACATCTCTTTCACTCACACACTATGTGTTTCTCCCTCCTTATCACTATCATTATATCTATCTCTCTCCCTCTCCCTCTCTTTATTAATTATCTATATCACCTCCTTTACCTCTCACTCTTGCTTTCTCTATCTTTATCTTCCCACATGTCCCTATCTCTCTATGTATATCTCATTATCTCTATTGTATTCACTCCATCTCTCTTACTCTCTCTCTATCTCCCTATCTCTCCTTATTTATATCCCTATCTCCCCCCTCTCTCTCTTCCTATTACTCCCTCTTTTTATATCTCTCTACTTCTCTCTCCACTCTTTTTCTCCCTCCCAACTCCCTCTCTCCCTCTCTCTCCCTTCATCTTCCCACCATCGCTCACTTATCTCTCCCCTTCTTTCTCTCACCCTCTCCCCCCCTCTCTATCACCCTCCATCTCTCCCTCCCTATGCCCTATCTATCTCTCTATATCTACCTCTCTCTCCATTTAGCTTCCCATATATATTTCTCTAGCTTTATCTTCTTATATATCACCATCTCTCCCTCTCTCTATCTTCCATATTTCTCTCTCCCTCTCTCCATATTAATTTGTGTATCTCTACTTTTCACTATTTGTGTGTCTATTTATATCTCCTTACATCTCTTTGTCTATCACTGTATCTCACTATCTAAATCTCTTTGGATCTCCCCTCTCCCTCTTCCTCTGTATCTCTGTATCTCTCCCTCTCTCTCTCTATCTTTATCTCTCCCTCTACCTCTCTTGTTATATCTTTATCTCTACCTCTATCTCCCTTTATCTATGGACATGTCTATCTCTATTTATCCATCTCTCTCCCTCCCTCTCCCTCTTCCTAGACCTCTATGTCTATATATATTTGCATATCCATCTACCCTTCCACTTTTTCTATCTCTATCTCATTATCTATCTATCTCTCTATCCCTATATCTCTCCCTCTCTCTTCTTCTCTCTATATCAATTCCTATCTCTATCTTTATATTTGTACCTCTCCCTCTCTCCCTCTCTATATATTTATCTTTTCTATCTCTATCTATCCCTCTCTTCTCTCTATTTATATCTCTCCACATCCTCTACATATCCTTCTCCTTCTCTTTCTCCATTTTCCTCTTTGTTTCTTTGTCTGTCTCTTTGTCTCTTTCTCTTCCCTCTTTTCTCTCTCTATATATCTCCTTAGCATGCTCTCTCTCACTCTTCCCTCTTTTATCTAGCTATATCTCCTTACACCCCTTTCTCTCTCTTGATCTTTCCTCTTTTAAATCTCCCTCTTTCTATCCCCATGTCTCCCTCTCTCCCTCTTGCAAACATAACATGTACCTATTAGTAATGGAGGCTGATTATCTTCTTTATTTAGAGGTTTTGTTTCAATTATGTTTGGATCCCTATATATGGATGTAACAATCATTTCCTAAATAGCCTACTAAATGACCTCATGTACTACATAAATGTATGCCAAAAATAGACCAAAAATTTACCTAATTGACTTTCCATGCCTCTTTGGCATACCCATTGCACACCAAGGTGTGATTCCTAGTTTTAGTTAATAAGCACTTGATTCATATTTATTTCCTCATGTGTGATTTCACCTATAAAATATATGATAACACATGAAATTTTATGTTATAAACTTTATCACATGCAATACAAGACATAATTTAAATTTGACTTTTTATTGTGTATATATTAAACAATAATATTCTAGACGTTTATTAGTCAAAGTGAATATTCATTTTTAAAAATATAGATCTAAATTTCTCAATAAAAGATATGGAGCATTAAATGGTCTATCATTGCACCAAAATACATTATTATTTTAATTGAAAATAAATAGTTGTCAACATAATTTAAAATTATTATTGACAAAAGAGTACAAAATATAGATTATTATTATTTCCCTACTTGCTCACCTTTCGTAAATGATAATGTGACTCTAGTAGCTTCCATTAATTCAATGGAGAATTTTATATTTGGTGGAATAGGTCACATTATGCCATTTAATCTTGTATAAGAACTAAGTCATAACATGCTATTTAACTCTCTAGAAAATAAAATTAAATATGTGATAATGAAAATTAAAATAATCTTAAAATAATAAATGATTGAATGGATAATTTTATATTTGGTAGACTAGGTCACATTATGCCATCTAATCTTATATTAGAACTAAGTCATACCATACTATTTAACTCTCTTGAAAATAAAATAAAACATGTAATAATAAAAAAATAAAATAATCTTAAAATAATAAATGATTGAATGGATAATTTTATATTTGGTAGACTAGGTCATATTATGCCATCTAATCTTGTATAAGAACTAAGTCATACCATACTATTTAACTCTCTTGAAAATAAAATATGTAATAATGAAAATTAAAATAATATTAAAATAATAAATGATTGAATGTATAATTTTATATTTGGTAGACTAGGTCACATTATATCATCTAATCTTGTATAAGAACTAAGTCATACCATACTGTTTAAATGTCTTGAAAATAAAATAAAATATGTAATAATGAAAATTAAAATAATATTAAAATAATAAATGATTGAATGGATAATTTTATATTTGGTAGACTAGGTCACATTATGTCATCTAATCTTGTATAAGAACTAAGTCATGCCATACTATTTAACTCTCTTAAAAATAAAATTAAATATGTAATAATGAAAATTAAAATAATCTTATAATGATAAATGACTGAAAATATGTTAAAAATCAATTTCACAACTTGATTGACAATTAATATTGACCAAATTATTAAAACAAAAATTAAAATAAAAAACATAAAATAATCTTTTAAAAACCCTAATACAATAAACGATATCATATCATCTAATTCAATTTATATATCAAATCAAATCAAATCAAATACTATAACAATAAATTTAGAACATATAAAAAATAAACTTAAATTTAAGTGGCCTTCTTACCATGCATATTTCAATGAGTAAGAAACGTGAACTGACGTGGGGAAGAGGAAAATAGAAAGCAACTGAATTAGTAAATTTCGAATGAATATGATGTTCAACAGGATGGTATGTATTTATATATTCAACACCTTATCCACCGCTACTACCAAGCTCTGCAAGGCTTATCTTTGCTGATTCTAACTATGACATCTCTATTATTTTTAATTAAAATTATCTATGTCACACTCTGACAAATTTCACATGCGCTTATCTTTGCCTCTTCCATGAACTAAATAAATATTAAATAAAAAGGAGATGGAAAGATTACGAGACAAAATCTATTAACTTTCAATTTTAGTACTATTACGACAGTATTTACAGATATAAACAAAGTCTACATGCAAAGATTTTCAACTTGAACATTTTATCTGAGATAGTTCGCAATGCTTTGAATTGACATTCTATTTTAATGACCATTTGGCATTCCATTCCTTTCTCACGTGACTCAAAGCACTCACTTATTTTGTCAGTTCACGTTACTAACCCAGAGAACACAATTATATTTGATTTTATCATTAATCAATGAGTATTTAACTCTAAATTATTCGATAGTCTGTTGTCGGAAATGGGAAGAATGTGTTATTGTGTTGAGACGTGATTCGGTTTGTAGAAGTGGACAATAAGTCCTTCCAGAAACAAACAGCAGCATGGGGTATTGTGCACCACATTCGTCAATTCTGGTAGGCCGCAAGTAGAGACAAAAGTGATGACCATTTACCTGCGATTTGGCAAATTCTTATTGCAAAATCCAGCAGTGAACTAAGACGTTATTTTAAAATAAATAAATTAATTAAAATTATTGGTTTGAGGCTTCTAAATTACACTGACCTTTGGTCTTTCTTTTCTTATTTCATCTCACAAAGATTTGGTTTGCATTTGTTTCTAGGATTAAATATATGATAATGCATGACAGTTCATTGTTGTGTTATAAACGTTATCACCACCTATACAAGACAAAAAAATTCAAATTTTGTTTTTATTGATACAATATTAAAAAAAAAAAAGGGTAATCAACAAATTACAAGGAATAATAATATGATTAATATAAGGTAAACTACTAGCACAAAACAAAAAATGATTGGTATAGAAAACATACAAAACTAATAGTAAAAGCTATTCTCTAATATGATTGATACAAGGTAAAATACATGGTTGGCAAAGAAAAGATACAATGCATCAACCTACCAATCACAAAGAGACATTAACAGCTCACAACTAAAAAGAAAGTAGAGAAAAGATGATGTCACACCCTAGTTATGCAAAAGGCTACAAAATACTACACAAAAAGTAACCTACTAATAGCCATCAAGCATGGATAGAAAAGACGTTCAGTAATGATAAAGTTTAAAAGTGTGATTACAATATGAACTTAAACACTCTTCAAAATTGCCTAGAAAAAACTATATAATATTCATGAAATTAAAGAGTTTAGAATTTGATATTGTCTGAAAAGGTATGTCTTAAAATGTTTATTAGAGACCTCCTACAGCTAAGAAGGAAGGGAGAAAAATTGAATTGGATGCTAAAATAAAACTTGAGCATTTATGCTTCTTGATGAGCAATATGATTCAAAAAAACCACTAAGCATCTATATTTTCATTTATGAAGAGAAAAATTCTATGTCATAGTATCACCCACAACATTGTTATGTATGCAAACTCCCAACATACCTGATTTCCAACATAATAGATGATAAAAAATAATAGGAAAATGAGTTCAAATGGGAGGAGTTCAAATAGTGCCAGAAATTCAAAGCTCTCAATAGCATAATGATTGGTTTTTCATGAGAAGAATATACTGGGATGAACAGTAATATGCAATAATTTTAGTAGCCCTAGTTTATATTTTCTTTGGTTATAAACAAACCCTAGCAATACAAATCCTCTGTGGTTTTCCTATTTTTTCTAAACTCAGTTTAAAATCTGCAAACTCCATATCCCTTAAATAATAAGCATAAGCCAAGAACCTCAGAAAAATACTTTTGTAGAAAAATAACTTTACTTGTGATTAAATGTGTATACTCTATAGCATTAAGCCTTTGGACCTCAAAACATGGTTTAGGAACAAACAACCAATTTATATTAATGAGGTAGGCAATTTTCCTAATATGATTGATGTTATAGCAAACCTATGATTTAGTTCCATAAAAATGTGATTCCATAGTCTTTCAAGCCAACAAATTGTCACAGCCTTGTTTTTAACTATGTCTTGTTTCAACACATATGAGCTTATTTGGCAGCGATCAAATTATTTGCACTATCCTCATTCTCAAAAAATTGTATTATGACCACTTACTTATTCCATGAAAGGTGGCATTAATGTTAGTAGATTCATACCAGTTCTTAGAATAGGGATTGATTTTATTGACACTTTCAATATCCCTCTAAGCTCTGAGGCCATAAAAGTGTGTAGAATTCTACTATAAGGCGACAACAAGGGAGAAAGTTGTTTTCTTCCTAGCTTTGTATTTGATATAGATTGGCACTGGTGGGCACAAGCCTTCTTTGCAAGCATTTGGTGTAGACTAGTTCAATGAGGAGGATCAAATCAAAAATCTTGAGAAGATATCATTCTTCAATTGGTGGGTTTTCCAAACATCCATAGCTTGTTTGAAAACAACTGTTCTAGCCTTTTAGCCATAGCAGCAAGGCAATGAACTATTTAATAAAATTCTTTGGTAAACATGTATGAAAAAATGTTCTAGCATAGAATGTGACAATGAACTATTTGGAAAAATGCCTCAAAGAAATGTGGTCTTCCTTTGTCTATGCCACCATATTTTTCATACATGTCTACCAAATAATTTTATCAAATAGTTCATTGCCTTGCTGCTATGGCTAGCAAGGAGCATGGAAGAGAATATGTGCAAAGCATTATAGATAGCAATACCAAAGTCATACCTCTGAGAACCCATAAACATAAGTGTGGTTAGAATAGGACATTGAAGAGGGATCTGTGATTTACTTAGCATTTGAACTTGAATAGGAAGCCCTAAAAAACATATACTTTATTTGAATAGTAGACAACCAAGCTAAATGCAAGACATTAAGAATCCAACTTACACCAGATAACAAACTATCACAAGAAACTTAAAAAAACATGTTTACCTTATTTAGAGAACCCTAGCTAGCATGACTGCTTTTCAGTTTAGTTATCCAAGCAAAAGCAACACCCATAAGGGCCCATGTCATTAAAACAGGCTTTGAACTAGCTATTTGTATGGAAAATGTCCTTTTAACCATGTATGTTAAAGGAAAATGCATAAACAATGCAATGAAACTGTTAAAAAAACTACACGAACGAGATAGCTTCTTATGAAGTGCCATGATTTTGGCATATTCATAGGATGAAAAATGTGAGAGTGCTCTACAACTCTTTTGCAACTAGAACTGGGCATGTTTCATTGCTTCTACAACATCTACGACATCCTATGTATATCAATCTTATGAGCTCAAAATGTCAAAATAGACTCAAATATAATATGTATCTGATAATACCTAAACAGTATGTAAAGCAATTAAATATTGATTTTGCTCTCTAGTTCAATTTCAACAGGTTTGGCTTTGCGAATTGTTCTCTTTCACAACATTGAGTTCCTTCTATAATGAAGTTACTAAGGAATGGGGGAATGGAAAAGCCAGTTGTTGAACTCGATAGTGAGCATGAAGACATTTCAAAATAAAAATTTAAACATCCAATCCTACTTTTAATAATATATATTCATTTCTATGAATTCAATGAAACTATAAACCAAGGATTCAAATTATTTTTTCTAGTTGAGAAAATGTCATAAAGGTTGTGCAATTTATTTTTGTGACAACTGAATTTGTATGGACTGAGCATAGGGATGAATTCTAACAACATAAATTTTATAGATTGATATGAACCATGATCAACACTATATTTTTTAAACCAATGAAACAATTTACAACAGAACTCTAGATGCCTAAATCAATTTGGTGTTGACAGGGCATTAAATAAAGCTGCAGGAGTTGTTTTAGATGTTGTATCTTAACCTATATATTTTGTGCTACCTTTAGTAGTGTCCATCCCAAAACTCTTTCCTTTCTTTCATTTTTTGCGGCATATAGTCTTACTAGGTTCTTAGTGATCACAATGGGAAGGATGTATAGTTAGTTGTTGATAACTATCATGGGAACTCACCATAATAGCTAAACATGTGCATGCACAAGCATATATGTACACACACAAATGGGAAAATATAGTTATAAAGATAGCTCCTACCCATAGATATCTTAAAGGTTTCATAGGTGCCAATTACCATAGAATTTCTGAACCAAATGTAAATTATTTCTATATTTGAGGTTAGAATGCTTGTAGAGCTTAAAAGAAAGATATTTTAAACAAACAAAAATGACTAAGATGACTTAAACAAACAAACTTCATGACCCAATCATGCTAAAATGACTTAAACAAACAAAAATTGATAATTTAAATGGACAGATGAACCTCTACTAAGGAAGAAATAGAGAGATGCCCAAGAAAACTAACGGAACAGTGTCTCAAGAATAAATGTCAACACATATTATAGTAAATTATAGAAAAATTTAGAAAAAAGTTCAACCATCGCCATCCAAGTGAGCTCCAGGTAAGCTTTCACCCTAAATCAAGGAGTTCTAATTTTTTAACTCCACAATGAAATGACAATATTATGTTGAGCTAGTTTGTGAAGTCAAATTCAATGGCTTGAAATGGATTAAATTATGTGTATCATCAATTTCTTCTTCTACAACTAGAAGCTTAAATGATTAGCTCTCCACCAATTAAATGTTGAGTGAGGAAGATAACATTTTTGAAGGCATGAATATGGACTGATAAACACTACTGTGTTGTAACATCATTGCACTTCCAGTGAAGTGCAAAATCTATGAAAGTACATAGAGAAACAAACACCATTGTAGACAAGATGCAAAATTACAAAGTTGAAATGTGAAAGAGGTAACAACAAGAAGCAAACAGAGAGATACCAGTTAAATAAAAAAGTAAAACTCTAGTTGTTATCAATGCGCTACATTTTCCTATTGAAAAGCTAATGTAATCAAAGACGACTGGAACATTAAACAGGGAAACCCAACGATTCCAACAAGTCCAATAACAAAAAACTACACCAAAGTTGGGGAAGAAAAGGCTGTGATCACAAGAGTTAGAAGGCATTGTAAGAGACATGCATTTGTTAGCTTTTGCCGAGAAGGGAAATCTACAATAGACTTCAAGATGGGAGTTTTCAGTCATGAAATGAAGGAATGGGTGGAGAAATCCTAGAGGAATTGAACCTTTGACAAGTTGCTCATGAGACCACATTTACCTGAAACATTTTCCCAAACACTCCATTGTTTTGTCTATGCTAGAACATTTTCCATACATCTCTACCAAAACATTTTATCAAACATCTCAACGCCTTGCTCCCATTGCCCAGAGCCTAAAAGAAATGCTTTTGAAGAAGCTATGGATTCTTCAAATAGCATTGACAAAGCAGTAAAATATATTCGGGGAAATGCATGAAAGAAGTCTGGTCTCACGGCTTTGGCCGTTCGGTACCTTCCATCAATCTAAAATAAAAATATAGTTGCAAAACAACCCTCAGCAGCAAGAAATTAGTTTAACATTTTACCTCAAATGCTCACTGCTTTGAAGAAGAAGACTCAAGCTTGCCTCCAAATGCTAGCTCCAAGTCCAAGCCTAGGCACATGAATGCTCATTTATGTCGTGGGCGAGCAAGCTTTAGAGACAGCTTTCGTCTGGACATCTGTAGAATGAACCAAAAACTGTACATGCCATGAACAAAGACACCTAATAGGAAGAATACCACCTGACGCCATGAAGAATGCCCGCTTGCAAAATGTGAAAGCAATATGCAGCCACGGGCCCATTTCATCCATGTGCCGTTCTTGAAAAACCAAACAAAAACTTAGGGATAGAACTATAATATGTCACCCTCTCCCGATGATTGGACAGACTGTTTAAAATTATTCTTAAAAAAATTTAAACCCCCACAAAACTAGGCACTCACCAATGCAGGGCAAGATAAATTGTAAAAAAAAAATTCAATAAAATAAACGAAAAAACAAAACTTTATATTAACGTTGTATCATAGCCTGTGCTCAATTTCCAAGACACAATTAAATTGCATTTTGCTCAATCGAAAACATTAATCTCCTGTTATAAAGACAGGGACTAATAAACTTAAATTTAAGTGGCCTTCTTACCATGCATATTTCAATGAGTAAGAAACGCGAACTGACGTGGGGGAGAGGAAAATAGAAAGCAACTGAATTAGTAAATTTCGAATAAATATGATGTTCAACAGGATGGTATGTATTTATATATTTAACACCTTATCCACCGCTAATACCAGGCTCTGCAAGGCTTATCTTTGCTCATTCTAACTCTGACGTATCTATTATTTTTAATTAAAAATATCTACGTCACGCTCTAACGATGTTCACATACGGTTATCTTTGCTTCTTTCATGAACTAAATAAATATTAAATAAAAATGAGGTGGAAAGATTATGAGTCAAAATCTGCTAACTTTCAATTTGAGTGCTGTTAACGACGGTATTTTCAGATAAACAAAGTCTATATGCAAAGATTTTCAACTTGAACATTTTATCTGATTGGCAGTTCACAATGGTTAGAACTGACATTCTATTTTAATGGCCACTTGACATGCCATCCCTTTCTCACACGACTCAAAGCACTCACTTATTTGCTCAATTCACATTACTAACCCCAAGACCACAATTATATTTGGTTTTATTATTAATCAACGTGTATTTAACTCTAAATTATTTGAAAGTCTGTTGTCGGAAATAGGAAACAAACATCAGCATGTGGGTATGTGTGGAAAGGTGAATGGCTTAGGTAGTACATTTGTCAAGTTTGGTAGGCCGCAAGTAGAGACAAAAGTGATGACTATTCACCTGCAATTTTGCAATTCTTATTGTAAAATCCAGCTGAACTAAGACGTTATTTTGAAAATATTAAATAAAATAAAATTCTTGGTTTGATGTTTCTAAATTGCACTGACCTTTGGTTTTCTTCTTTTATTTAGTCTCAAAAAGGATTTGGTTTGCATTTATTTTTATCATAAAATATATGATAATGCATGACAGTTCATTCTTGTGTTACCATAAACTTTCCAATGAGTAAGAAACAAGAAGTAACGTGGGAGAAGAAAATAGAAGGCAACTAAGTTAACAAAATTTGACTGAATTTCAATGGGAGGGTATGTATTTATATATTTAACACCTAATGCACCCGAATACCAAACTCTGCGAGGCTTAGTCTCTTTGGTGATTCCCACTCTGACCCGTCTCTCAGTTTGAATTAAAATTATCTACGTCATGCTCTACGGAATTTTGCATACGCTTATTTTTACCTCTTTCCATGCACTGAAGAAATATTAAATGAAAAGAAGTGGGAAAGATCACAAGTCAAAATCTGTTAACTTTCAATTTTAGTGCTGTTAGTGACCGTATTTACGGATATAAACAAAGTCTACACGCACAGATTTTCAATTTGAACTTCCAAATCTGATCGGCGGTGGGCATTGCTTTGAATTGGCATTCTCTTATGATGGCGACCTGGCGTGCCATCTCTTTCTCACTCGATTCAAAGCACTCACTTATTCGGTCTTTTCGCATTACTAACCCCGAAATTCTATATGATTTTATTAATCAACGTGTATTTAACTCTACATTATTCCATAGTTTATTGTCGAAATGGGAAAGAATGTTACTCTCTCGACATGATTTAATTTGTAGAAGTGAACAATTCAGTCCTTCCAGAAAACAAATATAAGCATGTGCATATGCGTTGTTCACATCTTTGTTTTCATCATTGAAATTGAAACATCTGGTGTGGATGAGTGAATGGCTTAGGTGGTCCATTCATCAATTCTGGTAGGCCGCAAGTAGGGACAAAAGTGATGATCATTTATCTGTATTTGGCGATTTTTATTCTATAATATATATGGCTTTTAATTATTTTTATGTTTGTTTTTTTAATTTATTCGTATTGGAATCATAAATTTAAGTTGATAATTCTTTAGTTAAGAGTGAAGAATTGATGGATATCTATTTTCTCAAAAATTAAGTGGGGTAAAGTCCAAACCATGTAGTAACATACTATCATTTTCATTGATTGTCCTCAATCAATTGAACTAAAACACATTGGTATCATTATAAAATTTGATTGTATAACATATATTTTAGGTGTATCTAGCATATTGAATAAATAAGTTACTTTTGCTTCTAGAAAGTGTTTTGCTTATGCACAAAAGATACATAAATTATAGTGGAACAAATTTTCTTTCTATTAATCACCTGTAGCTAACAATCACAAAGATGTAGGAGAGAGCAAAGAGTAGAATTCTAGATAAAAAAAACAAGTCTTGAATTCTTGTGTCACAACAAACAAAACAAAGGCAGCATTTATAATTGTTGTCTTAACATTTTGAGTATACATGTGTTTAAATTTTGAAGTATTGCATTCATTTAACTTTGTCTATGTTATGGTTCATCAAATCACATTGTCTTTTTCCATGTCTATTTTCTTAATGTCAAGTGAACATTATCATAACATACATATTATAGTGAATCAAGGTCTTAAGTTTTCTTGGGGGACACATGGTTTCATGATAGATACAAGAAAACACAAGAAGGCTTCGGTTTTGTAGTATGCATAGTATTGCATAGATTAGTTATATCCATGCATATATATGAATTACTAATTTTTGTCCCTAGAGGCATGTGGTGTTAAAAAAGACTGTATATTGGATGCTTTAATAGTTGTGCATATGATAACTATTGTTGTGTGCACATTCTATAAACATGCAAAATATTATGATTATTGAGATATTATACACCTAACATGCACGGATATTTATGCATATGCAAGTTTTTAATAGACAAACATTTCCCAAAACCTACCTTTTCTTAGTACACAAACTATATTAAAGCATGAACGATCATGCATATGGCTTATAATCCACATATAAAACCTTTAAAAATCAAAAAATACCTTTTTTCTCTCATACCCCATAATCCTATAAAACTTGTGCTATATCTAGAACTACACATGGATTTACATTTTGTACACATATGCCTTCAAATTATGTAATTTACCTCTCAACTTCCACATTCCATAAACTTTTTTCTCTCCATGTTAGCAAATTCAAGTCTTCCATTTGTATGGAATGTACTCATTATTTGTAACCTCATAAAAGGGTGATAAAAATAATGGAAACCAATATTTGTAACATTGCACCAAATAGAAAGGAGCTAAATTACTGACTTGAACTATTTATAACTGCCTTTGTATTTTGCTACAAACTGTAGGATACATACAAACAATTACAGTGCACTGTAAATCAAACAAGATGATTTTCTCCAACAATCACAAGTTTTTGTTTTTTATGGTATGTGAATTTCTTCTCCTTTCCTCTTCATCCCTATGGATATATAATCTGCACCCTCTCTCAATTCAGTTCATTATCATTTTTTATATGTGACATGTAATTGTCTTTTTACATATATTCCATAAGTCTATATTTTTCATTTGTTTAATATTGTCTACTAATTGAAACAATTGTCCTTCGCAGGCCTTCCCATGTAATTAGATCTTGTATTGAGTCATTGACGGCTGAAACATTGCTCTCACCATTGATCATAGTTGTCAAAAATTTATTTACTTACTTGGGGGTATGGTGAGGGCACACAACGCTCCATGAGCCAATATGGTAGGGTGGAAATCGGGCCTTGTTTTTTTTGGGCATAGTGCATTCTACCACACACACCAGGCATGGCTAAATTAGAATAACTCCATTCATCCCATTTCTATGAGTTTTACCTTTCCACCACCATGGATGCAATGGAATAAATTAGTTAATGTTATGTGCTTCATTCTATTTTTTCTTAATCACCATAGTAAACTTCATACATTTTTGTTATTCTTGTAGACCATATTCCAGTCATGATGTGGTGTTTGATGAAATCATGTGTTGCAACCAGCCTTTCAAAATAATGATAGTGACTAGAAAATTAGTGACAATGGTCAAATAGACAATCATATCCTCATGTACACTATATTGATTGTTATAAGCAGTATTCATTTCACCATTCATCAGAGTAGTGACCAATGTATATTCTTTCTCAGGGGTTTAGTGGGAGCCCATGAGGCTCCATGACCCAATATGGTAGGGTGGAGAGTAATCCCTATTGTGTTGAGTTTTATTTTATAGTTTTTTTGTATAGATTGCTATCTTTCTTAGATAGGATTCATAAAAAAAATCAAATGGTTTAGCTTGTCATTACAATGTACTAAAATATTTCATCTTATATACTTTATGCTAGCTTGCATTGGAAATTTTTGAAAATTGATCTCTTGGTTAAGCTATATCATTACATAGAGGAAGCCAAGAAAATACTGCATCTATAGAAGAGGCTACTGAAATATCATCAGCATTGATTTTTGTATGGTTGTAATGTAGTATTGATCGTGCAAGCAACATTTGTTTCAACGTCTATGCAAAACAAAAACAAATGTTTTCCCAGTTATTGATAACATTTTTTGGGTGAAATTCTATGGTTTTATGTTGTTGTTGAAGGTAGTTATGCAGGCCAGTGAAACAACATAAGCATTAACTGTTGTATGCTTTCCATGTAGTGGTCATGGTGCAAGTAACATCTATTTTAAATCCCCCAACATACAAAACAAATGGTTGTCTAGTTATCGATAACATATTGTTAGGTTTCATTGTTTGGGCTTGTGTTGTTGAAGGTGGGTGTCAGTGAGCATGGCAAGCTTCTGTGGAGGTGAAATTCCCTTCATTGTCTATGGAATCTCTATGAAGATGGTTGGATGTTATCTTGTGTTTTTTGCATGCGTTCATTGTTGCATAAGTTGTGGGTTCTGATAAATTTGTGTTCATTTTTTTGTAGGAGGTGGAGAGAGAACGGAGGGAAGAAAAATAAATCAGGTAGAGATGTGATTAAAGGATGTAGGAAGAGGTCTATAATTATTATTTTCCTACCTCCATCATCCGCTTTCTCTTAGTCAGTTCTATAATATCTTCATATTCACAGTTCCTCTAGAGAATATGCTTGTCCCTTAGAAGAGAGAGTTCAAGAAGTGGGATGTTGATTTTCTAGTATACATGCTAAATAGATAAATGAGCTTCCAAAAAATTATGAAGATGAAGCAGTTATAAGAATGGCTAAGAGAATGGTAACATTGATTTCACCATTCATCAGAGTAGTTCCAATCCAATATTAGAGAGTAGACCTCATTTTGTTCTCTTCCATTTTATATTTTCTATATGTTCAACTCAATTGCTCACTTAAACAATACTATTCATTGGGACCATCACGAAAAGTTGTTGTGCTTTATGGTAAGTAATTGCAGGGGTTTATTGATAGCCAATGACACTCCATAATCCAAAATGGTAGGGTGGACAACATGGCACCTTTTGTCTATCCAAGACTTCAATGCATTATGACCAGAAGGGTTGGCCTTTCTAGTAATAGTTTTGAATATCATTTTTTCTTTATCGAGTCATTTTTTTTCCTTTTCCTCATTTTGTGTGCCCCTAATTATGAGCTTAGGTTGGTCACAAGTAGTAAAGTCACCATTTTCCCTTTTGAAAATTTCATCACCCCAAAGTCTCTTAAGTCATTTGCCTTTGCGGGCCTAGACTTGTGGGTTTCCCTTGACCATTTGCCCCGATGTCCATGGAGCTTAGTGAACCCACATTTGTGGGTTTCCATCTGCAGGCTACTATCATTGCTTAGCTACTAGCTAGTGGCAAATTCCTAACGTCCACCCGTAATAGGTTTCGCATCATCCTTTGTCATCCCATGACCATGCCAAATCAGGTTTAAGCAAACCCACAAACTCGACTTGCTACCATACTAGAATTTAATGTACACCATTAATGATGCTTCACCTATATAAAGGGGGGTCGAACTTGTCATTTTCACCCCTAACTTTCAAATTCCAATAGTGAACCACGAGCTCTGCCTACACAAGATCCTTCAACAGATACAAGACACTTTTTCTTTTCCTTCACATGTGATCTTAAAGGTAGGTGCACATCATTCTTTGTTGCATGATTAATTCTAAAATATTAGGGTTAATTAGTGTTAAAATATTTTAAAATGAAGCTCT
This sequence comes from Sequoia sempervirens, assembly GCA_007258455.2. Taxonomy (NCBI): domain Eukaryota; kingdom Viridiplantae; phylum Streptophyta; class Pinopsida; order Cupressales; family Cupressaceae; genus Sequoia; species Sequoia sempervirens. Next base: position 482,936,192 of record VDFB02105785.1, on the reverse strand, counting down.
AGTTTTCTCCCAGAAGTCTCATTAAAATTTTGTAGCCTCAATCCTATGCCTGTAAATCATCTTGAACATTCAAAAACCCTCAACACCATTTTAAATTTTCCAAATCCACAGTTTTCTTTGCATGGATTCCCACTTTTCCACCGTCATTCTTCGTGTAACATAAAAGCCCTTGCAGCCCACATCGGTACTCCAACCGCTCTCAATGAAATTTCAAAAATCTTAAAAAATGGATAAGTTGTTGGTCCATTGTGGGAGTTCCCATGCAGGGTTCCCCTTGTGGGTGGCCCCCATTCCATTTTCATTGATTATTAGTCTAACCCTTGTGGATTTTTGCATTGTGGGTTCCACTTCTATTGTCACTAAAAGACTTATAAGTCTAACACTTAAAAGATTTGTGAAGTCAAAGTGCCCATGTGGGCTAGTTCATGTAGAGGGGCATCATTGAGGCTCAGTTTGCTAAGTGCCATTATCTTACGGCCAAGTCCTAGCATCCACCTACACTACAGGACCCGCCTTTGTCATAGTCATCAGGTGGCTAAAATTCGCTAAGTCTGAACTGAGTTGTGGGCCACTACATGCAGCTCGCCATCCTTCAACCACAATTGCCTAACATCGAAGCCACCTCATCTACTTGCATTGTGGGCTATGCTCCCTTCATTGCCTTCCCATCTTTGGGAGTCTCTCAAACCAAAACTTAAGTCTAGGAGCTACATGTAGGCCCACCTATTCAGACTACCATCCCTCCAAGGTCGTTCCTTAATGGAAAATATTTGATGATGGCCCAATGATTCCCCTCCACACTTTCTCAAAACATTGGCACAACCCAAGCCATCTGAGGTTCTCATGGGTTCTACAATGCAAAATTCTGCATGTGGGTTGTTGCCTCCTGAATGTCATTATTTAGCAGCTAAGACTAAATTTCTTTCCACCTCATGACACCTGCACGTCCTAGACCCACAAAATCATTAGAGCATAATCCAATGATGCAAAGTACCTTGCAACCTATTTCCACATGTGCCTAATCACCTTGTAAGAAATTTGATTACCAAATCAACAATGTAAGATTTTTACTACCGGTGGCCATTTATGGGTCTTCGTGGCCCTCGAGCAATTTATTATTTTCCTTCATTCTAATGGCTTCCACCAAAAGGAAGCCCACATCCCTAGGTCCACATTTTCTTAAATGATCCAAATGAACCCCAAATGTTAAACGATGATGAATTTTATGATTTTTTAGAATGTATTGCTGCAAGTATGAATGAGTATGGTGGTCGTCTCATTGATGTCAATACTATATAGGTTGTTACAGAGAAAAGAATCAAGTGGTTGTAGGTTGTGCATGTATAGTTGAGATACTTGTTGATGGTCCAAATAGCACAACAACATTTAAACAGAATATCTCTGTTATGTTTCTCCTGAAAAAGAAAGAAAACATCTAGTAATCTAACTCCCAAGGTCCTAGTAGTTGGTTCTCAACTGTGTTGATATTGCTCAATGGTGAGTTGGTGTAGGAGCACCTAGGTTTCATTAGGTGGCACTAGGCAAATTTGGAAGCCTAGCATGGAATTTTGTGTTTTAATGTTATTTTGAGGTCATGTTGACCATCTTGTTAGCATTTGTGGATGTTGAATAATTCTTGACCTGTTGTGGTCAGTGGGACAAGAAGTAGAAAGAATGGATGGGTTTAGAAGTTCATTCTTGCTTAGGTTGTTAACCTTGTCAAAAGTTCAAAAACATAGTGGGTTTTGTAACGTTGGCCATTAGGTCATTAAGAAGTCCGACCAAATATGATAACTAATTGAGGAGACTTATTTAAGGGGAGCCTCGACCTGTGAACAGGGTTAGAGGGTTTCGTATTGAGGAAACATATTGAGAGTTGAATGAAAATAGTGTTCTTGAAGGATATTTCTGATTTTTGCTGCATAACAGAGCTTTAATTGGATTGAACTAATTATTGTTCTATAGGTAGAGTGTAGTGTGGATAGAATACTAGTTTTGTGTGCCATCCAAATACCTTTGTGATTCATTTTCATCATTTGTTTGTAAATAGTTTGATTTCTTTCATTTTCTGGCCTAAACCAAGCAATTTTGAGCAAATGGAGTGCTAGACCACTTTCCCACTGTACAAATTGTACGGTCCTTTGGGAACAGTGCCTAGACTCCATGATTGTACGTATGTTAGGTTTTAGGCTTTGTGTGTGTGCAAGAGTTGCTAGAAATGTCTTGCCCTAGGTGAGCCAGGCAGAGTCTGGCTAGGGAAGACAAGGAGTGAAAGGCACATAATTTGAAGGGGTGCTAAGATTTTGGAGAAATTACTTTTGGTGAATTTAGTTGAGGGTCTTGGCAAGGCCTGGTGGTGAGGAGGAGGCTCCATCAACCCATTTGGTGTGAGAAGACTCTGAGAGTTTGAAATCAGCCTGGAAAAGCCTAGTAAACCCTAGGTTTTGGCCATTTTTGTGTAAGGGTAGTGTACGGGCAGTACAGGTTCAAAACCCTAGAAAATATTTAAGGTGTGGACATGGGAAACACAATCCCCAAGTGAAGAACCTTGGTCGTTTGGAGCGTTTTGGAGTAAATTGCATTTTTCTCGGGTTAAGAGGCCTAATTGGGGCTCTAGGCTTGTAGCCTTTTCTAACCCTAGGAGAAGGATTGGTGGCAGTGATGGAGAGTTGGAGTCTTGTGTTTGAATAAGAACCATAAATAGGTTACTTTGAAGCTTTTACAACATTTTTACACCCCTGCAAGTTACTAATTGTATGTTGAGGGTAATTGACCTTTAGGGAAGAATAAGGGTCAAAGGTGAGATAGTGGTAAGGCACCAAGAATGGCTTGGTAGTATGAAAGAATGTTGATAGTGGGGTTGGCCAGTAGGACCAGGGGTTCCTATACCTGAGATAGGACCTAAAGGTTAAGGTGGGAGAGTCACCTAGGGGTTCTTGAGAACAAAGACCCAGAGCATGGGATAGTGAGTGTTCCATCCAACCCTACAGTATCAGATTGGTATCAAAGCAAGTAAAATATTTGGGATAGAAAAGCATATGTCAGAGATTGAGTCTAGTGGATCATCAGACATGGTGACAAATGCAGAATTGGCCAAGAAGGTTGAAGAACAAGAGGAGGACAATAGGATATTGAATGAAAGGATAGACCAACTGGAGCAAGCATTGAATGATGCGCAGTTTGAAGGAAAGATACCAAAGCAAGAAGAGGTTGTAGAGGAAGATAAGATCCCTGAACCTGACCCTATTTTGAAAGAAGAGCATTTCTTGAAGGCATTGAAGGCCTTGAGTGGAAAAACACTTGAAGGCATACCACTATTTAGTGGGAAAATGGAGGCTGAACTAGTCATGGACTAGAGAGAAGGTATGGAAAACCATTTTGAATGTGATGGAGTCATTGTAGCATAGAAGGTAAAGGTGGAAAAATCAAGACTAAGAGGTTCTGCCTTGACATGGTGGAAATTCATTCAGACAGAGAGGGAAAAATAAGGTAAGCAACCTATTTCAACTTGGAAAGGAATGGTTGCCAAAGTAAAAGAAGCATACATGCCAAATGACTATGAGATTCAGTTGCACAAGAAAAGACAAAGCTTGAGGAAAAGAGACCAAGATGTAAACACCTACACTAAGGAGTTCCAAAAACTTTGCATGAGGTCTAATGTGACAAAGGATGAGAGTCTCAAGGTGGCTAGGTATCTTAATGGCTTGAAGTGGAACATTCAAGAGGAGATGGCTCTTTTAAGTCCTAAGACATTACATCAGTGTTACCAATTGGCTATCAAGATTGAGGAAAGAAGCAAGAGGAAGCAAGACCAGGCTTCTAAGGGCAGAGGCAAAGGCAGAGATCAAAGAGATCAAAGAGGACAATGAGGTGGCTACCAAGGTAGAGGCAATGACCAAAGAAACCAAGGGGAGTCCAAACTCACAAAGCATGGAGGAGAAACATCTTCTAGAGGAGGATATAATAGAGGTAGAGGACCTCAAGGAGGTTCAAATAGAGGAAGAGGAGCTGGTAGGAGTAATTCATACTTTGCAAACATGAAGTGCTACCATTGTGGTCAAGTTGGACACCCTGCTTATAGGTGCCCAGAGAAAGCATCTTCATTGAGCAATGAGAAGAGAGTGGCTTATGCACAAGAGGACACTATGATTCCTAAGTCATCTGAGGTCAGTCATATTGAATCTGAAGTAGGAGAGAATCTGATGTTCAGTAGAGTTTTGATCAGACAACCGGTCAAAGAAGAGCCAAAACAAAGGAGAGCTCTATTTAGAGTAAGATGCAAGATACTTAGAAAAGTATTCAAGGTCATAGTAGATTCAGGTTCAATAGACAATATAATCTCATAGGAGGTAGTAAATAAACTAAAATTGGAGAAGGTACCTCACACTAACCCCTACAAGGTCACATGGCTAAACAAAGGCAGAGTGTTTTAGTGAATGAGCAAGTAACGGTGGAGTTTTCCATTGTAGGGTAGAAGGACAAGTTAGTTTGTGATGTTTTACCCATGGATGCATGCCATCTACTATTGGGAAGACCATGGAAGTATGACAAAAGTGTCATATATGATGGGAAAGAGAATACTATCTCATTCAAGAAGGATGGAAAGACTTTCAAGTTGCAGTCACTGTCAGAAGAAGAAGAAGGACAGTCAAAGACACCAAGTGTCATGTTGAGTAGTGGGAAGGAGTTCCTTAAAAACCTACATCAATGGGGTGAAGGATATGTGGTTATGTTACAACCTAAAGAAGAGAACAAGACTGGAAAGATAGTCATACCGGAAGCAGTCCAAAAGTTGCTTGATAGGTACAAGAGTATAGTTAGTGATGGGACACTTGCAACTTTACCTCCAAAGAGAGCCATAAGTCATCAAATTGACTTCATACCTGGAGCCTCATTGCCTAACAAAGCAGCTTATAAGCTTACACCAGATCAAAATCTTGAGGTGGCTAGACAAGTGCAAGAATTGTTAGATCAAGGATTGATTCAAAAGAGCATCATACCATGTGTAGTACTAGTGGTCTTAGCAACCAAAAAGGGAGGTAAATGGAGGTTATGCACTGATTCTAGAGAAATAAATAGGATCACCATTAGGTATAGGTTCCATATTCCTAGAATTAAAGATTTAATGGATTGTCTTAGAGGAGTTCAGTTCTTCACCAAGTTAGATCTCAAGAGTGGAACCATTAGATCATAATTAAGGATGGTGATGAGTGGAAGACAACCTTTAAGACAAATGATGGGTTTTATGAATGGAGAGGTGCCATTTTGTCTCTCCAATGCCCCTAGCACATTCATGAGGTTCATGAATGAAGTGCTAAAAGACTTTACAGGGATATTTGTGGTGGTATACCTTGATGACATCCTCATATACAAAAATACAACAAAAGAGCATTTGAAACATGTGGAGTTGGTTCTTAAAAGATTGCAAGAGAAGTTGGCAATCAATCTAGAGAACTATGAGTTCTTTAAGCAAGAGCTTGTCTATTTGGGTTTTTTAGTGTCCAAAGAATCATTGAAGATGGATCCAAGCAAGGTGAAAGCCATCCTAAACTGGCCTACACCAACTACAAGGACAGAGGTAAGAAGTTTCCATGGATTGGCTCAATTTTATAGGAAATTCATAAGGAACTTTAGTGGTATATGTGCACCAGTCCTAGACACAATCAAGGGTGGTTTAAAAACTAAGTTTTTATGGACTCAAGAAGCTGAGAAAGGGTTTGAGAAATTGAAACAAGAGGTGGCAACTCAACCTATTCTCTTGTTACCTAGTTTTGAAAAATTGTTCACTGTTGAATATGATGCAAGTGGAGTGTCAGTAGGAGGAGTGATAAGTCAAGAGGGTAGGCCTATAGCCTTCTTTAGTGAGAAGCTCAATGAAGCAAAGAAGAATTATTCAACCTATGACTTGGAACTTTATCCTTTTGTTCAGTCACTTAGGAAATGGAGGCATTACCTTCTACCCAAGGAGTTTGTAGTCTTTACTAACAATCTGGCACTTAGCTTTCTCAACACTCAAGAGAAGCTAAGTAATAGGCATTTGAAATGGATGGAATACATCCAAGCATTTAATTTTACCATTAAGCTTAAGAAAGGACAGTTAAACAAGGTGGCAGATGCACTAAGCAAGAGATTGTTGACAGTGTAGGAGATACAACTCAAGAGCATTGGAATAGAGAGTTTCAAGGATCTTTATGGAGAAGATGAAGACTTTTCAGAGGTCTATAAGGTATGTTATAACTTTGAGAACCATTTCCATAGTCAATACTCAGAGTATACATTGCAAAGTGGGTTATTGTTTAAGGGAAATCAGTTATGTGTTCCAAGAGGGTCAATGAGGGAAAATCTGATTCAAGAAAAGAACAATGGCAGTCTTAGTGGACATTTTGGCATCAACAAGACTTTAGAACTAGTGCAAAGATTCTATTACTAGCCTAAGTTGTCAAGAGATGTTAGAAAGTATGTGGAACAATGTGTTTTGTGTATGAAAGCTAAGGGAGGAGCTAGTAATGCTGGTCTATACCAACCCCTACCCATTCCTGACAGACCATGGGAGTGTGTAAGTATGGATTTTGTAGTAGGCCTTCCTAAGACCAAGATTGGTTTTGACAGTGTTTATGTAGTGGTGGACAGATTTAGCAAAATGAGTCATTTTATTCCTTGTAAAACTACTCATGATGCTAGCTACATAGCTCATCTTTTCTTCAAGGAAGTTGTCAGGATCCATGGATTGCCTTTGAGCATTGTTTTAGGAAGGGATGTGAAGTTCATGAGTCATTTTTGGAAGACCCTATGGAGTAGATTGGGTACTAATCTATCATTTGTATCAGATTACCATCCTCAGAATGATGGTCAAATAGAGGTGGTTAACAGGGTGCTAGGTAACCTTCTAAGGTGCTTAACTAAGGAATATGGATAGACATGGGATATGGTAATCTCACAAGCTGAGTATGCTTACAATGATAGTGTGAACCGCACCACAGGGAAGAGTCCTTTTGAGGTTGTGTATGGGATGCACCCAAGAGGAATATGTGAGCTCAGAGATCTTGGAGCTATGGAACACAGAAGTGGACATGCAGAGGACTTCAGTCAGACCATGAAGGAGATTCAGGAGCAGGTAAAGAGGACAATCACTGAGGCTACAAAAAAGTTGAAGGAGAAAGCATATTTGTCAAGGAAGGATGTGCAATTTGCAGTAGGGGACTATGTTAGGGTCCACCTTAACAAGTCAAGGTTGTAGAAGGGAATTTCAACCAAGCTGCAGATGAAGAGAGTAGGACCCTACAAGATATTGGCCAAGTATGGCAAGAATGCATACAAGGTGGAGTTACCTACCGATCTAGGGATATCTCCAGTGTTCAATATAGCTGATTTGATCAAGTATAAGGGGACATTCCATGATGTGGATCAAAATAGTTAGGAGATCCTAAAGGAAATCAACAATGTATCCTTACCTAGTCAATACAAGCCTCAAGCAGAGAAGATCTTGGAGTCAAGAGTGAAGAAGGCTACAAGAAACAAGGTGTACATGGAGCACCTTATCAAGTGGAAGCACAAGCATGAATCAGAAGCCACATGGGTCCAAGAAGATCAGTTCAAGAAGTTTGGTATTGACATATCCTTTCTCTCTCCTTCCATTCCTTATTTTTTTGGTTGAGAGGGGGAGAATGGTGCAGGAGCACCTAGGTTTCATTAGGTGGCACTAGGCAAATTTGGAAGCCTAGCATGAAATTTTGTGTTTTAATGTTATTTTGAGGTCATGTTGACCATCTTGTTAGCATTTGTGGATGTTGAATAATTCTTGACCTGTTGTGGTCAGTGGGACAAGAAGTAGAAAGAATGGATGGGTTTAGAATCTCATTCTTGCTTAGGTTGTTAACCTTGTCAAAAGTTTGAAAACACAGTGGGTTTTGTAACGTTGGCCATTAGGTCATTAAGAAGTCCGACCAAATATGATAAATAATTGAGGAACCTTATTTAAGGGGAGACTCAACCTATGAACAGGGTTAGATGGTTTGGTATTGAGGAAACATATTGAGAGTTGAATTAAAATAGTGTTCTTGAAGGATATTTCTAATTTTTGCTGCATAATAGAGCTTTAAATGGATTGAAATGATTACTGTTTTGTAGGTAGAGTGTAGTGTGGATAGAATACTAGTTTTTTGTGCCATCCAATTACCTTTGTGATTCGTTTTCATCATTTGTTTGTAAATAGTTTGATTTCTTTCATTTTCTGCCTAAACTAGGCAGTTTTGAGCAAATGGAGTGCTAGACCACTTTCCCACCATACAAATTGTACGTCCCTTTGGGAATAATTCCTAGACTCCATGATTGTACATATGTTAGGTTGTAGGATTTGTGTGTGCGTAGGATTTGCTAGAAATGTCTTGCCCTAGGCGAGCTAGGGAGAGTCCGGCTAGGGAAGACAAGGAGTGAAAGGAACATAATTTGTAGGGGTGCTAAGATTTTGGAAAAATTCATTTTGGTGAATTTAGTTGAGGGTCTTGGCAAGGCTTGGTGGTGAGGAGGAGGCTCCATCAACCCATTTGGTGTGAGAAGACTCTGAGAGTTTGAAATCAGCCTGGAAAAGCCTAGTAAACCCTAGGTTTTGGCCATTTTTGAGTAAGGGAAGTGTACGGGTAGTACAGGTTCAAAACCCTGGAAAATATTTAAGGTGTGAGTATGGGAAACACAAAACCCAAGTGAATAACCTTGGTTGTTTGGAGGTTTTTGGAGTAAATTTCATTTTTCTCGGGTTAAGAGGCCTAATTGGGGCTCTAGGCTTGTAGCCTTTTCTAACCCTAGGAGAAGGATTCGTGGCAGCAATGGAGAGTTGGAGTCTTGTGTTTGAATAAGAACCATAAATAGGTTACTTTGAAGCTTTTACAACATTTTTACACCCCTACAAGTTACTAACTGTATGTTGAGGGTAATTGACCTTTAGGGAAGAATAAGGGTCAAAGGTGAGATAGTGGTAAGGCACCAAGAATGGCTTGGTAGTATGAAAGAATGTTGATAGTGGGGTTGGCCAGTAGTACCAGGGGTGCCTATACTTTAGATAGGACCTAAAGGTTAAGGTGGGAGAGTCACCTAGGGGTTCTTGAGAATAAAGACCCAGAGCATGGGACAGTGAGTGTTCCATCCAACCCTACCCTATCATCGATGTAATTGCAATGTTCAAGGGGCCTACTAGTTATTAAGCATCTTGATTTTTGTAAGATCGAATTCTTGTTTAAACTTACTCTAACAGGGGGTATAAAGAAAATGGAAAAGATAGATCTGGGATGCAAAAGAAAGAAGAATGTTGATTCATTCAACTAATCAGACCTGCTGCTTTCCAAGGAAGGCATAAACTAGAACTACCAAACAAATCAACCTATAATCAATATACAACTATTCATCGACAATAAAAATATTAATGGAATATTACAAATCATAATTCAAATCAAAGAAAAAGATAGAATTTAATTCCTTGAAAGCTTTCAAATCAAATGATTAATAAATGAACATCATTCCATAGCATAACCTAAAGCAGGTTTAAGTCTGGCTACTTCTACTGTCAATGAAATAGATAAGTAGCATTTACAAATCTAGCAAAATCACCAGTGTACAAAAACCCATGTCTTCAGATTACCTCCATCTAAACTAAGAATTGTAGAAAACTCGATTAACTATCCTACTGTAAAACTCTAATCAGCTAAGTTGTAAAAACTTCTAACTTATTTTTCTAAGTGTCTAACCAACAACCATTTATAATGAGCTTAATTTGACAATTAATAGCTCACAATTCCATAATTTCCTGCCCAAACTCAAACATCAAAAATTTGTAGCTCTTTGTGCACACAATTCAATCAAAAAGATCACTTTCTGTTTCAGCTCTTAGTTTGGTTTCAGCTGATTTTAGTTTCAAGTTCCACTCTCTAGTCTATCTTCAGTTACAACTGCAGTTTCCAATTTGACTTTGAGTTCCCCTTTTGCACAATGAACAAAAATATATTAACCATAAATAAACTCAAGTGGTCCAACCAAGTCTACAGTTTACTCAAGTTTGATGATTCTTTCAACAATCTTCTTCATTTGCACGTGAGTTTTGCAAATCAGCCTTAAAGACTTTATCCTTCTTTTCAAAAGTACATGCAACCACCACAATACATTCATTAATAAATTCATAAAATTAATTAATAATAACACTTAACTAATCAATCAAACTTAATTAATCTTGAAAACTAATTAAATTTCAAAATATTTCAATAATAATGGCATCTTCCTTTAAAATTAATGTTATTTTAAAACAAAATAACACTAAAGATAATCTTTTGTATGGACTTATAATGTCACTCGCTCCCTAAACCTAAAATTTCCTTAAAGGAGATCAATAAGATCTTTCACTTGACCCTTCCCACATGCCAACAATTCTATAAAGATAAAAAGTAACTCATTACCAGGATAAGCTTCTATTATAGTGGACATCATACACAGAGCTTTTGTGCCAATAAAACTTGATTCTGAATGCTAGAATTTTGGTAAATTTGAATCTACCTACTCAATATCCATTGGGGAAATCTCAAGCACATGCTTCAAATCAGACTCAGATTGGATGGTTCCATGATAAAATTTTAGGAGATCACAACACCTCCAACTCTCCACCTAACTAATTAATACCTAACCTAGAAGCCCTAGCCTCAGATAAATGCTTTGTTTTTAGGTTCAAATCCAATTGTTCCATATATCTGTTGATTGTATTTTTATCTTTCTATATTTGTAGGAAGTGAGCCTCCCTATTGGATAGTGAGTCCTATCTTATGTAGTGATCCCTTTTGGTAGTAAGCCTCTTTGTAATCGGTTTTGCAATTACTCTATATTTTGAGTTAATCCTCACTGTGGTTTTTCCCTTATTGATTTTTCCACATAAATCTGGGGTTTCTTGTGTTGATGTTGCTTTCTATTATTTGCACTTTATGCTCATACTTAATAACAAATTAAAGTGGATGTGAATATTAAAAATTGTTTGAGATTTGTGAATGTGATTGGTGACAATTGATTCCACCCCCCCTCTCAGTTGCCTTGTACATTTCAACAATTGGTATCAGAGCTTTGGTTTCTTGGATAAGAGCTTAATCACTTGAGGTAGATAAGATGGTGCACAAATTGACAATCCTTGTGTTTGATGGATTCAATTATAGTTTCTGGAAAGTGCAGATGAGAGCTTACCTGATATGTTTTGGTTATAAGACTTGGAAAGTTGTTGAGACAAAATATGTTAAGACAAAAAGTGGTCCTTCTTCAGTAGATGAGATTTCTACCTATGAAGACAATGAAAAAGCAAGGTATGAAATCTATAGTGCTTTATCTAAGATTGAGTTGACAAAACTTATTTCTTTGGGCACTGCTTATGAAGTTTGGAAAAAGTTGAAGGGTATATCTGAAGGAAATGATAGAGTCAAATTATCAAAGAAGTTAATAGCTAAGCCCAGATATGGGAACTTGAAAATGGAAGAAGGTGAAGACATTGCAAGCTATTTTCAGAGGGTTGATATTGCAGTAAATGAAGTTAAAAATCAAGGTGGTACTCTGATAGACGAAGATGTAATGGATAAGATTTTGATGACTCTACTAGAGAGTTACAGTGATAAGGTCTTAGCTATTGAGGAAGTTTATGATCCTAAGAAATTCACTAAAGAACAACTATTTGGCACCTTGAACACATTTGAAATGAGGAAGTTTGGAAAAGAAAAGGAGAAAATAGAATCAACCTTTAAAGCCACTAAGACAGAAGATGATCTAGATGGTGATAGTTCTGAGGAGTTGGAAGAAAATTTTAAAAGGAAATTGAAGAAAGGTACTGGTAAGTACAAAACTATGTTACCTTCTAAATGTTTCAATTGTGGAAATATTGGTCACTATCCTTCAAGATGTCCAAATAGAGGCATTCATAAGAAGAGGAAAGACAATAAAGACAAAAAGGATAAAAATTTCAAGAAATTGTATTATGTTAGAGAAGATGTTGGAATTTTTGATGATGAATCTGATTTTGAAGGTGACAATGATGAATGCTTGTTTCTAGCCTTAGAGAATAAATCAGTGTTTGCTAACCATGGAAAATGTGCAAGGGAATGTGGTCTGGAAAATAAGAAGGAAGAGATGGAAGGAACTATGGTTACTGCCTTTCATGCTAGACAAGATGAAGACAATTGGGTAATTGACAGTGGCTGCTCAAATCACATAACCAAAGACAAAATTAAGTTTACTAAACTTGAAAAGTATGATGGAGGATTAGTCATGTTTGGAGATGATTTTGGTGCAAAGATTGTTGGAAAAGGAACAATTGGTTTTGATGGAAAACACAGTACTGATGATGTCTATTATGTTAATGGCTTAAGGCATAATCTCATGAGTGTTAGAAAAAATTGTAGCAAAGGATTTAAGCTTTTGTTTTAGGATAATACTTGTGAAATACAAAAAGGGTTTGAAACTATGGTAGCTATAGGAAGAACATATGGAAACATTTATCAACTTAAGGGTGTTGATGGTCAATGTTTTGTATCTCAAGTTAATGAAGGTTGGATATAGCATTGGAGGATGGGACATGTAAACTTTGACAATCTAATTAGGATTGGTTCAAGAGAAGTTGTCTGGGATCTACCTGAAATCACAAAGCCTACCAATACTATTTGCAAAAGTTGTGATTTGGGAAAACAAACAAGATTTAGCTTTAAAGGAAAAGAAAAATCAATTACCAAAATGTTGGAATTGGTTCATACATACCTCTCTAGTCCTACACGAACATGAATTCTTAATGGTTATAGGTATTTTATGCTTCTAATTGATGATTATTCAAGAATGACATGGCTTACTTTTCTTAGGAAGAAAGCTCAATCTCTAGATAGATTCAAAGTGTTCAAGGCTATGGTAGAGAATGAGTTGAACTTGAAGATCAAATGTTTAAGGTCTAAAAAAGGTGGAGAATTCACCTCCAGTGAGTTTAATACATTTTGTAAAGAGCATGGTATAAAGAGACATTTTTCTACTCCTAGAAGTCCTCAACAGAATGGCATTGTTGAGAGGAAGAACTTGACATTTCAAAAGGTTGCAAGGACTATGATGAAAGAGGAAAATTTACCTGATGTATACTGGAGAGAAGCAATTCACACTACTATTTATATTCTTAATAGAGTTTAGATCAAAGTTAATAGCACAAAGACCCCTTATGAACAATGGACTGGAAAAATTCCTATTATTAAGTACTTTAAGGTGTTTGGAAGAAAATGTTGCATTAAAACAGATGATGAGAACCTAGGAAAGTTTGATGCAAGATGTGATGAAGGTATTTTCCTTGGTTATTCAACTAATAGCAAATATTATAGATGCTTCAATAAAATATTGAGAAATATTGTTAAAAGTGCAAATGTAAAAGTTGATGGAGATATGTACAGATCAATTGAAATAAGTGTTCAAAGTTGAATCAAATGAGCCTATCTGCAATCAAGTACAAGAAGAGAATATAGAAGAAGAAGAAGAAATTATTGAAGAAGAAGAAGCTCTAGAACCTGCTCCTAAGAATCCAAAATATGTACAGAAAAATCATCCTAAAGAACAAATAATTAGAGACAAAAGTGAAGGTGTAAAGACAAGAAGCAAAGTGGTAGCAGCTAAGGTAAATCTGTGTTTACTTTCCAAGATAGAACCTAAATTAGTGTGTGAAGCATGCAAAGATGAAAATTGAGTTAGAGCAATGAAAGAGGAATTACAGCAGATAAAGAAAAATCACACATGGGAATTAGTTCCTAGACTGGTAAACAAGAATGTAATTGGTACAAAATGGGTATTCAAGATTAAGCTAAATGAAAACGGTGAAGTAGTAAGAAACATAGCAAGGCTTGTGTGCAAAGGTTATTCATAGGTTGAAGGAATAGACTTTAAGGAAACATTTTACCCAATGGCAAGAATGGAGGGTACTCAGATGTTTTTGGCATTTTCTACTTACAAGGATTTCAAGGTATACTAGATGGATGTCAAGTCTACATTCTTGAATGGAGAATTGGAAGAAGAGGTTTACATGGAACAACCTGAGGGATTTCAATTATCAGATAAACCATACATGGTCTATAAGTTGAAAAATGCATTGTATGGACTTAAACAGGCTCGCAAAGCATGGTATGCAAGGTTGGACAAGTACTTGACACATAAAAGGTTCAACAAAGGCTCTGTAGATAGAAATATTTATTTCAAGGTTGAAGGAAAAAAAAATTATAGTACTTGTGTATGTTGATGATGTTATCTTTGGAGGAAATGAGGGTATGTGCAAGAGATTTATAGAGGAGATGGAAAAAGAGTTTGAAATGTCTATGATTGGTGAGTTGAACTTCTTTCTTGGACTTCAAGTGAATCAAACTAATAAGGTCATATTCATTTCATAATCAAAGTATGTTAAAGGATTGCTAAAGAAGTTTGGAATGGATGACTCCAAACTAGTCAGTACCCCTATGGTGACTGGATGCAAATTGACTAAGGATGATGAATCTCGTAAACTTGATCAAAGCATGTATAGATCTATAATTGGTGGACTATTATACCTTACTACTACTAGACCAAATATCATGCATGCAGTATGTTTGGTTGCCAGGTTTCAAGGATAACCTAAAGAAACACATGTTACAACTGTGAAAATAATATTTAGATATCTAAAGGGAACTCTAAATTATGGCTTGTGGCATCCCAAGGATACTGATTTCACTTTGAGTTCTTACAAAGATTCAGATTGGGCTAGTTATGTAGATGAATAGAAGAGTACAAGTGGTGGTGCATTCTTTCTTGGAGGAAGCTTGGTTTCATGGCTAAGCAAGAAACAAGATTTAATTTCTTTATCCACTATAGAGGTTGAGTACATTGCAATAGCATCTTCCTACACACAGGTTTTGTGTATGAAGAAAATAATGAAAGATATAGGAGTGATGGGTATGTGCAAGATCATGATGGGCCAAAAAGTGACGATTTGATGGGCATATGTAGGGTATGTGGTTGATGACATTTTTTTAACCCAAAATTGATTAAACAAAAAGGGTTTTTAAAGGAAATTCTCAACTTTCTACCAATATAAATTATGCTTTACTTTGAATTTAATAAATAATTATTATTCATTTTCTATTTGAATCACGACCAAAGTCTTGATTGATAAGTTTATTGAAAAACATCTATAGCTTTCAAATGGTATCACATTTTTTAAATGTGAAACATGTGTCACATTCTATGCTTCACATACTATAGGATGAAAAAAATTTGAATTTCATAAAGTTTTGACCAAGTTAAGGTGGTTAGACATATAATTTTATTTATTTATTAAAATTTGTAATAAAAAATTTATAATTAATTATTTACTTGGAAAAAAATTACAAAACAATATGCATCGCATCAGCACATGAGTCATGTACTTATATCTAAAATCTTATAGAAAAAAATATTATCATTTTATTGTGGTTAGGGGTGTCAGACTCCTATTTTTTCCTTAAATTTAACTACTAATGCATTGAAATTTCAAATTTTCACCAAATAGATTTAAAAAAAAAAAATCCTAGTAGTTTAGAAACTACATTCAATTTGCTACAGATTCTATTCTTACATATTTTTGAAATATATAGATAACTTATTCAATTTTTTATGTCAAGTTGCCTAACTTTGATTTTTCTAAATTTTTTGCCACTTAAGGGCTTGTTTTTTCCATGATGATCTTGCACATACCCTAATGTGTGATGAGCCTATCCCTATCTTCTATGATAATACAATTGCATTATCTATATTTCAAAGAATCTAGTAATGTATTCAAGGAAAAATTATATATCTATCAGATATCATTTCTTGAGAGAGAAGGTATTGGAGAATGAAGTTAGGCTGGAATATGTGCCTACAAAGGATCAAATTGTTGATATATTTACTAAGGCTCTTTTGAAGGATACTTTTGATTATCTCAAGGAGAAGTCGATGGTTACTGCTCCTCCTTCTTTGAACTGGGTGTACATAGATGTGAATCAATCTAGTGGATCTATAGATTCCTCATTTGTTTGGGTTGATGACTAGGGTCTACTCCCCAGTGGGAGTTGGAAGTATCGTTATTTTAGTATGAGATGTGTGGGTGCATTCCTAAGGGGGAGTGGTGAGAATTATGTAAAACCTTTTGTTATTTTCCATTGATGTCAAAGGGGGGGAGATATTCGTGTGTTGCCATCAATGATAAAGGGGGATATTGTTGCAAGTGTGAATGAGTTTGGTGGTGTTTTCATTGATGTCAACACTGTATAGGTTGTTGCAGAAAAAGGAATCAAGTGGTTACAGGTTGTACATGTACAGTTAAGGTACTATTGAGATGTTATGAGTACATGGAGCTATCCTTATGGTGTTTCAGGTGTGCTAATATGATGGGTTACCAAGTTCTTTTAAGAAAATTAATAAATAGTGAAGACAAAAGTATGTTCAAAATGTGCTCTGGTATCTTCTCTGCATTTATTTTGTATTGATCCTATGCTTGTGTGGATCTGAAGTAATTTTATGGGAATTATTGGGTGATATATCTTAGATTTTAGCTTTTGGTTTGATGAAGATTGAAATTTGAGTTCACCAGTTTGTGAACTGGTTTGGCAGAGTTGTTTGTCTATTGACTAGGAGAAATGTATCTACTCTATAGTTCTTCGTCAGTTTGTTTCAGGTCTTTTAGATCTGGAAGAAGGCTTGTAATGATGTTAGTTGTATTCTACCAAAGGAGTTCATGGATTGGTGCTTCAGAAGACTAGTTTCAGTGTTGCTATGTGTGTCTGTGTAGTCTAGATGGACTAGTGCAAAGTGTTTTGTGTATGAAGTTTATTGCATTAGCTACGAATGAATCTGAAGGAATCTAAGATGTGTTCAAGTGTATGATGAAGCATGTTCTGTGGTCTACATATTATCTTCCTATTGCAGAAGCATGTACTTCAAAGTTCATTGTTGTTTTCATTAGGTTTGTCCAACCAGGTGTTTACACATCATGCGAAGGATGAGTATCAATTAATGAAGCATATGATTGACTCGAGATGTTGTTGTGGGTCTTGGTTAAGTATTGGTTTGGTCCACTCTCATTCTCTTCCACTGTGGGAATGTCAAGTTTCCAAACTAATTTGAACTTGTAAATTGAAGTGTGTGTAGCCGACCTTGGAGAAAGTTTCTAAGGATGAAGATGGTACATTGTATGCCATAAATGTGAGAAGCAAGAGTGTGCGAAAATGAATTGAGCTAGTAGTAATTTAATGTGTTAGACTCTTGAAAGCAGTGAGTTGATGGTGTTTGCAATTCTCTAATCAAGGCTACTGATGTGTGGAAGTTGTTGTGGTGAATATTTTGTTGCAAATTGAGAAAGTGTTCTCTGTGTAACATTCTTATTTCTATCTTTTTGTATCTGTAGGCAGTGAGCCTCCCTATTGGATAGTGAGTCCTCTCTTGGGTAGTGAGACCTTTTGGTAGTGAGCCTCTTTGTAATTAGTTTTGTAATTACTCTATGTCGTGAGTTAATCCTCACCATGGAGTTTCTTGTATAAATATTTCTTTTTGTGATTTGAACTTTATGCTCATACTTAATAACAAATTAAAGTGGATGTGAAGATTAATAATTTTTTTTGATTTGTCAATGTGGTTGGTGACAAATGATTCACCCCCCCTCTCATTTTTCTTGTGCATTTCAACATGTATGAATAGATCTAATGCTTAATTTGTAGGATCTGATCGACACTTGCCCTAATTTATGTGTAAATGCACTTATTGCATCTTTTTCATGCAAGATTTATGGAACCTATCATGGGTCCATCAGGGAGGTCTATTGAGAAAGCTCTCCTCTACCTAGGAAACGTATTAGATACAAACCTAAGGCACTTGGATATTGATGAGTTCAAGAAAAGGATGATGGTCAACCCTACTACAAAGAATACATGAAAGATCAAGGCAAGTGGTCTCACCAAGGTGGTTCACTTTCCTCTTGCATTAATTGCCCCAAAATTGGTCATGACCTATTGGGAATGTTATCATTGCAATGGGAAAATTATTAATAAGGATGGAAGGGTATTCATAGACTTGTCTGCTAAATCTATTGGAAAGACATTCCAAATCCCTACATTTAATGAAATGAAAGAAATAGAAAAGGAATTTTTTGAAAAAATGTGCAAGTAGGACCCCATAGCATGCAAAAGAATAATAAATAAACATTGGTTGAAAGAAAAGAGGGGTAGTGCCAACAAAGTATTGCAAGAGTTGTTTAGAAGTTATTTCTTCAAAGAATACCATGACTTGGTCACTCTATTAAGCAGAGTAATGGGCTTACCAACTATTACATTCTTTGAGGATTAGATGTTCTACTTCATCAAGGAGATCATCTAAGGGGAGAACAAGTTCCAATGGATAGTTAAGATGATTAGTGAAAATCTCCATAACAAACTTATGGTCGTAAAGAAGACCCCCAATTTTTATATGACATCATATCTGGTATATCTACTAGTGGAGACTTTCGCATATAAAGGATTATTCAGTGCAGGCCCACTAGGAACAAAGAAAGGGGAGCTCAAAGTCAATGACTACTAACCTTAGCTGCAATATAGAAACTTCAAGAAGGCATACAAAAGGGTGAATGATTCCTTCATCACACACATAATCAGACTCCTAAGAGGAGATTTTGAAAGGAGGGTATCACATAGTGTAAAGGTCTTCATCAAATGACTTGGGTATCTATTCATATAGTTCCCAAAGTTCACATATATCAAAGTGAATGGTTCTCAGGGAAACCCTACTGATTGTCACGCTACCCCAATGATCACATCATCTTGTTGGAAGTTTCTTGACAGTTGCAAACTACCCACACATTGTTGAGCAATAAACACCAAGTTGGGATTCAATATCCCCTAACTTTTGGGAAAGGAATGTACTCCTACCATGCTACCCATTGTATAGAATAATCAGAGAAAGAGCTGGTGGAGCATAATTGGGATCTCCACACAAACCAAGGAAGGATGGACCCTTATGGAAAACTGAAGAAATGGGTTGGAAGAGAATATTCCCATTGACCTCGAGTTGAGGAATTTTGGGCCAACTATGGAGATGATAAAGAAGTGCAAATGAGGCACTATATGGGGATGATAGCCTAGTTCATGAAATCGGTAAATCTTTTCCTCATGCCTAATCAGGTAGTGGAAGAAGATGTCAATATTATTGATGATAGATACAATGTTGTAGGAAACTTTCCCTTGCCTGTAATAGATTGGAATGAAGTGGTCATCGACCTCAATATATTGACCTAACCTATTAAAAATAGAATGAGATAGTGGGTAGATGCACAAATTACCAAAATTAAAGAGCAAGGTGTAGAATTGACTTATGGTGAGCTCGAGGATGAGCTTGAAAGTGAAATAGATAGTGGCACAACCATTGACCCATCAGAAGAAGCTCCCAAGTCCCCACTGGCTACCAGGTCGAAGAAAAGAAAGGATGCACCCTAGAAGAAAATGAACTAATGCAAAACCTTAATGCAAAGTTAATGAAAGCTAGATATAGGAATATGATGCACTCCAAATCAGAAAAGGGGTGTTTACTTTAGGTTTAACAAAATGTAACAATGGAAATAGTGAGCCTCGCCATCTAGGGTATGGATCACAAGGGTAGGGTCCTATTTCACTATTGTTTCATTCAAGGAAACCCTAGAGATCTCAGTCCAAGCATGAAGTGAAGGAATGAGATATTGCAATAAGGTATTATAGGGTGTGATTAGAGGTAATAAAAGGTTCCACCACCAAGCTAGGGCTTGGAAAGACAAGAAATGAATGTAATATGCAAAGTACCATGCAAAACATAACTAAATGACCTAGGAAAGAAAAATGAAATGTAGAATAAAATATTGATAAAGTATAGAGGTGCGCTTGGAAGAAGAATGAGGCTAGAAATAGCTTCAAAACCCTAAAATCTTGAATTTTAATGCAAACTAAGACTCACATGCCAGTTTGGGTGATTTGGTCCTAGACTAGGGTTTCTGTGCCAAAAATGGAATCTCACAACAATTGATCTGAATTCACTAAAATCTAGGAAATTTTTTGTACTGGGACTCATATTCCACAAGTCTCATATCAGTCCCACTCTACTTTTTCAGAGGGTCAAGACCTGAATCTACTCTCCTATCTCTGCTCTTCCTTCCACACTTCATTTCTAGATCTGAAACTCTGAACTTAGACCTATAGGTGACTTTTTCTGAAGATGATAACCTTGTGACAACATGAAAACTTCTCTCAACCTTGCTACTAAATCTTCAAAGGATCTTCAAGTCTCAAGACACGTAGACCTATAATCACACATGTAAAGAGAGAGAAACTTTTTGATTGTTAGGAAATGGGGGTTTTCCTTGGTCAAACCTTATTTAGGTAATTAAACCTTTTGATGAAACAATGAAATATGAACATGGAACATGAAATATGAAACATGAACAATAATACCTTGAAAGATGTCTTGATATGTGAATCAACAATCTAACTTGAAGTGGCCATGTAGAATGTAGATCTTGATCTTGAATGAAACAATACTTACAAATGGATCTTCAATGCTACATCACAACACTAGCTCAACAACATGCTTGATACTTTATGATCTTGATGTGATAATGGATCTTGAATTGCTGCAACAAATGATGAAGAATTCTACCCTTGAATGCCTTAGAAATTCTCTTGTAAACTCCTTGAATACTATTGTGAAGTCTTGATATCTTATGTTGATATCATGAAGACTTATTGAAATAATGATTTGAGACCTTGTTATATAAGAAATCCATCCAACTTACTGTTTATTAGATCCTAGAGGCCAACATTCATGAAATTTGAACTTAAAACCCTGATTTCAAAAGCCAAAATGGTTCCTCGGTGAAGCCCCACATCCAAATGAATTTGAAATCCACTTCAAAGAACCAATCACATCTAGGAGTCAAGTTATGAATGTGCCCCATCTACTCCTTAGTGAGCCGGTTAATACCATCATCTTCTTGCAAATATTGCAAAATTAGAGCTAAGAAATAGTCTGAAAATGCATAATAGTCAAAAGTAGAAGAGAGAAGAGGATTCCATATACAAACTAGCTTCCTTCTCTACCTTTCATCAAAAATAGATAATTGCACACACTTGTTGAAGAAATCAGGGTTCTAGTGCAAAAACATGTGAGCAAGAAAGGAAAGAAACCTAAATGTCTATTGAGTTGGGTAGTCTTTTATTTGGCTTATCATCTTCTCAACGAGGTACTCTACAAAATCATTCCAAAATAAAGAGTGTTGCTTGTGAAATTAGAATCTTGGGACCAATTGAAATGTGTGCACATCCTTGTCGGTGTCCAGAACATTGAGAATGCCTCTTCTAAGTCTAGGTCGAAGACACTGTGTTGTGATAGGATCCTTGGTGGCTTCTGGTGGTATACCTCAATCCTTTTGGTTTCTTTGTTATAAAATTCTAGAGCCCTATCCCTTCCCTTCCATATTTTTTTTCCTTTTGTGGGAGTAAATGGCTCAAATTTCTTTGGTCTTCTTTTTGGGTCAAGAATGCACAACATATTCTAGACAAGACTTGGGGTGATATGAACCTTTAGTGTCTGACCCTCAATAGTGTTGGTGCTCGAGTCAAAATGTGCAATGGTCGCATCGACTAATTCTAGGCAATAGTGCACAGATGGAACCATATATTGTGGGAGCCTGCTAAGTCATATTTTTCATACTGCTAACAACTGGTCATTGGATATATTCATCCTTTCATAGGCTGCTTCCCTCAAATATTTGGGTTTCTTTGCAAGGTTGGGATCATGAACATTATCCCAGTCCTCCTAGACTAGGGCCTAGTTTTTATGATTTTTCGGCTTTTCTAGCTCTTCTATGTTTGCCCACTTTGAATTTTCTGGTATACCAAGTGTAGCATAAGAAATAACATCAAAACTATTGATGGCTAGTGTTGCTCACATAGCTTTAAGAAAATTTTGCACTGCCTCCCCCTATGCTTGCTCTTTCTATGAAATTTCTTCCACTTTTCTTGCTCGAAGCTTCTACTTAGCTTGAACTCTCTACAATTTTTACCTTGGCTCTGGTTGTGCACTAGAAATTGCTTATGCTCTGGGTAGGATATTTGGAAAAAAAAAATTAAGTGTTTAAACACTTTCCATGCAACACTTAGCTAATTTTCCTCAAGGTGGTAGACAAGAGTTGCTTTTCTACATTTAATTCAGCATGTACCGCCAACTTTTTGGCTTGTGTGAAATGAATTACTTACCATTTTGAAATGACAAAAATTCATAATTACAATTTGCAACCATGTTGTACTACATGATTTCATTAGAACTTGAGCCGACAATTTGCTAACAACTTAAGCTTCTGTATGCATTGGCAATTAATATCCTAAAAGGAATGATTAAGCCAAAGATGTAATTAGTGCTTCAAAAGATATAAGCTTGACCTTGGAGTTTGCAAAACACTTGGACAATGACACCTTTGCATTTGGCTATGCATAATACCACTAGTTATTGCCACCAACTTAGGATAATTAATTACCTCTTATTAACTTTGCACATAGCAAGTTGTACTTAGCATGCACAACTAGGTGGGAGATTTGAGCAAGTCCTAGTAGAACTTTCAAGTTGGTACTTGATTAGCATCACATTTATGGTAAGCAATTTACAATGCATTTCCTTTCTTTTTCTATAAATAGGCACTTAGGTAGTAGCAAAATCACACTTAGCATTTGAGTAGAATTTAGCAATAGGCAATTGTCTTAGCATTTAGCATTGGTAGTTGTAAATTATTTCCATAGGCTAGGCATAGGTAGTTTGCAGATATAGTCTTAAGATAGTTGTAGTGTTCCTGCTAGCATGAATAGCCCAATTAGGCTAGTTTCCCACAAATCCTAGATGACCTTTTTAGGAGAGATTTCAACTAGGCGCTTGAAAATGATGACAAAGAACAAGGATTCACTGGCTATCATAGCCATGAAATGGGTTATGAGATGGGATTGTATTGAGTATGAAGACAAGTACATAATTAACACTGATGTGTGCTCGCACTTTTTTGCCTACATTCTTGATATTGATATTCCCGAGCCACTGGTTCTATGTCTAGTGAAAGAGATTTTTCCAAAGAAATACCAGAATGGCCTTGGTGAGGTAGTGGTGAATGCAAACATGAGGTACATTGAAGCATATGCGGTTGTACTATGGTTGTCATTCCTGAGTGGATTTTTCCTCTAGTCATAGAATGAGCTCTGCTTAAGGGTTGCCCGTGCTTGTCACTTTCTCTTTCACATCTACAACATGGTGCCATTTTACAATATTGACTGGTACACGAAATTTAGGAACCTAGTATTCCCTCCACTGGCCATTGCTCCTGTGAATGATGTTATTACTAATGTTATTCATGGTACTAAATACATTGTGGATGTTATTGTTGATGTGTCTATTGTTTTTGCCCATGCTCTTGATTGAAAAACTCTCTTCTTTTTCTCTTTTTCTTTTAAGAACTCGCACCAGTTAGTTTATTTTTTGTATATATGCCTAAGAAAGGCTCTATAGTAGAATATATGGAAAGGAAGCAGAATACAGTTACATACTTTAGAAGTGTGGCCCTTGAGCCATTTTGATAATGTAAATACCAAAGCATATTTAATGAAAATATAGCCTTATATAATCATCTTGTTTCATGTTACTGGATTCCGCAATGTGGGTTATCCTTTCTTTTCAGCATAAATATGTTCTAAATTCAATTCTGCATGTGGGTGTTTGATTTTCTTCTACCCTTTGACCTATGAATTAATTTTCCTTGTTCTCTACAATAATGGGTTACTCATTTTCCATCTCCAACTGTAGAATTAATAAAAAGTCTAGCCAAAAAAAATAAAAGGGAAAGAAAAGAAAAAGCACTATACACATATTTACATAGGTAGGACAAGCAAGCTTAGTTAAATAATTTAAGGTGAATTTCGTTGACCAGAATTCTGGGTTCCTGTTGCTCCATATTTCTAATTCAAATGCATTGTGCTCCCTACATTGAATTATTTTGAACGGGTCTTACCAAAGGTTATCAAACTTCTCATGCTAACACGGCTTCATAGCTCTTTCATTAAACTTTAGCACTAAGTCTCTACTTTTTAAGCCTCAAGTGGTTAGATGCTTTCTTTTCAAACCACTTTTTAACCACATGTTGGTGGTTAGTCATGGCTATTAGGGACTTTTCCCTTTTTTCTTGCACTTCCAGCAAATCAGCTAGTTTGACCTCCATGGCACCATTTTGCTTCACCTCAAGAGATTTCAACAATTGCAGTGTTAGAATCTCCATGGAGATAGGAAATAGAACCTGTTTTCCATATACTAGCTCATGTGATGAAGTCTTGAGGACTTGCTTAGGAGTTATGTGATTTGGCCAGAGCGTTGTTTGAAAGTTTTTATGCCATTCCTTTTGGTGTTCCAACCCAATCCTTTTGAGGAGTCAGACCAGATTCTTGTTCGTTGACTCGGCTAAGACATTCCCTTGTGGGTAGTAATTTGATGATGTTTTAAGAAATATGCCATGCATAAGCAAAAATTGACATACCTTAAAGCCTAGGAAATATTTAGCATTGTCAAAGATGATGGTTTTGGGAGGGCCGAATCTTGTCACCAGTTCCTCGAGGAAGTCCACTATCTCTAGCTCTATCGCATTTTTCAGGGGCACAATTTAAGTCCACCTAGTAAAGTAGTAAGTGGTTGTTAAAATACAGTTGTTTCTTGTACTAGAGGTAGGGTTGACCGTTCTGATGAATTCCAGGCCCCATTGCACAAATGGTTCATCAACCACTATCTGATTGAGAGGCATTGCGGAATTTATTCTTCTTCCTGCAAAGAACTAGCATTCCTTGTAAGCTTTTACCAAGGAGTAGGATTCATTGAATAGTGTCAGCCAGAAGTACCCTATGCACATGATTTTTATGCAAATGGTCTTAGTGGAGAAGTTTCTACCCATGGTGCTACTATGGTAAGTTTCAAGGATCCTTTTCTCTTTCTTTTTAGTAACACACTGTAATAGGACACTATTGAAATTCCTTTTGAACAGGATCCCTTTGATGAGTGCATATCCACTATTTTATAGTCAGTAGAATCTTTTCTTTTGAGAGGGAAGGCCTAATGGATATTTTCCTGTATGCATAAATGTCACTCTTTCCACCAACCAACATCCTTCAGACTCAGAATCGTTCATTTAAACTAAATCTAGTTGTTCTTCTTCGGCAACCATCTCTTGATCGTGCGCAAGATATTCACACAATCCTCTTCCTCAAACTATCTTTGTAGGCTTGACCTGAATGTCATACTCAAGGATCTTGGTAATCTAATTGGCTCTTTTCTCAATGATTTCTCCTTCCCTGATGTATTCACGAAAATTGGAATGCGCAACATAAACAATCACCTTATTGCAAGATATTAGATGGAAAAAATTCTTGAGTCCCTTTACTATTGCAAATGCTTGCCTCCCAACAAAGTTGTAGTTTGTTTCATATTCTTTCAAGGTCTAGGAGTTAAATGGTATTGGGTTTTCTCCCCTTCCCTCATCATCTTTTTGTGTTAAGATAGTAGCAATGCCTGACTTGCTACTGAATACATACATTATGAATTCCTTTGATAAGTCTAGGTTGAACAAAACAGGAGTTGATGAAATAGCATCCTTGAATTTCTCAAAGGCTTCTTTGGCTTCTTTTATCCATTTAAATGTTTGATCCTTTTTCAGCATCAGGGTGATTGGCCTAATTATTCTTGCAAAATTAGAAATAAATTTGCTAACAAAATTTACCTTTCCCAAGAAAGATTTGATGCCTTTCTTGTTGACCAAAAGGGGAAGTTCTTTGATCACTTTCACTCACTCAAGATAAATTAATACTCCTTCTTTGGACACTACATTTCTAGATAACTTGCATTGCAGAACTCCAATGATACATTTTTTTGGGTTCAGGGATACCCCGAACTCCTGGCATTTTTTGAAAACCATCTCAAGGTGGTCAAAATGATCATCCTTGGACTTGGAGAACATAGTAAAATCATCCAAATAAATTAGGATAATCTTGTTGATTAACTCGTGCTAAAAGTGATATCCATTGCCTGCTAGAAGGTGGCTCCTACATTTGAGAGGCTGAAAGGCATCTTAGCATATGCAAACATTCCCCACTTGGTAGTGAAAGTTATTTTTGTGTTGGTCTTCCTCTTTGTCCTGGATCTAATTGTAACCAGAGAAGCCATCTAGTAGGGAAAATATCTATGATCCTACCATTGTCTATAGGATTGACTCTATTGAAGGTAGTGGGTAATGATCTTTTAGGGATGCTCTATTTAGGTCTCGAAAGTCCACACATAGATAGATATCTTTGTTCTTCTTTCAGATTGGGACTAAGTTGGATACCCACATGCTATGCTTGATTGAGAAGACAATCTGAGACTAGATTAGCTTTGTTACTTCTTCTGTCATGAGCACTTCAGTCTTGGGATTCATTGGCCTTTGTTTTTGATGAACTAGTTTTGCACCTTCTGCCAACTCTATTGTGTGTTAGATGATATCGAGATCATATTCCTTGAGGTCATCGTATAACTAGGCCACCACTCCTTCATATCTTTTGCAAAACTTGATGAGCCTTTCTTTATCATGATGTGGGACATCTTTTGTGACTTTAAGTATTCTCCCATCTCCAACTTGAAGGTCCTCGTAGTTACTTTTTTCCACTACAAACTTCCTCTTGTCATTTCTTGCATCATCACAATCAAAAAGGTTTTTGAGAGTGACCAATCCCTTCGAAAGCTTATTGGATTTCAGCTAGATGATTAGTCCTTCATAAGCTTTGGCGATCTTTGGTTGGAGTTGGTTAGAAAATTCTCTTGACTGTTGGATGAATGAGGAAATGTGTTCATCACTCTCGAACAATTGCCATCTTTTGTCATTCTCTAGAATGCTTGGTCGAACTATCACTCGTACAAAGTTTTTTTTGTGAATGAGGTTAGAGGCAGGGTCAAACTAAGATCCAATTGTTACCATGTGATCTGCATCTATATTTTGTTCTCTGGGAAGTGTTTGAATGTTGAAAGCTTCAAAGCCCTCAATCAAGTCCCAAACCTAGTTTTTATAGGATCGTATGCAAACTTTTTTGGCCGCAAAAATTTCCTAGACTTGATTGACTATTAGTTTGGAATCTCCAAACACCATTAGTTGTTTGATACCCATTCACTTTGCAAGGCTTAATACTTGCACCATCCTTTCATATTCAGCTTCATTGTTTGAATAAGCGAACTGGAAGTCGAAGGACCTCAGTATCTTTTCATTGTGTGGGGATACTAAACATATCCTGCTTCCTGTGCCTACCTTGCATCTTGCTTCGTCGAAGTGCAACATCAATAGTTCTAGAGCTTGACCACTTTTAGGTTCTTTGACAACCTTCATAAGTACTTGATCTTCATCGTAGATGACGTAAGTTCCCAACCTAGTGGCATGGTAGTTTCCAAAAATTATTAGTATCTATATGTTCACTCAAGAGAGCATCTTCTTGTTCAATTCGATCTTTGGTTACTTTTTCATCTTCCAGTAGCTCAATGCAATACATTTCCTACTTTGTGATAGAGGTATGAGCGGCCTCAAATTTGATCATGGCTTCATCAACCACATGTTCTGAATGTAGAGCTTTATATTCTATCTTCATTTTCACACCGCGCTTCATCCTGAGGATCATGTGCAACCAATCCAAGGACAGGTATCCACCTACCTTTGAAGTGAATTCTTGGGATAGACAGAGGCCGAAGATGGGAGGAATGTCTATGATCACAATATCTTGTTGTATTGTGATGCTAAGGTAGGAAAATAGAGTCAAGGGAAGGTCCTTGGTGAGACTGATAGTCTCAACTTTGTTTCCATCGAGCTACATCACTCCTCTTTTTAAAGGTTCATAGTTGAGCCCTAAAGCCTCAACTATCTATTTTGGCATAATTGTAGTGCTAGCACCGGATTCAATCATGGCCCATTGTGTAATAGTTTCTCTCCCACAATAAGAGTTAGGAAGAAAGGTTTTGGCTTTGGCTTATATTTAACCTTAGAAGAGGTTGCCTCCATGGAATTTGTGAGAACTTTGGAAGGTGGTGATGGATCGATGACCTTTTCTTTGAGCCACTACTCTATTGGATTTGTGCTCGTGTCTTCTTGGAGAGTCTTCTACAACAATTTCCTTTTCTCTAGAATAGCTAATATATCCTAAAGAGGCACATTAGTGGATGAGTTTTTCAATTGTTCCACCACATTGAGGGGTGGCGGATTCAATAGCTTCTGCTCCTTGGCTTTGGTTATAATAATTTCCTTCTTTGGAAGATCTTGTGGTACTACTGTGGAGGTACTGGGTGTTAAGTTGGAAGCACCTTTGGGATGTGGACTGACCGATTGCAAGACAACTAGTTGCGGGACGACTGGTTTTCCCTTGCATCTCCTTTTTGAGTGAGTGTTGTAATTAGGCTACACCTATGACCTTTTTAACGGGGATGTGTCATTAGAAAACACTTCCTCTTCTTCTTTCATCCATGAGAAGAGCGCATGATTGGGAGAGATGTTTGTTTCTTGCTCTAGTGGCATCCCTTGCATTTGCATGGTAAGCACCACATTTTCCATTTGTAGAGAGGCATATATGTATAACCTCCATGGTTTGAAGTCACACCTTGGTTGCACTGCTATGCCACCTTTTGTTGTAGCTTACCACGTGAGTAATTCTGGGGAATGTGTGCATCACTATAGGGGAAACACTAGGGGTTGATATCATCCACTAAGTTATTTTACCCCACCGTCAGTTCTTGGCTTGAGCTTGGGTTGGCGCTTTGTAAAGGAGAAGGAACTTATACCATTTGATTAGTTGTCTGCATCTGCGGATTTGTGCAAGCACCTCCTTGAAACTGGTTTTGTTGGTAGGAATATTTCCCACCTTGATAATTCTGGTAGCTCAGCTTTGGCAATGCAAATTGGTTTCATTTAAGGGTAGTTATGTCGTTAGCCATGGTCCATAGTATCTCCTTGAACTCCCTTATCTCATCCTTCAAAGATCCTGACATAGAAGTGGCATTATGTGGGGCACTCAGATATGTCAGTAAAGGCACAAAGTTGTGTCACACTTTTAGCCAACTTATCAGCACAACTGAATTTAAGTATTTCTAACTAAAAATCAATTTTGGTCAAACTTATGATCTAGTAATATTCATTATAGTTAAGTTAGATGCTTCCAAAACTTTTTCAACTAAAATTGTCTGCTAAAAATATATGGAGCACCATTTTGAGTCCAATTTACCAAAAAAAAAAAATTATTTGAAAAACTTGAAGTTTCAATAACTCCCGCTAATGTAAACAACATTTAAAAAAAATAAAAATATACCCTTTTGTAGATCCATAAGTGTAGTTTTCAAAAATATATTTATTTTAATAGTTTTTTTTAAATATATTTTATTTCTATTAAAAGTAGGTTTTCAGCACAAAATATTAGTTTGATTACTATGCCAAGGAAAAATACTAAAACTTATTAAAAAAAAATGAAAAAATATGATGCACTAGATAAAAGAATTTATTTTAAGATGGTATAATTTTATTTCTATTTTAGATAAATACTTAATATGAAAGTTGACATCTGATGAAAACAGTTGTTTTTTGATTCACACACATTTTAATATTTATTTAAAAATATATATTTATCAAAATTGGAAAAAAATATATCCATGCACTAAAATTTCAAGTTATAAACACAAAAAATTTGAAAGAAAAAAAATTACTATAAAAAGTTTGATGTCCCATGCAACTTCATTTTTTAGCATTTTATCAACTAAATTCTAGTTTTAATTTATTAAAAACTAGTTTAAAATAATTTTTTATATATTTTTTTAAAATACAAACATAAAATATACTAAAAAATACATATTTTACTAGTTTACATCATTTCAAAATTCAAACATATATGCCACTTTTTAGTGATTCAAGTTTAAAAATTAGATCAACATTGGTCATTTCCTTTATAAAGTGTGACACATTTTTGTGCTTTTACCCATGGGTGATCCCACAATAGTGGCTTGCAATTTTTGACCAAATTGGACACTAAAATTATTATTTTTAACTAAATCTTCACATTCGGGCACCTATAGCGGCTAAACTGTGAGGAATTTGAAGATGATGCAAACTAGAGTCTCATCAAATTTTGTCTATAGATTTTAAAAATATTGCTTTTCAAAAATTTTGGAATCAAATTGCACTTCTTTTTCAATCTCTCATGAAAACTAGTTTTTTTTCAGAAAACAACATTTTTAAAAAGTGACGCACACTGTATAATGCAAAACATTTTTTCCATGAAGGATAAAATTCTAATTCTTTCAAATTTAGATTTGTAACTCTGATATCTAGTGCTTCCACTTGGTTAGATAGTTTTTTATTGAATATTTTTTGCTTAATCAAGTTTCAAAGTCAAACCAATTACAATTCAGACACAACATGACTGTATAATGCGTAACTTTTTTGTATATGTCAAAATTCAAAAAAAATTTGTTGGATCAAGGACTTAATATTTGGTGCACTCATATTTTTCAATTTTTTTTTTTGATAATCTGCTATTTTTCCACATGTGAAGAACAAAGACATTCATTTTTGATGAAAAACCTATGTTTAATAAAACTAAAAAAACAAATACATAACAAAACCAAAACATATTAAAATTATATTCATTGGATAGCTCATTCTGAGGAATACCATAATCATTTGAAATAAATTTTAAATGAATTCATTTGATCCCCCAAAAGCTAAATCAAAACTGATTTTTTATCAACATTTTGATAGGTGTAAAGGAGACTCATTTATAGGTATGGTTTAAAACTAGCAATGTTCTATCCAAGGCGGTTTGATATAAGGTGATTTGATCAAACCCTCTTCAATTGGAATCCTTAAAATGGAACTTTTAGAGGCTTAAATCATTGTATTTTCTAAAAATATGTGATTTCAACAAAAATCGGCTCCTCTTAGAAATTGTAAACCACTATTATGGCAGCACCCCCATGCATACATAGATTGAGGAGGAGCGAGCGCATTGTAGATGCTACTTCCTGAGTGAGAATAGGTATTTTTGGAATCATAGGCATGATGGGTCTGGGTGAAAACTTCTCGGAATCTATGAAATTGTTCTCCACCTTAACAACAACATTGTAAGCACTCGGTAGAGTGGTCCCATTGAAATACTGGATCATCGTTGAGATGTTGGGGTTGATAGATTTTAGGTAGAATATAAATGCTAGCTTGGGTAGAGGCCGGATAAAAACCTAGATTCTCTATCATCTTGCATGGAATAGGGCATTGAAGTAGGTCATACCTTCTTGTAGGGCCTACTTTATGGTAGACAATTGATAATATAGTGAGGAGCAGTCTCCGTCATTCAAAAATATTTCATAGAACAGATCTTCGAGTTCATCCCAGGTGCAGATAGTGCTAGTTGGAAAAGTTCAATACCAATCTAGCGCCCTGCCTCTAAAAGAGGCTGCAAGTAACCTTATCACTACATTTTGAGTAGTGATACCATGCACCAGACATACATCTACCACATCTTGCAGATGTTCAACAGGTGTTCTTGAGCCATCTTCTATGAATTTAGGTATAGCTTTTAGAGTGGAGATTGGGATAGCAGTCCAAATAGTGGGTGTTACTAGCATTACAAGGGGAATTTTGGCATCCCATACCACATAGTTTCTATTAGCACTTGGAAACATGGCTAGTGGAAGTGGTGGAGGAAGCAAAACCTTTACTAATCAGGTTGCGGCTTGTACTGTTCCATGTGGCTGCACTTGCAAACCAGGGTCATTTGTCATTAGAGACCCAATAATAGGCCATTGGCTCATACACCCTCTATAAAATTTGACTCATTTAAGTTTGGTCCCACTGGGCATGCTAAGAGAAAAGAAAAATTGTTGATGCCAAAAATTGGCAAGGTAACAACCCTTTGTGGGAAACTCAGTTTATGGGGGACCTATTACACTAAATTGAGTGGCCTTCAGGTTTTTAAAGAATTTGGATTCTTCTATAATTGGGGTTTGGAAAGGGAAAACAAAACATATACAAAATTGAAAGATCTAACTAAGGTGATGCACCAAGACTTAGATAAAAGGCACAATATTTATCTATCTTTTGGATATGATCTAAGGGTCCATTCAGTAAATTGCTATGTCCTAGAATGATAGAACTTAAATATTGAAGCAAGAATGGTACATTCAATGACATAAAAAAAAATTCACACCCATTTATCAAAAATAAGATTCAAAAGACATGATCTAAACCAACAAACTTGCATAAAAATTATAGAAGTTCTACAAATGAACCATTCAAAACAATAACAACACAATATAAAGTTTATCAAATAGCATGAGAGAAATAGAAAGGCCGAACAATGGCACAGTTTGTGAGTCTTTTTGCAATAATATAAACAATTAAAGGCCCGGTGCTTTCTAAAATCCTGTATTTTATGCGATTCTCGAACTTGTGGAACTCATGGAACTCTTTTTTAGAAACAAAGAGCAACATATATAGTGAAATTTTCCACCGCCTAGCGACTGGTAATATAAAAGATTTGGTATCCATAGCAATGATGTAGCAACAAAGATTCCCTAAGCCATTGTACTAGAAAAGATTCAGGGCATAGCATGTGGTCACTCCCCAGCTAGATGCATCCTCTACGAATAATGGCAGTGGTCCCAACAAAGCCCCATTTGGACAAGTTTCGCCACCCAGTAAGGCAATTCGAACACATGGCAACATATCGTAGCCGGAAATTCGCTCCATCCTTTGCTTCGAAGAAGACTCCGCCGAATAGATGCGAGGATGTATTTCATAGCCTTTGGTTTATCTTCCTCTTCACCATTGAAGGTTTGCACCAAGAAGACATGTGGAAGCATGATTTTACACTAGCGTTGATTGTGGGGTCCACCAAGGCATATGTAGATGAAGGCTACGTGGCACATAGAAGGGGCCCAACTCAAAATTGAAGGGAAGCAACCTTTAAATGTGTGCAGTGACGACATGTGGAAACATGGCGGGGGCCATTTTAAAAATGAAGGGAAGAATCCCTTTGGAGAGCAATGAATGGACACATGGAAAATGTTGGATGTATTTATCAAAAGTATGTTAATGATGCTTATTTGAGGCATGGGCCAGTACTTAGCAGAAAAAAACTTGGAAGGAAGCTAGATGACTTTTATGTTCACAGTATTCTCTTGTTCAATCATATTTTCCTTAGAGGAAGAGAGGCAACTAATATTTTCATGGCTTTCATCGATTGTATTTACTAACATCAAAGTATCTTCTTTAGCAATAATAGAGATACTAGGAGAAGAACGAATATGATCATCATGATTGTCCATGATTTCATTCTTATTTTCTAGGGTCTCATTCTCTTGTGCCATTGCTTCTACCCTAGTAGGGGATCTTTTAGGAGAGGGTAAAACAAAGGGTTCATCACATTCTATTGTTAGATTTTGTAAAATAGCTTTATCACAAATAGGGGAGGCACCAACAGAAGGACTACTATGATTTATATGCTTACGAATGATTGGATGCTTTTGTTCGAATAGGTCTTTCCAAATTTTAGGGACATTGGGAAGGAGAGAGATAATTTTATCACTTTCAATCCACATGTCCTCCCTACAAATTTGATTTTCATGATCATTCATGATTGTATCCTCTTTCACTAAAACATTCTCACAAGTAGGGGAGATGTTGGGAAATGAATGGAGATTAGATAAAGTAGTGTTAATGATCTCATCATCTTGCATCATAATATCTTCTCAAGGGGGAGGAGGAGAGAAACAATGAAGACTCTTGATTCTTAATGATTATATCTTCTTTCACCAAGATACCTTCATCACTAGTAGGAGAGGTATTGGGAGAAGAACAATTGTAGTTTTCATGATTGTCTATGCTTGTATCTTCTTGTATCATATCATCCTCACAAATGAGAGATATAATAGGATTTGAGATAGGAAATGTAATATAAGGATTGTGTCAATGGTTTGATCTACTTGCTCTAATATGTTCTCATATCTATGAATGATAGTAGAAGGATTACTATCATGTTTCTTAATGACCTTGTTGTTGTGCTCTAAATTGAACTCATAAGAGGGGATGTTGTACTTATGAAATCCATTTTTAACCATATCAAAACCACATATCTTAAAAGAAAACATGCTATCTTGAAAAAGTATGCTATAGATCAAAAGTATACAATGCTTCAAGTAAAGTGCAATGCAATGACCGAAAGTGAAATGTGTAAATGAAATTTTTAGATCTGAAACAAGGTAATTTGTTGACTACACTATGAAACAATTTGAAAATTAAATGTTGTAAATGTAAATTTGAAATTAAGCAATGCCATACTAGTACCAAATTAAGCTAGATCTAATAAAATGCATGTAACAAAAACTCAACTGACTGAAATAAATAATTAATGACAACAAATAAAAGTGTAGAAACAAGGTTTTCAATGCTATAAAAGGCAGTTCAGGTATGATCTAGGATTAATTCACCTAGAAGGGTGTATGTGTACTAGTCAAGGTTTTTAGAGGGGTCAAATGTTGGATAATGCATAACACAAAAATCCCTGAAAGTAGGAAAAATAACTTGTACTGTGACTAAATTTCCCAAAGGGGCGTATGAGTCCCAAATTAGGGGTTTTGCACCATTTTCAAAAAATTCTATGTGAATGTTATGTTTTCTTGTTAGGATGATGTCTAAGCTAAGTGTAAATGAAGTTTTCAGATGAAATTAAATGATGCAAGATTCAAAAATGCAACCAATATACACTTTCACTAATGCAAGATTTAAAAACCCTAGATGCTAATTAAATAATGCAACACCTAATACAAAGTTAATTATGTAAGCTATATATGGGTCTATGATGCACCTAAAGTCAAAATTAAGGTGTTCTAAATGGAGGTTCACCAAAATGAAAGATGGAAAATTTTCACTCTATAGTTTAGGACATAGAACAACAAGTATTATTCTCTTTTCATTCAAGGAAACCCTAGAGATTTCAATCCAAGGATGGAAAGGGGAAAAAGATCTACAATAGGGATGTCCTAGGGTATGTTTAGAGAGTAGAAGGGGTTCACAACCAAGATAGGGCTTGGAAAGATAAGAGATGTAAATGACATGCAAAGTACTATGCAAAACCTAAGTAAATGACCTACGAAATGAAACTAAAAAAATTAGGATAACAAACTAAGAATGAATAAAGGTGCACCTAGAAGAATGATGAGTTTAAAAAATGCTCCAAAACCTTGAAAACCTGTTGTTTGAAGCTTACTAGGACTCATATGGAAATTTGGGTGATTTAGTCCTAGACTAGGGTTTATGTGCCAAAACTAGAATCTCATAGTGGTTTATTTGAATTCAATCAAATCTAGAAAATATGCTATACTCAGACTCATATGCCACAAGTGGTGTATTATTCTCACTCTACCTTTTCAAAGGGTTAAGACCTAAATCTTCTATCTCATCTCTTCTCTGTAGGAGTTTATGGTGAACTTCTCAAACACCACAGAATCGCATGCAAGACAATAACTTCCACAAGAGAGAAATGGCTGAAATATTATGTTATCATTAAGATGCAAGAATTCCAAATTGAATATGATATTATCACACTAAAAAAAATACAATATGTATTAGCACTCCATTGAACTAACTAGGCTGATATGAAGCTCATCTAAAATTCATAGGAGGGAGAGGTGAGTGTTGATTATATATAGTTGAAAATGGGAAAATAATTCCAAGAGGGGCAATAACTCCCAAATAACCAAATTAGGTGGGAGTTATGCCTACTTGGAAAATGCCAAATAGGTGGAATAACCTACTCAAAAAGAGACAAATGAGTGGTTTTGTGAGGTGGCATAAAAGGCCAAAAGAGGGTGTGAAACTCAATCACCCCATAAACTACCTAGGTAAAAACATAATAGTGGCACAACAAACCAAAATAGGATGTGTAACTCAACTACTCATGTGTGTGAGAGAGTGACACATGTAGCTATTGTATTACACATGTCCTCACATAAACCATGTATCCTATAACCTAAGGTATGCTTAATAATGTGTAGGAAAAAAATATTAAAAAACATACACTAACATGCTCTTCCTTCCACACTTTCTTTTTAGATTTGAAACCATGAATTTTAACCTATAGGCGACTTTTTCATGAGGATGAAAAACTTGTGAAAATTTGACAACTTCTCTCAACCTTGCAACCTTGTCTTCAAAGGATCTTCAAGCCTCAAATCCACATAGATCTGCAATCACACATGTGGAGAGAGAAAAACTTGACTTGTTAGGAAATGGGGGTTTTCCTAGGTGAAACCTCGATTGGGTAATTAAACCAAATGATGAAACAATGAAATAAGGACATGAAACATGAAACATGAACAATGATACCTTGAATGATGTCTTAGAATGTAAATCTGCAATCTAACATGAAGTGGCCATGAAGAATGTAGATCTTGATCTTGAATTAGGTGTAGAATAATGATTAATCTTGGATCTTCAATGCTACATCACATCACTAGCTCAACAACATGCTTGATTTTTTATGAACTTGACATGATGATGGATCTTGAATTGCTACAACAAATAATTAATAAATCTTCCATTGAATGCCTTAGAAATACTCTTGTAAACTCTCTTGCACTCTTGTGAAGTCTTGGAATGCTTAACTCTTGATTGCTTATGCTGATATCATGAAGGATTATATGAAATAATGATTTGATACCTTGTTTATATAGGCAATCCATCCAACTTACTATTTATTAGATCCCAAAAGACAAAATTTATGAAATTTGAATTCAAAACCCTCTTTTATTGCTCAAAACCCTAAAAAGGGGCCAAATGGGACTCATATTCCACTTGTGGTGTATATATCCCATCTAGATGGGACTCATATGCTCAAGGTGGCGTATGGGTCCCAACAAGCATTTTTAGGTGGAGGGAATGTTGCGGAGTCAATTAATTAGGTCCATTTAGCATAAAAGGGCTCTAAATCCAATGTGAATGTGGAAAACACGTTACAACACTAGATCAAGGAAACATTATGTTCATTTTAATTTCAATCATTCCCAAATTAAGTGTGAAAATGTAAATGGTGAAATTTTCCAATACTACACGTACATGCAACAAAATCAAGAATATGCAAGGCTTGCAGCCCCAAAAATCAAGCAACCTAACACACTAAGTGTTCCATGGAGAAAATTATCTTTAATATCAAAAAATAATGTACTCACAACTCCTAGTCACTCTAAGTGAGAAATTAGTCTCTATTAAGCAAGTTTTCTCTTCAGACTTCATTCAACAATTCAAAAACATTCCACATGGCATAAGAGTGCTCATCCTAGAGGATTGTAAAATTCCCAAAGATCAAATGGGTGCCCAAGTGACAGGCATCACATTTCCTTGCCTCCACTTTTCTAAAGACATAAACACTCTCACAAGTGGACCCCGCCAATACATGTTTCCAAAACAAACTGTCAAATGTCACCATGATGCCCATTTTTTATGTATAAACAATTGTCATTTTTCCAATGGAGCGCTCATGTGACATGTGTTACATTTTTTCCTTTCCACACCTAGCATGTTGGATGCCTACTTCCATTGGGTCTAACAAAGTGACTTAGTAATTTGGAAACAAATATTATTGCATATTATAAATTAAATCAACTTAGGGGAAAATAATTAATCAAAGGAATTGCTAAGATTGAGATACCTTAATCCCAACACTCTCTAATGCTAAATCTATTATGCTAGGATGGTAGGATACCCATCCAAATTAGTTTCAAAAATATGATTTTTAGTGGGGGGAACCCAATAAGCAAGTAAGATACCTTGGGATCTTGTTTGTTGTTAATCCATGTCTAAAAGATATCTGGATATGGATAAAGGGAAAGATTGAGAACAAACTAGTGAAATGGAATAAATATTTTCTCTCATTGGATGGAAGAATTCAAGTCTGCCAAAAAATTATATCCACCTGTAGCTTATACTACTCTTCAGTTTGGCTATTTAATAGCTACCAAGTGAATTAAATTTTTAAAAAATTAGGAACTTTTTGTGGTCAAATGGAAAAGGTAAGATAAGAAACATTGTAAAATGGGATTGGTGTAGTCTAAGGAAGAACATGGGACAAAGGCTTGAAGAATCTCAAGATGCATGGTGTGTATGCCAAATCTTGGAAGATGCTTCCATTTATTGACTTGGTAGCTAGCAACATTCCAATAGTTCCTATAGTGTCTAATGTTTTCAAAAGCATTTGGAAATCCTAGGAGTGGATCAACAATTTTTTTTGCAATAATTATATCCTTGATCACAATAATAAGATCATTGAAAATAGGTCCATTGGTTAAACCTAAAACACAAAAGATAAACCAATAGCCTTAATTCAAGGATGCTCTACCAAAAGTTGGGCTACAAAAGGAATCAAATAATTCATGGACATATTAAGGGATGGCCAAATTAAAACATGAGTCTCACTAAGAAATGAATTCAATATCCCCCCTCTAACTAGAGAACCTATTATATTCTTAGAGAAGCATGCACAATTCTTAAGGTTTCTAGAGTGGGCACCCAAGAAGATGACTATTTTTAACAATTCAACTAGACAGATGGTACTAAAATTCAAAAAATAAATATTAAATATTAAGTAACAAAAAATAGGTCTTTAATTATCTAAATCAGGTTTGGAACCTTATCTTAACTAAGAAACAATGACAAAATATCCTTATAAATAATTGGTCTAATATCATTGAGCCAAAAAAAGCATGTTATAAGTGGCTCTTCATGCTCCAAAAACTATTATTTAAAGCTAACCATACTGATGTTGATATGTGCAACACCTATAGACAACCAAAAACTATAAAAAACATCTTTTTTGAATGCTTTTACGCAAAATAAATTTGGAATTTATTTCATTGTGATCTAGAAGGATGGAAAGGTAGCATTGTTTGGATTGAAATTTTATTTGGGAAAGTAAATAGAATTAATAAAGAATGCAATTTATTGTGGTTAATTCTTACTAATGAAATACTATGAAAAATTTTGATTAAGAGAAATGAGGAAAAGTTTCAGGGTGTTAGGAGATTGCTTGCTGAGTTTTATTAAAAACTCATATTTCATAATGTTGTTATGCAGGTCACCCTAACTTACAACAAAGATAAGGTTTGGCCACACCTGATCCTTCAATAGAAAAAAAAAGAAAAAAGCATGCCACTCCTAAAAGGGATGTCAAGGTTGTTAAAAAGCTATAACAAGGAGTTGCCAGATGAAGCCAAAATGAAAAATAATACTACTAGCTATCATGCCAATGAGGGACCTGAATATGTTGTTGAGGAGGTTAGATCAAATGATGGTTTATCCGATCTTGCAATTACAGTAAGGTGGGGGGATATAGATGACTTCAAAGAAAGTAGGAACTTTTGAAAAGTATCTCTTATGTAGATATTACCTTGCAAATCAATAATATTTTGATATTGATAGTTAAAAAATTAGAAACTATGATATATTGATATAGACAACAGTAATAGATAAGAAAAGATGCATAAAGACAACATACAGACTTGTCCTTTTGTGTAAGTTGTGATATATGTAGTATTTAAACTATCTTAAATTAAAAAAAATCAAAGATCAATGTAATTTAAAATCTCATTTTATTTATTTTATTTTTTCATAATAATATAAACTATTTTTAGAATTTCACAACAAACTACATTAACTCTCCCAACTTACCTACTTATTGTAATAATATTAGTAGCGCATTTTACGCACCATATCAAGAGCTTCATTATTTAAACACAATTCTTTTTTAGTGACACTTAACAAGATCCATATTTGTTTTGAGATTTGTTTGGCTTAAACGCTCTATATATATTCTAACCTTATTCAATTCCAATGATATCGTGTACTAATAATATATTCGAACCGTTTTTAGTATTTCAAATAGTTTACAAATAGTTGAAACAAACATCTGAGCAAGGTAGATCTACTCCTACCTGCATTGAACATGGGTGAGGAAATTGATGAAAGAAAGAGCGTAGGAAGTTGACAGCCAAATGTTTTTAAAGGTTAATTGACTCAGCAAGTGTAGAAACCAAGGAAAAGCGAAATGCATAATTAATTTGTCCATGTTTTATTTTTTTATAAAATTAACAAACCAAAAATATTAAGAATAAGATGAGGCATATATTAATAAATCGAATATTTAGGCGCATGTGAAAAGGTTTCCTAGTTTTCCACGGCCTTTGAAAGGCATGAACAGATTACATCAGCAAACTTTGGACTCATTCAAAGGGTGAACCTTCCCTTAAGGTATGTTGCTTCTTTACCATTTACAAATTTGTATAAATTAGCACTTCAAGGGTATCAGGAAATTGCAGTTCTATTTTGCTCGTCCACACCAGAAGTTTCAATTCAAACAAGAAAATCACATGGGAAGACAAAATGACAATAACACGCAGTTTCTCCCATTTCCAATAATAAAAAACTATAGAATAATGCAATAGACGTTGATTAATAAAGTCATATATAATTGAAGTTTCCGGATTAGTAATGTGAACTGACCAAATGAACGAAACATGTATGCATTGAGGGCTTGGAATCACGTGAGAAACGGATCGTATGCCAAGTGGCCATTAAAATAACAAGGTCAATTCAAATTTTAAATTATATTGACAATTATTTATTTTTAATTAAAATAAGAAAGTATTTTGCTACAATGATAGGTGGTCGAATGTTCATTGTTAATTGTTTGGGAAATGTGAATGTTGTAATAAGTGGAAGTATTAGCCAATAGAAATGTCAATAAATGTTATAATTTGATTTTTTCTAACATTTATTTTTAAAAATTATATTTACACTTTTAAAAACAAATATTTATTTTGATTATAATTTTCCAAGATATTATTGATTAATAAATTTACATGATAATAATAAACTAAGTAATTTTAATTAAAATAATATTTTCAAAAGCAAATGAGAAAAAAAAAAAGTCATATTTAAATTATTTGTCTTTTATTGCATGTGATCAAGTTTATAACACAGACTTTTGTACATTATCATATATTTTATTGGAGAAATACAATATGTGGGAATAAATATGAGCCAAACTCTTGTCAGTTGAAATAAGAAAACAACCATGCTTTGTTGTTAGCTCATAATTAACTCTAACAAGTACTTGGGAACATGTGAACTATTAGATATTAATACAAAAACTAAGCTAAATTTATGGTAGCCCTACTTTTTTAAGTATTTTCTTTAATAATTAGTTGATGATTTAACTTCATCAATATTTATGTGAATAGTTATGTATTATTAGTTATTTTTATCTATTTATAGCAATTAATTTTCGCTAAGATATATAATTGTTTAATATAATTCTAATTACAAAATTTGTATATCATGCTATTTTAGTTTAGTTTTGTATTCATTATAAGAGAGTAGTTTAATATATTTATATACCAATGAATGACACAATTTTATTACTAGTCATACATCTTTAACATTTTCCTATCTATTATAATACATATGTTGATTATTCAAAAGATGTGGATGACCTACAACTCTACCCCTAGGTGTATAGAATGAAGGACTGAAAACTTCATGGTGAGAGAAGACAAACCGCATCAACTCAAAGGAATTCTACCATTGAACTCTTTGAACATAGGTTTTTTATCTACATGTGTAGTAATCTAATAACTCATTGCATCAACCACATTGTCCCAACATGCAACCTTTACTTAAATTGATTTACTACCATCACCCAAAGGGTCTTCATTGTTGCTCAATGGGATGTGTTGACGGTGGTTTTGGCACACCAACATACCTACAAGTCATGAAACATACATTTTTGAATGACAAAGGTTCTCCTACTTAAAAGGTGGTTAGCCCCAACGTCTTCATGAAATAATAAAACAGGCTTACCAAAACTCTCAATTAGAAAATTCTTTAGCTATTCCATTAAAGGGGCTACATGATTATTATAATTATTAATATAAAAATATGCACTTAGTTAAAACAAAACACTATTACCAAAAAAAATTATTCAATTTTATTCAAAACTATAAACATGTAAAAAAAGATGAACATTCATGTGGAGATTCTATCTAATTTCATTTCTTTTCAAGATTTGAAACTTATCATTAAAATCCTAAATGAATACAAAGGTTATAGAAATCAAGTTGAATCCAAATTAATATTTTATCCTTCTATACTCCATTCTTTGAATTGTGAGATGCAACATAAAACCAATCTCTAATAGATATTTCATCAACAATCCCAACACAAGATGGTACAATCTCCAAGGATGTTGTGCATGTGATTGATAGGAAATTTTTGCAAAGAACAATTTTTTGTTCACTGACCATATAAT
The DNA here is from genome assembly GCA_007258455.2 of Sequoia sempervirens. Classification (NCBI taxonomy): domain Eukaryota; kingdom Viridiplantae; phylum Streptophyta; class Pinopsida; order Cupressales; family Cupressaceae; genus Sequoia; species Sequoia sempervirens. The sequence continues at coordinate 482,893,737 of VDFB02105785.1, read as the reverse complement.
ATTACCTCACCTTTGGCTAGGAATTAATAGTTTAGAAGCTCACTAAATTCATATGTCATGACAAAAATTGACCCCCTTGGAGATGGTGTAATTTCTCTTAATCTAGGAATAATTAATGATAAATTTAACTTGATATCACCTTGATCTAGTGTTGCGATGTGTTTTACACATCCACATTAGGTCTTGGGCCCTTTTAAAGCTTAATAAACTTAACTTTTCCCTAATTTAATGTTGTAAAGTGTATTTATTTATACCTTCACATTAAATTTAAGATGCTTGTAAATTAAATAGACCTAATCTAGTATTGTAATGTGTTTTACACATTCACATGGGATTTAGGGCCCTTCTAAGCTAAATAGACCTAATTTTACCTTAATTTAATGTTGTAAAATCTATTTATTTACACTTTCACATTGAATTTTGGGCCCTCTTGAATTTATGACCTTCTAATAGGCCCCTAAGACCCTACATTATGTGTCCCAAGACATATTTTAAACAAATACCTAACAATATCAACATATAAGCTTAATTTACACACTCCCTGACACTTTAGCACTGAAAATAGGCACTGTCGGACCCATTTTCCACTTTGGGTGAATGAATCCCATCTAGGTGGGATTGATTCACCCAGGTTGGTGAATGAGTCTCATTTGGCCTATTTTCAAGTTTTTAAGCAATAAAATTTGATTTTAAGTTCAAATTTCTTTTATGTCAGCCTTGGGAATCTAATAAATAGTCATTTGAGTGGATTTCCTATATAAACAAGTTTTCAAATCCTTATTTCACCTAAGTAACTTAATTCTACATGTTATCAAGTCAAGCATTCAATAGCTAAGTATTCAAAGACTTCACAAGAGCATTAGGATAACATTCAAGATCATTTTTAAGGAATTCAAGGGCAAAATTCTGCATCAATTGTTGCAGCAATTTTCAAGATCCAAGAATCAAGCATATTATTTAGCTAGTGTTGTGATGTAGAATTGAAGATCCAAGATCTACATCCTTCATGGCCATTTCATGTTAAGTTGCAGTTTTACAAGACATCATTCAAGGTATTGTTGTCCATGATTCATGTTATTTTTTTCATGTTTCATGCTTCATTTCATTGTCTCATCATTTGGTTTAATTACCTACAAGGGGTTTGACTAAGGAAAACCCTTATTCCCTAGCAATCAACACTTTTTCTCTCTTTGTGTAATTACAAATCTAGGTGCTTTGAAGACTTGAAGGATCATTGAAGATTAGGTTACAATCTTGGATAAAGTTGTTGGATTTGTCTCCCAATTCTCAAGGTCATTATCTTCACCAAAAAGTCACCTACAACTCTAAAATAAGGGTTTTAGATTTAGAAACAAAGAGGAATAGAAAGAGCAGACATTATAGACCATTTTCAAATTTTAAAGCTAAAAAAAAACCCTAAATGGACTCATTGACCACCTTGGGTGAATGAGTCCTAGTTTAGGTCAATTTTGATATTTTTCTAGTTTCATATACCCTTTTTTGAGAATCTCATTCTTGTACAAAATCTAGATCTAGGACTAATTCGCCCATAATGATGAATGAGTCCCAATAGGCCAAAATTTCAAGATTTGCAACATTTCCTATCTCCATTCAAGCCTCTACAATTTTCTAGGTGCACACTTATGATTTTACAACTTTCTATTATGATTTATATGCATTTTTTGGTCATTCATTTAAGCTTAATGCATCATTAGGTTTAGAAAATACAACTTTCATTTCATTTGTCTTTCCAAGTCACTACTTAGTGGTGAACCCCTCATCCAAACTTAATTAATCTTCAAATATATCCTAGGATACCCTATCGCTAGATTTCTTCCTCCATTATTTATTGGATTGTGATCTGTAAGGTGTCCTTAATTATAGCAAGTGTGAAATAGGAACCCTATCCTTGTCTTTATGCCTCAAATATGGGGAGTACTATTTCCATGGCTACACCATCAAATTTTGATGAGTTAAAGTGTAGAGACATGAAAAAGGTTTAATATTTTAAAACCAAAATAATATAATCCCTTTATTAATTAGAAGAGTAAAATCATTCTTTTAAGAAATTGCATCTTTCTTCAAAAGAGAAAGTGTTGCACCCTGTTCCTCCTTTATCTAAACCAAAGCATATCTTGTTGAGGCTTCTTAAATCCCTTGTTATCTCTATTCCTCCTCCTACACATAAGAAATCTCATTGAAAAATTTGGACAAAACATCCTTTTGTTCATATCATCGAGCACTTGGCCATTGCACTAGTGAAATGTCAAGCCTTGCAAGATAAAATACAACACCTTGTTAAAATATGTTCCATCATTCTTCCATCTATTGATGCCTTTACCTCTTTTTAAAATGATATTTAGATTCCATTCTATCCAATTTATATATTTTTGTTTATTTTTCCTCTATTTTGGAATTGAGATTATTTTTTAATCATATCAGAAAATTTTCACATAATTATATAAAATTATCTTTTGATGTGGCATTAGATCACCTTTATCATCACACAGTGACTACTTATATCTTTCTTCTAAAGGGGCATAGTGTGGAGTTCACATCTATTTTACTATCTTCTATTTCCTCATGAGGTCAATACATCTCTCTTTTTTATATTGATTTGATACCTACCATGTGGAACTTATAGCTTCCTTTATTTCCTCGTTACCATTTATGGTGGTACAATCTCACATGTAGCCATACTTTCTCTTTGGTAGCAATAAAATATTCTTTATCATGGTTTCTCTCTCCTATATTTTGTGGAGTATGAATAACATGTTTTTGGGGCATACCTCCTTCCTAAGGATCCCCTCTCTCCTCTCTCCCCCTTTTCTTTTCTTTCAAATATTTACATACTATACATAATAATATTTTAAGTGCGGTATATATTATAATCATATGTGCATCCTTGCATGCACCTTGTTTATTTTCACCTTTATAGTACTTCTTTATTTTAGCCTCTTGTGGTATTGTTTATTTTAATGCTTCCTAAAGTGTTAACCCCTTATGACATTTCTTTTTGTAATTCTCGTTATAGCATTACTAGAAAATGGACCACCTAGCACAATACAACTTGTTATCCTATGGATCTTCCTATATCCTACCTTGGTAGCTTATGGATAACCTAACATAATACACCTCACTAGCTTGTTGATCCTTCATATGTCCTACCTTTGTAGCTTATAAGGGGCCTAACATATTGCAACTTTCTAGCTTGTGCATTTCATATGGGTTACCTTTTATACCCATGGCCACCTAGCATAGCACAACTTGCTAGCCTATGATCCATGAAGGTATTCTGAGTTACATGACCCCTAGTGACAAAAATAACTAGTTTTGAGTCATATGTACTCTCATTCATGTTGATTGCTTATTTGTATCCTATATGCACTCTCTCCTAAGTGAAGCAATCAAATTGACTCATCACATTCTTCTCACCATTTAAGAATTATTTCATGTATTGTTTCTTTTATTTCCTTGTATTTTGGGGACAACACATAGTATTGAGATAACCTTCCACATCAAAGTCTCTTTCACAATGCTAACTCTCTCTTTTTTTTAAAATGTGTTATGTGTTTTTCTCCTTTGTGTGTGTGTATAATGTTTTGACCTAGTGGTTTTATAGGTTTGTTCTTTCTAACTCTATCACCTTGTGTAGATTTATCCTATCTAATGTATTTTTTTTGTAGGTTCTCAATATGGGGGCATGGTCCCTCTACTTGAAGAGATTGCATCATCTTCTTCAATATTCTTTGGTTTCAAAATTTTATTATTTTTAGTATCTTTCCCTTTTTACTTTAACGTGCATATTCACATGGGTTCATAACTCCACTAAAATGGAGGTAAAATATAATATTAAAAATTACATACCATTGTAATTTCATGTTATATTTTGGACCACTGTAGTGTATATTCCCTTAGTGTTTTTGTATGCTCATTTCAGCTCTTGCATTAGCCTTTTTCCTTCCCATGGTTTAAGTCTTTGTAGGTGATATTGTTCATGATTTTATTATTATTGCATTTATTTGTCTTTTTGTTTCATAGCCCTTTGGATCCTTACATATCATATCTTTCATTCTAGTTACACTATTGCACATTCATAACTTTTACCATACCTAAACACACTTGGGATAAGAGCATTCACAAACTTCTTAATAGTCTATTTATTCTAGTTGTCCGTAAACCAAAATGATTGTTTGATTGAGGCAAGCCACTAAACAGCCCCAACATTTTTTTATGTTTCTTTGTGTATGTAGATTGGACATAATTAAAAACAAATGTTGTATATTCTAGGATTTTCTCATCCAACTATTGTATAGATGAGAGCATGACATACAAACATTAGCATGATGTGTTAACATCGTAGACAATGACTTCCTCCACTTGGCTCTGAATTCCTCTTTTTATCTTTTTTTCTATTTTATAATTTATTTTTATAAATTATTGTTTTACTTTCTAAACAATGTTTTTTAATAAAAAATTTCTACTATTCTAATTAATTTTTTTTTTTTTTAAATAAAAATTTAAATTGTTTTTGACTAATACATCATTTTTCACAATACACATTCAATAGCTTGTTGACCACCACTACTAGTTGATTCTCACTCCAATCCGTCTATTATTTTTAATTAAAAATATCTACATCATGGTCTACATAATTTCACATTCGCTTATCTTTGCCTCTTTCTACGGACTAAAGAAATATTAAATAAAATGAACTGGGAAAGATTAAGAGTCAATATTTTTGTATTGTAGTACTGTTAATTACAGTATTTACTGATATAAACAAAGTCTGTATGCAAAGATTTTCAATTTGAACTCAAATCAAATCTGATCAGTGGTGGGACAAGGAGAAAGCTAACTCATAGACAAAAAGCACCTATGGTCTCATGTCATAGACCGTATGACATAACATCCATCTCTCATGGACAAAAAAACACACCTCCGCCAGTAGAACAAACGGAATGGACAAAACACACCGACGGCAGAGTAAACGGAAAAATGGATGGACGGAGACGACAAAGTAACGACGGATGGAGGCAGATGAAGTTTTAGACGTATAGTTTTAAAAACGAGTGGGATTTTCAAATATGAGCGAGAGTTTTCAAAGCGGGAGTTTTAAATTTCATATAATTTCAAATTGTTTTGAATTTGATTGCAGAAAAGGTGAATTGGTTATTTTCTCATGCAAACGGGCTGTCAACAGACAGAAAGCTACTGAGGATTTTTCTAATGGCAGATTCAGATCTTCATTGGGTATTTGAATCTCCTATGTCTGTGCATAAGGATCAGGTATTTAAAGACTCAGATCTTTATTGTTTTTTGTTGGTATTTATTATAACTTTGCATACATGATAGTAATGCAGTTATTCTGGGCACAGGCTATTCTGCCTACAAATGCCAACCCCTCGATTGTCCAGAGCTCTGTAAGTACAAGATGGGTTGTACAATTTGGTGGATGGCAGTGAGTTTATGCTTGTTATAATGATCTTATGAAAAAATGGCAATTGTTATGGTTTGTTTTTTCAGGTCCATGAGTTGCTGAGAGAAATGCTTGGGAGACTTTAGCCACTACACAAATGTAATTCTAGAAGAAATTGATGTTATTTTATCATTATTTGATTGTCTCTACTAAATGTTTTAGTGCACTGGTTTTGGGTTTTGCTAACTTTGTCTATGTAATAGGGTATCTTCACCGGTCCATGTGGAACAGATTTGGATCATGACGTGACATTGGTTGGCTATGGGAATACAACTGATCTAAAATATTGGATTGTGAAAAATTCATGTGGCGAGTCATGGGGTCAAAAAGGATTCATCAAGATGCAAAGAGGTATTAATAACTCATCAGGAATTTGTGGGATTGCCCTAGATGCTTCCTATACCATAAAGCGTGGAAACAATCAAGGGACTTCTCCATCGCCTTTCTGAAACTGTGATTTATATAATTACAATCGGTTATCAGATGAGTAGAAATGTTAGACATAAATAATTTATTCTGATAAATGTTATAAGATGCATTTGTGTTTGGTTCATTCCTTCAATAGTTATTTGTTTACGGTATGACTGCCATAACAACAACATTATGAAAATGGCTTTTCAAATCGGGATGTGATATTCTAATCATTAGAAAAAGAATGCTTACAGATTTAGCAATTTTTAGCCTTAATTTATTTGAAAAGAATGTTTACAGATTTAACAGTCTTTCCAATTAATTTATTTTGTTATAATAAATATTTTATTTTGATATAATAAATATCTTATAACTTATATCCTATTTGTGATACATATATCTCCTACATAGTTATACCTCTGGAAAATTACTAATTATTGTTTTCTTATGGGTAGTTTTATTTTAACGAGCTTTGTGTTTTGCTACCAGGAGTCCAAAGCTTGATGGGTTGCATCAATGACAGCAAAATAAAGAAGACTTTGAAGAAGTGGTTTTTCATAGACAAGAGGGTTGGTTGACATATTGGGTGGTAAAAAATTTAGGTGAAGCTTACACATTTGAGATCTACAAGTGTTTGGTTTACAAGTGATATATGGGAAAACTTCTCAGTGTTTCTAGTAGAGCCCATTTTAGTAATTTTTTGGTGTAATGGCATTTGGATTAAAGTGAAATCCCATTTTTACTGATCCCCCTTGGACAAGGGAGTAGACTCTGAAAATGAGATTTGAGAGGAAAATGAGGATTTTGAAAATGTTGAGCACTCAGGAAGAGTAGTTGCTATTGAAACTATTGTAAATGCATAAAATATCACATTGTAGAGAATGGATCACTATCATTTAGGGTTTTTTTCTTCCTATTAGAGGACCATCTTCCTCATTTATATGTTCTTGAATTGTATACAATATTTGGGGATGACAACCCTTCCATGTAGCATAGATTTTTACATCTAATCTATGTAAAGTTGATGTTATCAATAGATAAACTTTTTGTGTACAAAATTTTATCCTCTTAAAGAATTGATCAAATGTGTTTTTCCCAATCTACTTTATGTTCTATATCAGCATCTAAAACAATATGAAACCATGGGTGAAAATATAGAGATAGTCTCAATGTCATGAACTAGTAGCCAACGCATTACAAATAAATTGAAATTCTAAAATGTCAGATTCTCAAGATAGTAGTAATATTTAATTTTATGCATCATCCTCAAAATATACAAATATGCACTCAAAACATACATAGATGGTTATAAATCACCTAAAGTATTAATAAGATGTGTATACTTTAACACAAAGTCTATGTAATAGGTAGGCAATAAGATTTGTATTATTGATGAAAGATGTGCTGCAAATTTTTTGAGTTCATCTTCCAAATTAATGTCATCATCATATGAACAAGGGGTACATCATTAGAATATAGTGACAACACGCTGTCCCCTATTAGTTATTTGTAGACTTTACATTCTAATGATGTCCCTTGTCCACTTTTCCTACACAGGGGACAGTGTGTTTTCCAACACTGCAAGTTACAATGTGGGAATTTTTTTGTTTCAATCATATCAAGAAAGTGAAATTTCATTTTTACTATAACCAAAGAGTTGTTCTAAAATTTGAAGGTGGGATTCACTACATAATTGACAAGGGACAATGTGTTTTCCAACACTATAAATTCATAAGGAAATAATTGACAAGGGACAGTGTGTTTTCCAACATTGCAAATAATGTGAGCATTTTTTTGTTCCCTGTTGGAAAGCACACTATCCCATGTTAGTTATTTCCAATGTTGGAAAACACACTATCCCCTATTGGAAAACACAGTCCCTTGTCAACTTATCCTACACATGGGATAGTGTGTTTTCCAACACTACAAACAATGTGAGCATTTTTTTGTTCAAATCATATCAAGAAAGTGAATGTCATTTTCACTATAACCAAAGAGTTGATCTAAAATTTGAAGGTGGACTTCATTACATAACTGACCAAGGATAGTGTGTTTTCCAATAGTACAAATTTATAAGGAAATAATTGACAAAGTACAATGTGTTTTCCAACATTGTAAATAATGTGAGCATTTTTTATTCCTTGTTGGAAAACACACTATGCCCTATTAGTTATTACCAATGTTGGAAAACACATTGTTCCCTATTGGAAAACACACTATCCCCTATTAGTTATTTCTAGACATCTTACATTCTAATGATGTCCCCTATCAACTTTTCCTACACAGGGGACAATGTGTTTTCCAACGCTCCAAACAATGTGAGCATTTTTTTGTTCCAATCATATCAAGAAAGTGAAATGTCATTTTCACTATAACGAAAGAGTTGTTTAAAATTTTAAGGTGGACTTCATTACAACTGACAAGGGACAGTGTGTTTTGCAACACTGGAAATTCATAAGGAAATAATTGACAAGGGACCTGGTGTGTTTTCCAACACTACAAATAATGTGAGCATTTTTTTGTTCCCCATTGGAAAACACACTGCCCCCTATTAGTTATTTCAAATGTTGGAAAACACACTATCCCCTATTAGTTATTTCTAGACATCTTACATTGTAATGATTTCCCCTATCCACTTTTCCTACATAGGGGACAATGTGTTTTCCAACAATGCAAACAATGTGAGCATTTATTTGTTCCAATCATATTTCCAATGTTGGAAAACACACTCTCCCCTATTGGAAAACACATTGTCCCCTATTGGAAAACACACTGTCCCCTTTTAGTTATTTCTAGACATCTTACATTCTATGATGTCCCTTGTCCACTTTTCCTACACAAGCGATAGTGTGTTTTCCAACACTGCAAATAATGTGAGCATTTTTCCTACATAGGGGATAGTGTGTTTTCTGACACTGCAAATTGTGTGAGGATTTTTCCTACATAGGGGACAGTGTGTTTTCCAACATTGCAAATTTATAAGGAAATAATTGACAAGGGACAGTGTGTTTTCCAACACTGCAAATAATGTGAGCATTTTTTCATTCCCTGTTGGAAAACACACTGTCCTCTATTGGAAAATGCACTGTCCTATTGGAAAAAACACTATCCCCTATTGGAAAACAAACTGTTCTCTATTGGAAAATGCACTTTCCTGTTGGAAAATACACTGTCCCCTATTGGAAAACACACTGTCCCCTATTAGTTATTTCCAATGTTCTAAAATTTGAAGGTGGAATTCATTGCATAACTAACAAGGGATAGTGTGTTTTCCAACACTGCAAATTCATAAGGAAATAATCATATGAAGAATATTTCACTCTATTTTATGTTATGTCCAAACAATCTTACTACATGGTGGCCAAACACTTTTTTCTTTAACAAAATATAATTTCCTAAAAAATTTGATATGGTTGGTTGTGCTCGTGCTAACATAAGATAGTCATTACCTTGCTATTACTAAAAATAAAGCATGCACTTGATATTATAAGATATTTTGTAGTGTTATTACTAAAAACAAAGTATGCACTTGAAATCATGCAACTACTAAATGGAAACAAGTAAAAAGGAAAATAAGTGCCACATCAAGTAAACAAAGATATTTCAAAATAAAAGTCCATAGCATAAAGAAGAAAGCACATGGGTAATAATGGACAAATACAAGACTTAGAACATAGAAATGTTATAGTGTAGGTAATCTTATTGTCCTATATCAGCATGTAAAACAACATGAAACCATCAGTGAAAAATATAGATAGTCTCAATGTCATGCACAAAGAGAGGGATAGGTACAAAGAGAGTTAGGGAGGGATAAAGGGAGGGGTAGGTAGAGAGAGGTTGTATGTGTGTATGAGGGAGAGAGTGAGGGAGAGAGAGGGGTGAGGAGGGAGATAGGAAGTGGTAGGGTGGGAGGGATAGAGGGAGGGAGAGAAAGAGGGAAGGAGGGAGATAGAGAGTGGTAGGGTGGGAGGGATAGAGGGAGGAAGAGAAGGAGGTATATAGGGAGTGGTAGGTTGGGAGGGATAGGTATAGATATAGTTAGGAGGGAGGGGTAGGTGGAGAGAGGTTGTTTGTGTGTGTGCAAGAGAGAGGGAGGGAGATACAGAGGAAAGGAAGGAGATATGGAGTGGTAGGGTGGAGGGATAGAGGGAGGGAGAGGAGGGAAGGAGGGAGATAGGAAGTGGTGACAAGTTTTGTTTTATATGATAAGGAAAAGGAAAAATTAGATAAAGGGAGAGAGGAAATAAGGGAGACATGGAGAGGTAGGTAGAGAGAGGTAAGGTTGAAGGAATAGAGGGAGAGGTAGGTAGTGAGATTGAGGAAAAGATGAAACACAATTTTTTCCTCATCTCCATTGCTCTTACCTATTAACACCCCCTACTATTCATTTTCATGATCTTCTAACTTTTTTTTTCATATATTTTACTTGAATCTTTAGATCAGCTGCTCCCTCATCAATCCTTAGGATAGAGACATCCCTTTCTTGGATAGAGTTTTCAATGTCTTAAATACTTATATATAGCTTTGTAGCCACCTTTTTCTCACCTTTGAGAGTGTCTTTATGATTAGAGAATGTAGATGTTTCTTTTATCAAGTTCTTTACAAGAATTCTCTACATTTTTAGATAAGACTTTCATGTCTCCACCCAATTGATTCTCTTTTTTTGCACTTAGATCTGATTTTTCCTTTTCCTTGTCATCTATTTCAAATTTTATTTTTTCCATGGAATTCTTAAGTTCAAGAATCTTTGAGTTCATTTGTTCAACTCCACTTATAGCATCATCTCTTGCATTCTTTACTTGCACAAATTCATATGCAATGCAAAACATCTTGACTTTATCCACTTCTACATTGCCATTTTCCCATTGCACATACTACACATGCACCTTCCTCAACTTCTCAAGAGTAGGAAGAATCTCTTCATTCAGTACACTATTTATCTCATTCACTTTGGTCTACTTATTAAAATTCCTTTTCCATTTCAACTTCTCAAGAGAAGGGAGAATCTCTTATGTCAATACATTATGTGTTATCAAATTCTTCCAAACCATTTTTCACCATCCCCCTCCATTATACTAGCCCAAAAACGTTACCCCTATCCCTATCCCTCCTTGATGCTATAAATCCAATTCGGGTGCCTATGCCCCATAATACACCATCACATCTCCCCCTCCTACTAAGTTTAAGACATTATTTTTTTCTATTTCCATACCATTTCCCATTTATAATTATTACTACATAGTTTTTTGTCATGTTTATATCAGATTTTCTTAATATTTTTTTGTAGGATTAAAATTCTAGTTCTACCCTATTGGTTGTAACATATTTATGGTAATTTATCAAAACTAAAAGATCTAATTATATCTCCAATATTTGAAATTTACATAAAGTTATAAGTTTATCACATGATTTTGGATGGAGTGATAGGGATCTTCATATCTATATTTCACACAATAAAATCAATTAAATCAAAAAATTGAAAATACATCATATTTGGCAACCCAAGGAGCGCATGTAGATAGGTAAGATATGAGGAATAATGAGAGTACTTTCAGTTATGATGAGTACATATATAGTAGTTATTTCTATCAATCCAATAACTTTATTTGATTTTATTTATTTTTATATTGCATTCATCTTCACCATGAGCTCCTTATGTACTTTCTCTTGCATTAAAACTAATAAAATTGACCTAGTTGCTCTATCACTTTCTTCTTTAATATTGCATAGCTTCTATTTGATCTTGATGTTCTCCAAAATTATTTCTTATAGGAAGTGGTATGGTGGGAGAGCTATGTATAGAGAGAGAGAGAGAGGGAAGGAGGGAGAGAGGGATAATGGGAGGGATAGGTGGAGAGAGGTTGTGTGTGTGTGGAGAGAGAGAGAGAGAGGGGTGGGACATGTAGGTATAGAGAGAGTGAGAGAGGGAAATAGGGAGGGAGGGAGAGAGGGAGGGGTAGGTGGAGAGAGGTTGTGTGGGAAGGAGGGAGAGAGAGAGAGGGAAGGAGGGAGATATGGAGATAATCCAAGATTTCTTTAAAATATCTAAAAATGATGTTAATTGAGTACTTTTTCAACTTACTTTGCTAAGGCACATCCACCTTATCTCTAGATATCATCATACAAGTGAAGCTTTCCTTTTATTCCATTAGATCAAAATATTATGTTTGAATAGGTACACAGATCATTTCCATCCAAAATAGAGCTTTTGGATTCAAAATTATTTGGCTAATGAGATGGGAGATATGTAATGATTAGGATGGAAAGATACATTGATAATGAAAGGAATATGACAAATGAAAGATGCTTAGATTAATAAATTTATATTAGCCTAAAATGAACCTAATGGATTAATGCAATGGTGATGAATTTTATTTAGGGTTTAGGTTTAGGATGACTTAAGGGGAGTTAAGTAATTAGTTTAGGGGATGCAAGAGGATGGATTTAGGGTAGCTAACATAATGACTTAAGGGGTCCTAAGAGGATGGCTTAAGGGCCCAAGTTAAGAGAGTGACTTAAGGGGATGCAAGAGGATGAATTGAGGGTAGCTAAGACAATGAATTAAGGGATCCTAAGAGGATGGCTTAAGGGGAGATACAATATCCTTGACTCAAATTATGTGTCATGCGAGAAAATTAGTTCTATAAATAGGAGATGGCTTAAAAGGGTACATAATTTTAGATAAGGGGTATGGAATATTTGGATTGTAAACTATAAGGGTCTTTGTATGGATTAAAGTAGTCACCATGCATGTTGTATCAAAAACTTGATCCATATGCATTAGAATTGGGTTTTCCAAGGAATCAAGATGAGTTAACTATAGTTTTACATATTGATGATATCTTAATCATTAGGAACAATGAAGTGTTCATTAGCGATCTCAAGGTTTAGTTGGATTATCGGTTTGAGGTAAAAGATGTAGGTGCTATAAGATTCATCCTTGGTATATAAATACATAGAAATATAAATAATAAGAAATTATGGTTAAACTAGAGGAAGTATATTGAAACTATGGTTAGTCACTCCTCAACTCAATTTGATTAGTTTTATGTATCCCCAAAAAATAACTCCTCGTACTATCCATTGTTTAAATTTGAATGTGTAAAATGAAATGATGGACAACCGACATTGTGTTTTCCATCATGAAACTATTTTGTGTAGGTACTAGAATTTATGAAATGAAAAGGGGATTTTGTCTAAAAACACTTGAAAAGATTGAAACCAAAGTGAATGAGATAAATAATGTATTGGTTGTAGGCTTCATAAACCATTTACTCATTTAACCCACTATTTTTTCCAACATGCAATTATATCTTACATTTTTGTGTTCCAACACTAGAAATAATGCGAGCATTTTTGTGTTCCAATCAAGTGAAAAAAGTGAAATGCTATTTTTATTGTACCAAAAAGTTGTTCTAAAATTTTAAGGTGGACTTCATTACATTGTTGATGTGTACGAATCAAAAAATTTTCATAAGGAGATATCTGACAAGGGATGGTGTGTTTTCTAAACACTCCAATAATGTGAGAATCTATTGTTCCAATTAGATGAAGAAGTGAAATGCCATTTTTACTACACCAAAGAGTTGTTCTAAAATTTCAAGGTGGACTTCATTACATTCTTGGTGTGTATGAAAAAAAAACTGCAATTTTACAAAACAATATGGATGTAATTAAAAAAAATCTTATTTAGATAGTAGGAATGTTAAGTAACTTGCACCTTCAAAATTCAGATAACATCTATAGTGACACTAAAGTTGTGTTTTCATTTATTCATAGGATTGAAAAAGAAATGCACAAAATAATTACATGTCAGAAAACATAATGTGGGTTATCTGTTACTTCATTCTGCATGTTCAAAGCTAAATGGTGGAGAGCACAAGGTGGAGTTGCATTTTGGGGATACATCAAACTAACCAAATTTAGATGAGGGTTGACTAACCAATTGGGTTGTTATGTGTTTACAATTTTAAAAAAGTATGTGGATTGTAGGTTTCATAACACCTAGGGTTTTCCATCCTGCAAGTTTACATAACATTATGAATATAATAAAAAAAATATTATTTAAACAATAATAATGCAACTTAAGATACCTTAAAACTGTATCACAACTAATAGTTTGAGTAAAATTTGTATTTTTTTTTCATATGATTGACAAATAAATGTGCAAAATAATGGCACGTTGGAAAACATAGTGGGTTGTGATTTATTTCATTTTTCTTGTTCAAAGCTCTAGGGTGGGGAGATTAAGGAGGAATTGAAAGTGGAGGATAAGTAAAATAACCAAATTGACCTAAGGGGTGACTAACCAACTGGACTATTACGTGTAGAGGGTTTTACAACAATATGTGGGTTGCTAGTTTCATAGTTCACCTAGTGTTTTCCAACTTCCAATTTTACAAAATAGTATTAATGTAATTAAAACCTTTTTTTATTTACACAACATGAGTGTAATGAAAGTCACCTTCAAAATTTACATTTAATGTAGTTTAAACTTCTATATGTTGTGCAATAACACCTTTGAATTTTGATCTATCAAAATGCTTTACAAGATCATTATAGGTAAATTGAACATTTCCTAATTGAGCCTCAAGGTGCGTAATACCAGTCTTCAACTTTTGAACTACCTCAAATTCTTGCAAACACTCATTTTCTAATGTCTACATGCACCATTCTTCATAAGAAACACCTTCCATTGTTGTCTTTATTTTCTCAACTTCATGTCTTTTAGATTGCAACTCTCTCTCAACAACATGAACCTCCTTTTCTTTTGATGATAAAATATAACCCCCCCTCCCATACACTCCACTATTTAACTTTGAATACATATGTATAGACATAGAAAATATACAGATTGATATTGCACACTTGATCTAGATCTACTAACATAATTTCATCCTAAATTATCCCTCTATCTAACCATTTAATCGAATAACATTATTTGATTAAAGTCATCATAATTCCCCTTATAATTAAATAAATCCCTCAATTTAATTAAATCATCGTCTCTGTGTAATTAACTAGGTCATTTCATCTTCCTATCTTTATTTAATTAAATAATCCATATTATTTGATTAAATCTCTAAACTTTATCTAATTAAATTAAATAAATCAAACATTTATCTAATTTAATCCAACATCATCCCTCTTTAGTTAAATAAATGAAAATATCTATTTAATTAAATCTAAATCATTATTCCTCTCTTTTGATTTAAATTAATCCAAAAATCTAAGTCGAAATGGTCAAATCAACTAATCCCTCATTAAATTAGTCAAATCTTGATTAATTTAATCCTAATCACTCAAATCCTCTATATTTTGCAACTTGCACAATAAAACAATTTATTTGATTTATTAAATCTTTATTTCATTCAAAAAGGGCATCAAAGATGGAATATTCCTCAAATTTGAAATCTCCCCCAAAAAGGACTTGTCCCTTCCAACAAAGCATTTAAAATCTCTTAAATGTCCTTTTCTTGAGCCATGTGCATTTGCTTCACCTTTCACCTCATCCTTCAAGCCATATTTTGAATTTGAATCTCCCCCCTCTTTGCACATTCTTCAAAATGTGCTCATTCATCAACCATTCACATGATGACATGTGGCTTCTTCTCATTTGTTGAGGATTAGTCCCACATTCATCCCTTTTTCCTCTTCTCTAATCAATCTCATCTATAAATGAAGAGCTCGTCCTTCATTTGATCCATCCACAATTTGAGTAAAGTTATTATACTCAAATCCATAGCAAATTATCATCAATTTCATCCAAGCATAGTTAGACTTTTTGTAGATTTTCAACATGGAGCTCCATTGAAGTCATCACAACAAGCATCCATCCTTCATCAAGTATCTTCATCACACCATTGGAGTTGGGAAAGAGCCAATTTTCACATCAAATTGGCACCAAATCCCTCAAGGGATTAAGAGTTTGCATGGTTTTAGAATAGGATTTGATATTTTGTTTCAAATTTGGTGTATTCTTAACTTCATTCCTCTTCTTTTACTTTCAAATGAACTTCTTGAGGAATCATATTTCTAACCATGTATTTGATCTAACATATTGATTATTTTTTATGTTTTTGCAGGTTGGGAAACATGGTTCACATTTTGAAGCTAGAAGGAGGGCCTACCGGAAGATCAAATCATTTTTTTTGAGAAAATTCTGTGGTTTTTGATGTTTTTGGTGTTTACAGTAAACAAAACCACTCACAGTCCAGCGTCGCCATACAGAACCGCTCAAAGATTCAAACTGCACCATTCAAAAATCAAACTGCACTACTAGAGTCTCCAGCATCGCCATATAGCACCGCTACAAAATCAAACAGAGCTTCCATCACAAACTGCACCACTGAAATTTCTTACTTTTTCATTCAAACTAAAAATGGCCATATATTTGTCATTTTTTGGTCTTTTTCAAAGCTTCTTTTTTTGAAATGTGTTAGAATTTCATAAGCTATCCAATGGTGTAGGTTATTATCAACTTTGATAAAGATAAAATTTTCAAATTTTCATTTAATGTCAAATCATAATGAAACTTGGTCTAACTTTTAGGGTTTTTATGCTCAATCACCTATCTAACCCTCATATCTTCATGTTTCTTGATTTCATTTGACATTTGGAGCTTTTATTGTAGGTTTTGAAGGATAAGGGAGAATGGAAGTCAAAGAAAAAACATTATCACATCATTGTAACAAGTGTTTTTAAACACTTTGGGAAGAAATTATAATCCCTTTTCTAAGGATTTGCTATCTTTCAAGCTTTTAGGACCTACTAAATTTCTTTTGAGCTCTAAAAAGAACATTTCAATTTTTGCTACAAAAATCTTAAAAAGAACATTAGGACTCAAATGTACTAAAGTTTGTTTTGAGATTAAAAATTGAACAAGGAAAATTGTCACATTTACTTTGGTGCTTTTAAAATGAACTCACAATTGCTTTGAAAGGTTAAAATGAACATGTGCAACTTTATTTTTGTGATTGTTTAAACTAACTTCATTGAAAAAGGATGTATGCACTTCTCTCGTGCTTTACAGCAATCTTGAGAATCAAAAGGCCTTTTTGTGATCTTAGGTTGAGATAAACTAATCACCTCCACACTTCATTTTAGGTTTAAAATTGAACAAAACACTTTGCGAGTTTGAGTAAACCTATTGCATATGTTCTCCCTTTGTTTCTAAACAAAGGTTGATCGAAATATGAATATGTTTGCTCACTTTTATCTATCTTAGAGGGCCTTCCTTGGGAAAAAAGTACTCACCCAAGGGAATGACTCAACCAATAACACTCTGAACCTGATAGTATTTTCAGTCAGGATATAAATGTGGGTACTAGAGTAGATGCCAATATCATGCAGTTGACTCCAATGAGATGGATCTGAAAAGGGACTCTCTTTGTATGGGTCAATCTCCATGAACAGAAAGTTTGAAGTAAAACCCTTGTTTGTAGTAACCAACTAGTCCATCCAACGAGTTTATCAAAGTGGTGCATTGGAACTTAGATTCTAAGAAGTTACTTGCCATGTCTGATCTTGGTTAAAGTATAGAGGTTTAGACTTCATTCTTAACATACCTTTATACTCTTTCCTTGGTTGCATGTAAAATCATCTCTTCTACTATGAAGGGCATGAGGCAAGCCCACCAAGAAAAATGTACCAATTGAGCTAGGGTGTTATATTTCTTGTGAGTCGAAACACTTTGCTTGTTCAAAAACATTTGGAAACAAACACTTAACATCATCATCAAAATTTCAAACCCCTTAGTTGGAGCAAATACCTTTGAAAAAACCAAAGAACTATTGTTTACCCTGGGGATTATGTCCTTAGGGGTTTCTAAGTAATTGGGTTTACATCTTAATTTGCTTCTACCAAGGTAAACATTAGGAAACCATTGCCTTGATTTCCTTGAATTCCACATAGCACTCTGTGGGATGAAAAGAAGTTAGGGCATTGGAAGTTTAGTTTGAAAATCTAATCAAGAAAGTGTTTGTGGTAAAAGAAATTCACTAATCAAGATGAAATCAATTGAACCCCACACATGTGATTGTGCATCTTTTGTCTAATGTTATTTTGAGAAAACATTGATCTTTTGGTTTAAAGGTAAAAGCATGTTCTTCAAAACCTTGGCCTTGTAATAAAATCCTTCTTAGGTTCATTTAGGATCAAAATCAAACACTTCATCCATTTCAAACATTTATCATCCCATCCCACAAGTAACTTTGTAGCTTTGGAAACATCATTATCTGCACTTGGGTACATCCTTAAAACAAATCAAAATCACCTTGTTTAATTAGGAGTATGGGAATGCATCCTTTCTCATACCTCTAGTTAAATTAGCACACCTTTGAAAAGGTTTATCCTAAAGATCACATCCAACATCTTAGGGTTTACAAGATCATTATCCAATCAAAACCAATCAAAATCAAATCCTAAAGTATAGCATTGATCCAGAGTTCCTAAAAAAAACAACACCCATATCAATCACCTCTTTCATCCTTCATCTCATCATTGATCCTAAACACCTTAGAGGTCACTTTTGCAACAAAGTAAAAACATAAGAAGAACATGGAATATAAACTTGATCCATACATCATAAGTGGTCTAAACCAACCAAACTATCAAAGCCTTACAATGCCAATTGATTTTCAAAACTCACATTTATACATTCCATACATGGGATCATTATCTCGTACAAACCTCAATTGTACAACAAATGTGAGTATACCCAATCTAAATCTTGGAACACCTTTTCCAATGGTAGATTTAAATCTAAGTCCAAATTTACAAATCTATCAACCAAATACTCAATGCATGAGTCTTCAACAAAACAACATTATCCCACCAAATCCATACATGCCAAATGATAATATACCAAGTACAATTATACCAAACATGAACATTTAAAATCCACACTTGGTAAACTTTTGCATATATATGTTTGCAAATCACACAAATGTTGTTCAAAATCCATCACACCCATATGTCCCCCTCACCTTTCATAATGACCCATGATCATCATCATTTAATGCAACACCGCAAACCTCTCTCCCCATGACCTCACAAGGAGAAAGTGACCTATTTGGACCAGGGGCATTTTTTATCAAACATCATCATTTCCCCAAGGGAGCATGCCAATCACTCTCCCACCACTCCCACCCTTTCCATTAACATCTGTATCACCTCTTGGTTTTGGGCTACCTTCGCTACCACCGCTCATCCAAAACATCCCACCAATCATCAATAAAGGTATCATACCAAATCATCCCCCCTTACCATCGATATCACAACAACAGATGGTGACCATCCCCATAGCACAAGAAACCAACACACCATCTATAATCCCTCAAAACATGGTCTCTTAAGGATTAACCATATCGATCACACCATCCACCACTCAAATCCAAATCATCAATACGATGATACCTCTTATCACCACAACAAGAACTATTCCAAAACCACCTCTGCCACCACCACAACCCAAACCAAACACATCAAACCAATACAACATTGTGTTGCAAGCCACTCAACAGGTTGCTTATTAGAAGGCACTCCAACAAAACCAAAACTGACAAGTTGCACAACTAGCTACTCAACAAGTTGCACAAGCTACTCAAGTTGCCCAAGCCACACTACAAGCCCACCAAGCACAAGCTCAACCCCAATACCAATCCCAACAAGTAAATAGTGTTCAAAATCCCAACAAAATGTTAACGACTCCATGTATTGATCCAAGTCAATGATCACATGATCAAGACCTATCCATCAATGAACACATGGAAGATGTTTCTATCTCATCCAAAGATCAAATCAACATACATCAAGAGTCACTTTTTGATCATGATAAGAATCCCTCAACAATATCCAACAATGATCTATTTCAAGGAGTGTTAACATTATTTGATCCTTTAATCAACAATCCATTGACCAATGATCACGTTGAAAATGTTTCTACATCACCTAATGAGATAGAGGACATATCTCAAAAATTTATTCCAAAGCAAGATCAATGTATTTCACCAAAGTCTAGCAATTGTCCTTTCCAAGACATATTGACATCCTTCAACCTCATGATTGTTGATATTGAAGGAATCTTCAACTCGACACTTCATCCAAGTTCATTCAAAGATCAAGAGGATATTGAGCCACTTCCCATCCAGGAATCCTTGGCAAGCAATCCATCCTTTGAAACTAACCCATGCCAAGAACTTTATCCAAAGCATGTCGAAAGTAATTCCAAAATCATTCAAGATCAAGAATTTGTATCTCCAAGATACTACAATGATCTAATGGAAACTCTCCTATCTATACAAGATGCACATACTCCTCCATCTACCCATGCGATGCTTTCTATGGATGGGCACATAGATGATCTTCATTCAAAGCAAGATTCTTTTAATCCTGACATTATTAGACAAAAAGAGCAGGTTATTGAGTTGACAACATCAGGATCAAAAATATCCCAAATTCAGACTAAGGACATCATGTATGAAGATATCCAGCATTATCCACTCAAGGAAGTAGATCAAACAGAACAAGATATTTCAAAGTCAACAGAGCAAAAAATTGAAATAACATCATCTACAATGGTCATTTATCATAGAGTGCTTATTGAACAAGACATCTTAGAATAGGTAGAACCAAAGCATGAAGGTAATAATTCCACAATACTGGGGGAAACTATGTCTCAAGGAAATGTCAACATAGGGAGCACAAAGAATCCTTATGATGAAACAAGTGCCAATACTACAACTAGCCACGTCATGAATATTTATCCATCCATCACCCCATCCATGAATTGGGACCAACATCAAAAGAAAGATTTGAATCAAATCACAAAGAACGTTATCAAAGAAAAAGAAGCAATGAAGAATAATGGACAAATCCAATACACATGGATACCAAAGAATACAAAGAAAGATTATCCCTATCAAACTCCATTAGTCAAAGAAACTATGGGAAAAAATAAAAAATGGAAAAGTATCCATCAAAGATGTCCACAAAAGCAAAAGAAAACTTTTCAAGTGACATACAAAGTGTATCAAGCAGTTGGTCCTAATTCCACACACACTTTCGTATCCACCCATCATTGCTCATCTTCCCAAGTTTGGAGAGTCAAATGTTCCAAACTATCAACCAATCCATCTCTTATCCCTAAACACACTCCATCCAAGCCTCCACACAAGATATATAATTCTCAAATTGACCATGTATTGGAAATGACCCTTCATCATAAGGATTCTGAAGGTACTATATCATGATGTGCACACAGAGACAACATTAACCCTGGTATCAATAAAGCAGATCAAGAATCCCAAAATTTGCATTCAAGTGCACGTATCTTAGCAAAGAAAATTCTTCAAGTAGGCTATCAATGGCATATCATAACATAATCATCTACATCAGCAACACCTTGTCATTCAACATGAGTTTTAAATATTTCATAGAAAAATACAAAAAATAAAAAATATGAAAATCCAAAAAAAAAAATCAGAAAAAGGATTGAAAACAGTAAAGAAAAAAATCATCCTCTAGTGAAAACCATTTTGGTGGTGCTTTGGGTAGGTACCATGGTGAAAACCTGGCAAACAGACATCATGTGTAGAATCGAGCATCTACATGCGCTAGTTCAGGTGAGAGCATTTTATCCCATCCATAATAAATCCAACATTCTATCCATCTCATCCATAATAAATTCATTTCATCCATGAAACATTTATCCAATCCATCTGCATCCATAGTCCAAATTATCTTGATCTTGGTAAAAGTTCAGTGCACACTTTACGCTTGTTTATGGTGAACATCTTGACATGGGTCATTTTCATTGATCCTATCCTCCCCAGCATTATCTGAGCCATGAAGCATTATCCAAGTGAGCATTCCTTATCTGAACACCTTATCTTATCACAAGATAATCCATATCCCTCCATCCATACACCTATCCAAGCATCCACCCATAGTATTCCATACATTGCTAGACACTGGTGGTAGATATTTACATCTTGCTTCAAGAATAAATATTGATATATATCCTCCAACTTATGTGGTGATCTAAACATTTGTGAGAAAGATTCCAATTCACTAACCCATGGCACATTTTGAAAAGAAGATGTTCCTTATCAAGTTTCATCGAACATTGAACGTCAATCCAAACAATCAACATCAGTCAAATCTAAGTTGCACTTTGAGCATCACATCAAATCATTCAAACAATTTTTATTCCAAATCAAGCTTCATCAATCATGATCAATCAAATCCAATCCAAAAATCGTCATCTCAAAATATCCTTGTATTGCTTAACACTATCCTTGGATTGTTGTGTATCCTCAACAATGTTATCATCATCAATCCGATCGACATCTCAATCCTTGTGTTGCTTAACACTATCCTTGCATTGTTGTGTATCATCAACAATGTTATCATCATCAATCCATCAATCTGATCAATCAACAATGTTATCATCATCAATCTATTGATCTAATCAATCAAACAAAGCACTGAAATCGTCACACATATCCATATCCAAATTGTCAAAATCATGCGAAAAATCCAAAAACACTCATAAAAGTAAGAATAAGTCAAAAACATGGAATCTGAACTACGTCGTCTCTGAACTTAAACATAGTCAAGGCTAATGTTTGATCAACCCCCGAGACACAAAAACACAAAAACATTCAAAAAACACCAAAAACACAAAAACATTCATAAAATCTCATAAAATCCAAAAAATTCAAATAACCCAAAAATACCATAAACAACCTTAAAATATTCCAAAAACGTCAAAAACATCCAAATATTGGAAAAAATCCTTCTGTCTCATCTCGCTTTCATTCGAAATAATCAATCATCCATAATAAACTGATCATCACCTTCACCCTTTGGCAAAACAAACAGAAGAAATCACAACAATTGGCAAAAGCAAGCTTCAAACGTAAAATCAAATGCAAACTTCGAACTTTTAAATGTAAAATCAAAATCCTAATCATTTTCAAACATGTCAAACAACCTTATATCAATAGCTTATCAAACAACTTATCAACTCATCATCATACTATATAATGCATGTCCTAGGATATATCGTTCCGACAATGGGCATCATTTTGGACAACCGACTGAGCCGTCGTCGGTTGTGGTGCTCCCAAGATCTTGAACATCTGGTATTCTTGTTCCTCCCTCCCAATTTCTGCTTTATGTCAAGTGATATTTTAACTCCTTAATACAACACAAGTTTGAGCTACTTCTGTGATTGCAGGAATCAAAGGGATTCTGAAACATCCTCGCTCAAACTAGAAGCAGATGTTTCCATTCATTTATTGACAAATCCATGAATTGTCGAATTACATACTTTCTAGGGGCATCAGAAGTGAGTGATGACACAACTACTTCCTTGTTCTGGCTTCAGCTCGAGTATTATGGGTTTCGAAATTGTCCAAGCATTCCTTCATGGATTCCTCTTCAAAATTTGCGTTGTTTAATAATCCGCAATATGTGGGTCAAAACATTGTGGCAGAGCAATGTACAGGTATTATGTTCTTCATTGAAAATTAAATTTCCATTAACGGTACTCTGTTTCTTATTGCTAGCCATTAAACGTGTTAAGAGGAAATTTATTTTGAGTTTCAGGCACCCAACCAATCGAAGGACCTGCAGATAAGTGATAGTTCTTTAGAAGAATTTTCAGATTTATCAGGAGCGTCAAGTAGTTTGGAAAATAAAATTTCTGATCTGAAGAAGCTAATAGAATTGAACATTTCTATGTGCCAAGATCTTCAAAAGCTAAGTGTTGGACATTTCAGCTGCCTCGAAAAACTGATACTTCATAATTGTTATAGTCTGAAAACCGTGTCAGGAATTTCTGATCTTAGGAAGCTGGTAGAATTGGACATTTCTAAGTGTCCGGTGATTGAGTAGATGGGTCTAGTGGGTCTAAACTCGAAGCATTTTAAGGTTGACGATTCTTTGAAGTGGACATGTTTTGAGTTGGATGATTGCAGAAACTTACAAACAATATCAGGAATTCAAGATCTGGGAACGCTTGTAAGCATCACCATTCGTGACTGTACCGAGCTTGAGGTGTTGCCGTCTCTTCAAGGTTTAAGAAGCCTGCAGACTGTCACAATTGATGGATGTAGCAAGCTAAAGAGTCTTCTCTTGTCCAAATGTCAAAATTTGGAAAGAGTGACGGGTAAATTGGGTCTAAGTTGCCTTGAGGAGATTACCATTGAAGAATGTAGGAAGCTGAATTGTCTTCAGTTATTCAAATGTCAAAATTTGAAACAAGTGTCCATATCGGATTGTTCGAAGCTTAAAGAGATGCCATGCTTTGCACGCCAAACTTTCCTTGTGAAGATCAGCGTTGTTAGATGCGAGAAGCTGCAAAACATAGTTTTGCCACGAAAACTTGTGGAACTTGAAATAGAACGTTGCAGAGAATTGAAAACAGTGAGAGCGAGTTGTGATCATAGTGAATGTCTGGAGTTGTCAAGTGATGCCCGACAGAGGTGCCTGAAGCAGATTACAGTTGAGAGGTGTAAAAGGCTTAAGACCACTCGAGACATTGATGCGCTGCATGGATTGGAAAGTATGCAATTTTCATATTGCAGCAAGCCAACAATAACGGATTGCATTTCCGTGTTGAAGGTACTGATCAGAAAATTCATTTAAACATTCAACAATATTTCTTCCTTTGAACGGAGAGCAAAAGAGTTATTTTTCAGAATTGACGCGAACTTTGTTTTCCCTCGATTTTTTAACTTAAGCTCTCAGGCCATTGGTAAATGAAAATTGAACTTTTCCTTTGTCGTTTTTTATTGCAGAACCTGCCGTCAGAGTTTCTTCTTGTGGTTGGAAAAGGCGTCGGCGGAGAGCTGGCAACTAATTTAAAGCCACGTCTCTTTTCTGACATCGATATACTTCTTCAAGAAGGCATTGATTTCAGTGAAAGTTTGGCGTCATGCGCAGCCATGGTCCTCATTTGCGCTATGGATTTATATTTACAGAAGAATTTTCGTGATTTGGTTCATCATCCGTTGGTTCTGGGTTAGAGTCCGAATTCGGATCTCGACTTCGAATATACTGATCTGGACTTCCAAGATAACGATTCTTATCCTGACAGAGAGATTGTGCCACAAGGAGAACGAACGGATAATTACCATCGTAATTACCAACCCATGTACGATGTCTTCCAGGGTTAAGGAATGAATTAGACATATTATTAAGGGTCCAGACAGAGATATTGTGCCACAAGGAGAACGGATAATAAGACTCGAGAAGGGGTGGACGGTAACAGTAGATGAAGGTCGAGATTGGAAAAACGTAGTACATACAGTTATTGATAGGCTATACGAGAAATAAATGCAAGTTGGAGCAGTCATGTTCTCGGAAATAATGGCGCTTTTGACTTTGAGCAAGATGGGAGAGAAAATTGTGAACTGAGCATTAGTAAGCTGGTAGCTGAGGTAAGCATTTTGAATAATCTTAAAACTATTTTTTATTGATTGATTTTGAAAATAGTGTAAAAATCAAATTTTTATTTTATTTTATAAATTATATTTCTTAAAAAATTGAATCAAATCACAATTATATTAATTGTTTGAGTGACATGAACACTATTGTATATGTCATACATTTTGATATTATTTCATAGAATCAAAGCATTAATCAGAAATTTTCAAGATATTCCACAAATTATAAATAGCGGTTTAGCATTAATTTACATATAATGACGACTTTGGAAGAACATTATGGTGGTTGATAGTGACATTAAAGTGTGGGAAAATGCACACTGAGATTAAAATGATCTATTTTAAGAGGAGAATCCATAAATGTTAAACAAGAGTCACGAACAATATTGCAATATATATTTTTACTTTATTGATGTGCATATTACTGTGAAAAGATATAAAGATAATTTAATATGTGTTTGGATTTTGAAATGGATTTTCAGTTTACTATTTTTTTATGATTTTTTGCAAGCATAATGTGTATAATTGAGCATTAGAATGGAATCATGATCATATAAAGATTATGATGTGATGTAAATGATCACTAGCAAGATTTTCCTTGAAGTTTGTAAAAGAAGGCTATTTAACAAGATCATTTGAATCTGAAAATTCTGAATGATTTTTGTAAAAGAGATTGTGAGCATATAAAGTGGTCTAAGTTGCACTCCTCGAAAAAGGGGAATCATTTTTTTGATACAAGTGTGCAATATTTTTTGTAATGTTTGTTGAAGCAATATGCCAATATATATTAAAAGAATTGTTTAATATTGTTGTAATTTATCAATTTGAAAAGGTAGTTTTTTTTTTTTTTTTGGTACTTGAATGCATTTCTTTCCTTCTTAAAATAACTAGGTAAAATAGAGAAATGAAAAGAAAGTAAAGAAGAATATAATTTTGTGAGCCACCCATTAAAGACCAACTATGCTGTAAACAAGAATGACAGAAAATTGTTTGGAGAATCATATATTGTATCTAAATGTCACCTGTTTTACCATATTAGTATTAATAATGGCATATGTTGCTCAAAAATGAAAGAATTTTTTAATATGGTGCGCTTCTATGAACATAACTGATGAATACATGCTACTCATCGTACTAATAGAATGTAGAGTGTTATCTATTCTATTCAAATAAAATGGATGTTAATATCTTTGAAATTGCAAAGGTAAGTGGAATGCATTAAAAAATGTGAGTGAGTTGTGTTGCCTATGTTGTGCAATAAAGAACATATCAATTTTCACCAGCGTTCCAAAATATAGATCCAAATATACTAGCAATAATGATAGTTCATAGAATTTTAATACAACTGTATTCTGGAATCTGGATTACGAATACCTTTGCTTCCACACACAAGACCTGAACTCTGCAAAGATTGATTGTGAATATTAGGCTGGAAAATAAAAATCATTTGCGCCACAATTGGAGTGCTAAGATCTTTTGCTAATGATTGATTCCCCCTGCATGATGAAGATTGACATGCTCAATATGGATAATTTGACAAAAACACAGAAACAACATAAATGGAGATAAACGAAAATAATGGTACTAAAAAATAAATTACGGTGGTTCCAGAAAAGGTAAACTAAGAATATCTGCCAATGGAAAACTAAAAAATCTAATGAATTTATGAATAACAAATATCTTATTTTATATTGATTATTATGGTGTGTGAACCCTGATTATAATACCTGCAAAACAATAAGAACAAACACATTAGATTATCAAATGCAAGTAAGAACAAAGATTCCCCATGAAATCCATTTACAAAGTTCAAATTAGGGAAAAAGATGAAGAACACAATGAAAACAACAAAATAGAGATTGAATCCTAATTAAACTAGCAAACTCATGATCCCATGGGGGAATTGGTGCCAATTTGATGTGAAAATTGGCCATTTCCCAATTCCTATGATGCAAGCTTGATGAATGTTGATGAAGAGTGATCCACTTTGATGAAGATTGATGAATGCTTCCAAAATAAAATCTGCATAACCTAGCTATAGAATTTAATAAGATGGATGAAGATTGCTCTAAATTTGAGTATAGTAAGTTTACTTAATTGGTGGATGATCAAATGAGGAGATTAGCTCTTTATTTATAGAATGCCAAGATGGATGAATGTCCAAAATACAACAATGTGGGACTAACATTCATCCAATGGCAAGATGCCACTTGTCAACCTATGAGTGGATAAAGGATGTGCAAGTTTTGAGGATTGTGCCAATAAATGCCTATTTTTGAATTTTGAATTTTGTTGAAATGACATGCAAGAGGGAAGAAAGAATGCATTGAAGGCCACTTGGCTCAAGGTAAATGAGATGTAAGATGGAGTTAATGCTTTGTTGGATGTACATGTCAAATTAGAATTAGAATTCAAACTTGGAGAATATTCCAAAAGATGCCTTGTTGAGGAAAATAGAGATTTAATAAATCAATTAAATATATTTTCATGTGCAAGTGGGAAAAGCTAGAGGATGGGACATGATATGAGATTGAATTAATCTAGGTTAATTAATTTAATGAAGGGGGATAGATGATGTGACTTATTTGACTTAAATTTGTGGATTTATTTAAATCAAATATGAGAGGAATATGATAAGAGATTAATTAAATAAAGATTTTGATTTTTTCAATTAAAAGAGATGATTGTTAGATTAAATTAAATAAGGTTTTGATTTATTTAATTTAATAGATATACTTTAGAGATTTAATGAAATAAAATTAATTATTTAATTAAATAGGATAATTAGATCAAGATGGTTAATTTAATTATCAAGAAGAGGTGACTTAATTAGATAATTGATTTATTTAATTAAGAGAGTAATATTAATGAATTTAATCAGATAGGGGTATTTGATTAAATGGTTAGACCGAAGGATGATTCAAGATGAAAAGATGTTAGTAGTCAAGATCAGATGCACAATGTCAATCGATATATTTTACGTGTCTAGATATGGCAATAAACAAAAGTGAAACACAACAATGTCCATCATGCCACTCTGAAATCAGAAAATGCTAGTCTAGTTGGGACCTCTGCTCTAGTAGCCCTACTAGATGATGTATAAGAATGTGTTGTTTATGACAAGCAACCAAAAATTACATACGGGTTAGTGTCAATGATGCATCCATAGTTTTGTGTTGGTTTGTACAATGCTAGATCAATTTTATCATTTTGGAGTGGAAGATTTCCATGTAAGGGGTTACTCCTGTTTTTATGGAGCAAGTAGCTCCTTGAAAGATTAAAATCCCAAAGTCTCTAAATTTAAGTGTATTTTGCTTAAACTTAAGGTGCTTTTGTTTTAGGAACAAAAAAGCCATTGTGTGCTCGTGATGGACGAAGAAGTTTTATGGAATTGTAGAAAAGTATGAGGTATACTTTTTGACAAATGGCAACGTAGTTCTAATTTATTTTTTATGATAATGTTTTTTGGAACCTTCCTATGGATTTCATAATAAAATTCATAAAAATGCTCTTGAATTTTCATTGTGTCGCCTGTTGGGAAGACTTTAACAAACATTTTCTTCAATCCTAAATCTTTGTCAAGATAACTCTTTTCTATCAAGTTGTTTCAGTAAATGCATTCTTGATTGTCATGAGGAAGGTTGCAATACATCTATTGATATATTTTATACATTTGTTGTTAATGTTCCACTGACACTTTCAACTAATTTCGTTCTATAAGCACGTAAATCATCTTAATCCAAATAAATCATTCATAGAACTATAATGAGTGTGACTCACATTAGTAATTGGGCAATTTCCAATAAACTGTTTTGCATATTGGGACATATAAAAGCTAATATGTTGAATAATTCATATAGCAAACATTAAAGAAACAACTAAACGAATCAATAACATGAACTAAGGAGATGCTAAGAAAATGTTTGTTGGATGAACATAATGCTAGTATATAGAAGCATTTGGTAGGTGGCACAAATGCAAGAAGAAGCAGGTTACTTTGTTTGTTAGGAGGTGCAGGAAAGCTTGACACAGGGATCTTCTCCAAAGCAAGAATTGAGCCTCTAGGTGTCAGTCAAGGAAGACTCCTTGCATTCATCCCAAAGGGTTTCTAGCCTTCTACCAAGTTCTATCTTAGCATCCTCAGCTAATCTATGCCTCAGGCTAAAAATGTTGTTTCCCATGCTCACAACAACAAGAACATCAAACTCTCCACCAGTAGTAGCTTCAATTGTTTTTGTTATTATAATTTAAGTGTCAGATCCAAAGCTTGGATATGTGACTAAATAATGCTAGAGTTCCATTCTATAGCACATAAAATATGATAAATGAATTTCTCAGAACTATTGTTGCTGTAAAAATATCTTTGGTGTTTTTCCAGTGTGTTTAGTAACGTGTTTTTTCCCAAGATTCAACTATCTTCAACGGTTGTTTTTTAAATCATAAATCTCTACAGGTTTTATCTAAAATTTAAATACAATATTTTACATGCCAAAACTATTCTATTTTAATACTTAATTTTGTTAAATTTTGAAATGGGTCAACCCATAAAGTTAAATGCCCTACCACAAAATAATTCATTTTTTTTTACAGTTTTTATTGATTTTAGCTTTACTTTATAGAAGAAAGGTGCTTGTTCATTGAATGCCCCATTTCCCTCTCCAATGTAGTTTATAAAATCATTATTAATTAGATTGCGGAAAGGCTTAAGCCTTGGCTCAATTCTTTGATTTCTAATGAGCAGGGGGTTTGTGGCAGACAAACAAATTTTGGATGGGGTTGTTATTGCTACCGAGGCTATTTATTCTATGGCGGTCTCTAAGGACAAGGCTATGTTTATCAAACTTGATATGGAAAAAGCTTATGATAGAGTCAAATGGGCCTTCTTACAAAAGGTTCTCTTAGCTTTTAGATTTGATAGAGAGTGAGTTGATTGGATCATGAGTTGTGTGACTTCTACTTCCTTTTCAGTGCTTATCAATGGGGAGCTTTCAGATCTATTTAAAGCCTCTAAGGGTTTTTGTAGAGGAGATCCTTTATTCCCATATTTGTTCATCATTATTGGGATTATGAAGGTCCTTTATCCCTATATTTGGAGCCTTTAGGGGTCTTCGGCAAGAAGATCCTTTATCCCCATATTGGTTCATCATTATTTGGAGCCTTTAGGGGTCTTTGGCAAGGAGATCCTTTATCCCCATATTTTTTTATCATATGGTTGAGGGGTTGGGGAGGTTTATCAATTCCAGTGTTAAGCATGGGTTGATTCAAGAGAGGCATTGAGGTAACATTTTGCCACATCTGTCTCATCTCCAATTTGTTGATGATACTGCTTTAATGGGTGTGGCCAAAATAAATGAAGCTATGAATTTAAGGAAGGATTTGGACACTTATTTGGTTTCCTCTGGTCAAAAGATTAATGATAACAAGTCCTCTATTTAATTTTTCAATACTCCTTGGCTTATTTAGTCTAGGATTGTTAAGATCCTTCAATTTCAAATTAGCACTCTTCCTCTGGTTTATTTGGGGATTCATCTTATAGTGGGTCCTCAACCAAAAGATTTTTGGTAGGATGTCTTGGATAAATTTTGTAGGATGGTTAGTCATTGGACTCACAGGAGGCTCTCTTCGGCAGGTCATGTGGTTCTACTCAAATCTATGGTTCAATCTATTCCTATTTATTGATGTTGTGTGCAAGTTGCTCCTACTAGATTTTTTAGGGAGTTTGATTCCCTCGCCCGTCAATTCCTTTGGGCGAGTAATCTTCTCAATTCGAAGTGGAGTTTAGTGAAGTGGAAATCTATTTGTACACCAAAATAGGAGGGTGGTCTTGGTCTCAAGTCAGCTAGTTTGATGGGCTAGGATTTAGTTGCTAAATTATACTAGTGTTGGTGCACTTGTCAAGATTAGGATTGGGCTATAATTCTCAATCATAGGTACCTCAGTGGGGTGAACTCTTCTAATGTTCTTCGATATTGTCTCTAGGGGAAAGGGTCTATGACTTGCGATACTCTTAAAAAGGGGCTAAGTTGATAAAGAAGGGTTTGTTTTGGATTTGAAAAAAGGGTTTAGAATCCATCTTTGGGTATGATTCTTGGGATGGATATCCCTCTATTATATCTATGTGTCCTCATTTGCAACCTCTTTGTAGTAGCTTGATGGAAGCTAGTTGGTGCAAGTTAGAAGAATTCAAAACTATTTAGGCCCTAGGTTAGGTGGAGGTGTGGCATTGGAAGGATCCCGAGGAGTGGCATCCAGGAGGTGTTGAGGAGGAGAGGCAAGAGCTTGCTAGAATTTTTGCTAGTAGAATGTGCAATTCTCTTCAAAATAAGAATATTTGTGCTTGGGGTCGATCTGAATGGAAGAATCTCTATTTTCATTGGGTATATGGAGTTGGATAGACAAATGTATGGAAAGGTTGAGGTCCCTTGGTGGAAGTAGGTTTGGAATAAATTTTTTTGGCCTAAGTGTAATTTATTTTTATGGTGGTTGTTCAAAATATATCTTACTTGGAAAAAAATGTGGAAAAGAGGCTTTCAGGGTCCATCCATTTGTGTTTTGTGCAATAATAATGAGGAGCACGTACTTTGCACCTTTTCTTTTAGTGTCCTTATGCTAGGAGTATTTCGAATTTTTGGTGGGGGTGTGGGGACATCCTCATGTTCATGCATCTTCTTTGGTAGAGTTGTGGGAAAGCTTTGAGAGACCCCTTGCTAAGATGGATTTTCTTTAGATTACTTGGATTATTAGCCCTACTTTTATTATTTGGCACCTTTGGTTTGAGAGAAATAGAAGTATTTTCCAAGATGTGAAGTAGGAAGGAGATCTTTTATGGAGGAATATTTTCAGCAAGATCCAAGAGACTTTTTTAGCTACATGTTATCTATTGGTTACTGTGGATTTAAGTGATCTGTCATTTGTGGGGAATCTACACTTGGAGGGTAGAGGGTCTAGTTTCTCTGCTACAATGGCACTCATTAGGTCAAGAAGAAGGTTCATTGGGAGATTTGATGGCGACCTCCCCAACAAGGAGGTTTGAAGATAAATATTGATGGATCTTCTAGGGGGAACCTTGGGCATGCTACGATTGGTGGTATTGGAAAAGACAATAATGGGGGTGTGGTGTTTTTCAATTCTATTTATAAGGATCACTATTCTAATAATCTCATGGAGGCTCTTGCTATTTTTTATGCTATTAAAAGAGGTTTTCTCTTAGCTAGAAGAGGATTATTTGTGAATATGATTCATAGATTATAGTTGATATGCTAAATGAGTAGAGATTTGATGGTGTTAATTGTAAATTGGCTGTTGTGATCAAATAGATTGTAAATTTTTTAAATTCTTTGGAATTTGTTTCCTTTTGTCATATTCCTAAGGAATGAAATAAAGTGGCTAATCTTCTAGCGAAGTGGGATTTTGAGCATGTCGAGAGGTGGATTATAGATGAATGGGTACTTTTATCCTTAAAGCATGTTTGTGTATCTTGATGTTGCATATCATACACCTTGTGTGTGTCCTTTTGTGCTTACGTCAAGTTGACGTACGATATTGGATCCTAGGGGATTGACCACTCCTTTGATCTTTGTCCTCCTAGACCATCCACATAATTACACTTGGATACCTCTTGAATGTCTACTTTAGTGTGACTTTGAAGCAAGTTCATCCTTTCACTAAATTGGGGGCTAGATGTAATGACAAAAATTGTATGTCATTCTTGGAGATGGTATAATTTCTCACTTAATCTAGGAATGGTTAACATTAAAATGGACCTAATGTCACCTTGATCTTAATTTTTTATTGTATTTTCTACATTCACATTGGATTCAGGGCCCTTTTAAGCTAAATAGACCTAATTTTGCCTTAATTTAATGTTGTAAAGTGTGTTTATTTGCACCTTTACATTAATTTTAGGACCTTTGAAAACTGAAAAACACTTAATGGTACTTTATTTATGGTCTTGTAAAGTGCATCCTAACACTTTCACACTAATCTAGGGCTTCCTTAATAAATTAGAAATTTTTATGCTTTATTTGGCTTTATTTTTCATCCAAAAGCATTAATTAATGCATCTTTCTGAGGATAATTCTAACATAAATCAACATCCAATCATAATTCAAGTGTTTTTAGGTTGTTTGGCCTAGATTTAGTGATTTGGGACTCATACGCCACCTTGGGCATATGAGTCCCACCTAGGTTTTAGGGCCCTGATTTGGATTTTGCATCATTCTAAGCATTTTTGAAAATGTGTCCCCAAGTTATGCCTAGAGGGACCCATATGCAACTTCTGGAATATGAGTCCTCTATGGCCCAAAATCAAATTTAATTCAAATTCTTGGCAAGATTTTATCCTCCTAGATCTAATTGTTGGTGTAAATAAAGTCTTGTCCCTAGTTAATTCATTACTAGGGGAATTATTTACATGTTATTTAAGTTTACTTAGGTCCTAGGAAGGAATCTTTCTAGAAGGTGTTAGTTGTCATTAATTGTTATCTTATTTTTTGACTTGTAGCACATGTGAACCTAGGTAACTGTGATAAGTTGTCTCATTTCATATGATTAAGACACTTGTCATAATCTTATGAATTATTACATATCTCACCTTCGCTATATAATCAAGGGGTTTCTACTACACACATCACAATCATATCATTGAATCATATTGATAATAGCACAATTTTTTCTTGTCACATTCTATTCTCTCTCTTTGTGCAAGTTCCATTTGGTCTCAAGATCTTAGTAGCCATAGCCAATTCTAACATGATATTAGAGTGGGTTGGATGCCATTAGATAGTATTTTTCTAAAGAGAGATTGGTAAATCTTGAAAATTTTAGTATGCTCTTCTCTTGCATTGTATGATGATCTAAAGAATCAAAGAAACTTGATAGAAATACTAGATTCAGAGGGGTTCCATTTTTTACTCTTTATTGCAAGTTCACATTAGAGCTTTTTGGTGAAAATTTGAGCTCACCATTGAGTTCAAGAGGTTTGAGATAGTCAATTTTATCTTTTGTTTCGTCCAAATTGGACACATGGGGCCAAATCTATAAGGGTTTGAAGTTGAAGTGTGCTTGCCAAATCCAAAAGGTAGATGTGATTTTGGAACTTTTTGGGTCAAATCCAACCTTGCTATCACTTTCAAAAGGGCCAAAAACCCTAAGATCGACTATAAATTCATCAAAATCAGAGATATTTTCCCTAAGCCATCAGGAAGAAATTTTCCCTCCCCATTCGTACAAATGCCATTATGATAGTATGGTGTGATTTTTCAAAAAAACAAAATCTTTTTTTGAAATTTTTTGAATTTTTTTTTTGAAAATTAAATTTGGGCCAATTAATTTTTCTGTAAAAGGTTTTTAAACTAAAAATCAAATGTTTTCAAAAGGGTGAAAATCTTTTCCTTTCTGTGGATATTTTCATAGAGTACTTTTGAACTCTGTAAAGTATTATGGCCCCCATCTATGGACCTTGCCAGAGTTAGTCAACTGTTAGTAAAATCAACAGGCACTTTGGAGATTCCTAGCGAATGAATGTAAAATTTGGTGCCCTCAATCGACTGGTCAACATAATAAAAAAGGAAAAATCTTCCAAAAATTCTGCAAATTCCAACTAATCCAAGACATTGCTTTGAACATCAAATTAAAGCATGTATTTGTAGGGAATTTTTCATCCACAAGAAGGCATATTCTTTTTTTATGGTCTCTAAACTATCAAATTTAATCACTTTAATTTATAATGTTATCACCACGTTAGCAATGACATCAACATCCTAAAAATATTTCCCCCCCCTCATAGTTGGGCTTTTTGGTTTTGCAGTTCAACTTCAGAAGGTCATAACTTGCTCATTTTGACTCTTTTTTTTGGCAATTTTTTTTCATTTTGGCCAATTTTTTTCTCTCTACACATTGGTACAATTATTTTCTGATTTTGGTGTCTATTTTTTTTCCATAATTTATAGATTCTCATAAGTGTTGTTGCTTCATCCTTGCTTGGGGAACTTCGGGAGCTCATACTTGCTCCTACGACAACATTTTTGTGTGCAGTATTTTTTTTATGTGCATAATTTTTTATTTACTTTTAAGTGGTATGATTAGATTGATCTCATTTTGTACCAAATATTTTACTTTATTCTGTGGCCTATTTTGGCATCTATAAGCAGTAAGATCAAGTCTAGCTTGTTGTATTTGGCATCTAGTACCTATAAACACATAAATATAAACTACTAAAAATCATATATTTCTTGGGGGGTTTCTTGATTAAGTGATTTTGGGGGATGGATGTCTTCATGCATTGCTTTGATCTATGCTCTCTTGTTTTCATGTACCATTCTAAGGTTCATTTGCTCACTTCATATAATTATTCAATATGGAATCAACATTCATGGAGTATTCTAATGATAGGTCACTCTCTATATGTTCAAAATAAGGTACTTGAACCTATAGATGTAGATAAAAAGATAAAATGGATGATCAAACATACCAAAGCTATTGGGTGTCTTTGTAGACTAGTTTCTCAAAAAAATTGTTTTAAATTAAATCATGTAAAAAACATCATGAAGCTTGGGAAAAATTGAGAATATTGTATGGTACTACAGATGAAGTAAGAGGCTATCAAATTGATAATGAACTGATGAGCCTTGATCCTAAGAACTTTGAAAACATCCAAGACTAAATCACTAAGGTTAATGATCTAAGGGAGCAATGTAAAGCATGTGGAATTGATAAGAAGGAAATTTAGTTGGTCTACAATACAATGAACAAACTTGGTCTTGATTATGCTGCTTTTGTTTATAGCTTTCATATTCATAGGTTGACTATGGGGTCTGCATATACTACACCTTCATTTGCATCATTTTCTAAGATTTTGATACATGAGCAACAAAAGATTATCTCAATGGGTCTCATCAAGATTTATATATCTCAAGAATTGTTGGTTAGTCAGGTGAAAGAATCAAAATCAGATAAGAAATAGAAGAAAGCAAAGAATAATCCACATTCAGATCAAGCAAAGAAAAAATATTCTTCCAAAGGAGAATCATCTAAGAAGGAGAGTCCTTTTTGTGCATATTGCAAGAAGGATCCAGACATGAATAACACTATTGTTATAAGAAGGATATTGATGAGTTGATAAATCTTCTAAAAAAGAATCGGATTGATTTTCCTTCTAGAATTTCTGAATTACCTCCTTCAAAAAAGTCTAAAAAGGAAAAAAGTCATGCTGATCAAGCGTCAACATCAAGAAGCAAAGGTCAAGATCTTTGTGCTTTCGAAGGTCTAGGATTAGGGAAATAGTTTCTACATTCAGGAGCATCTCATCATATGGCATCTTTATAGTCAATATTCTCTTCATTTCAGCCTTGTATTATCTCTCCTATCTTGATGGGAAATAATACATGCATGGGTGTAATTGGGAAGGGATCTATTAGTTTTGGGGACAACAATTTCTAGGATGTTTTGTGTGTTCCTCATTTGACAAACAATATCTCTTGAACTATGAATAAAATTCCTTTAATAAGATTCATTCTTTCATAAAGGTTGTTAATGAACACTAATATACAATTTATGTCTTTACCTATGGAATCTAATTATTGTTCATAAATAATATAAAAAATGCTTCCATCTAATATTACAAACTATATTTTTACCAATTTATTTTCTTTCGAAAGAGGCTAAGAACTAAGAAACACTTAAGATTTCAAATTTCTTTCCTAATTATTAGAAAATAATAACATTTCAACAAAAAACTCTTTATCCTAGCCAATATAAGTTTAGTGTCTTATTAATAATATTGTGATCTATAATTCATGACTAGGGATTAAAAATGGTCATTCAAGGAATAATAATCTAAAGTTTATAACAATAACAATTTACAATAGTAATTTGTAGTAATATTAACCATAATATTCATTCTTTCTATGCAACAATTATCTCAATGACATTTGCAACAATATATACATTCAATAATGTAGACATGAAAATTATCCTGATCGATATCGCATACTTGATTCTGATTTACTAACACCATTTCTTCTTTAATCATCCTCTTTACTAATTATTTAATTTAATAATCTTTATTGATTAAATTTATCAAATTCCTCTTTTAATTAAATAAATCAATCTTTATTTAATTAAATCCTAATGTCCTCTTTTAATTAAATAAACTAACTTTATTTGATTAAATCATCATATTTTTCCTTTAATTAAATAAATCAACTTTTGTTTAATTAAATTGTAAAGTGATCTCTCTTAATTAAATAAATCAATCTTATTTGATTGAGTCTAACATGTTCTTCATTTAATTGAATAAATCAAAATTTATTTAATTAAAATACTAATGTTCATTATTCCTCTCATTTGATTTAAACAAATCTAATAATCTAAATCAAATGTTATGTCAACTAATTCTATCCAAGTGTTAATTAATCACAAATTAAATAACTCCTAGATCCTCAAATCCTCTAGCATTTGTAGCTTGCACATGTAAATCAATTTATTTGATTTATAAATTCTTTTATTTTCATTCAAAAAGTGGCATATCCTTGGAATATTCCTCAAATTTGAAATCTCCCTCCTAAAAGGACTTTGTCCTCCAACAAGGAATTTAAGGCTCTTACATGTCCTTTTTCTTGATCCAAGTGGCATTTACTCTTCTTACATGCCCCCTAAATAAGTCACTCCTTCAAATTTGAAATCCACCTAATAGCATTTATCATGCATATTGATCAAAATGTGCTCCACCTCTCTTCAATAACATGTTGAGAAGTGGTAGAATGCCATTGGCTCATGATTTATACCACATTCTTCCTCTTTTCTATTTCTCCATAATTCTTTCCTATAAATAGAGAATCTCTCTATTGATTTGGGATCCACAACTTGAAGCAAATTTCATTATCTACAAATTTTTGAGCAAGTTCATCCATTTTCCATCAAGCTTTCATAGCATTTCATCACCATAGCTAGGTTATTGAGAAATTTCATCAAAGTTCATCATCAAGCTTGACTAGGAATTGGGAAAGGGATTCTTTCCACATCAAAGAAGCACCAATTCCCCCATGGGATGATGGGTTTGAGCATTTGAATGAGATTTAGATTGCTTTACTTGATTTCTTTGCTTTATTTCTTGTTCATTGTGCTTTAAATGAATCTCATGGGGAATTCTAGTTTAGATTTGTGTAATTGAATAGCATTGTGTTGTTTGTTCATGTATGTGTAGGTCTAGATAAAAATTCACATTTTGGTGCTAGAAGAAGGGTGAATCTTGAGAAATTAACACATTTTTTTGGCCAAAATTCTCTTGTTTTTTCAAATTTTTGTGTTTACAAGAAATAATGACATTGCAAAAGACAAACAATGATGCTATTAGTCTAGTTTCGCTATATAGCGATGCTGCATTTGCTTCAAAGGGAGATGTTGTTGCCATTTTTTGAGGACCAATCTTCCAAATTCTAAAGAACAATGCTTTGCAAAACAACGACCCAATCACGGTCTCTATTTTTCTACAGAGCACCACTAGTTTCACTAGAGCACCACTGAACTTCCCTAAACAATGACACCTTTATGTATTGTGATGCCGGGGTGAGGTAAAAGTCAGCTCTCAAATTCATTTTAACATGTGCTTTTTGTGTTTAATCACCTTGAATTTTTAACCTGTTTTGTGGCTCTATTTTATGTAGGCTAACTAGCTTTTGTAGGTTGAAGTGATCAAGGGGAAAAGGAGGAAGCAAGGAAAAAACTTCTTATGGCATCTTCTTTCTATTGTAACAAGTGTTTTTAAACACTTTGGAAGCATTTATAATTCCATCCTAAGTATTTTGTCATCTTTAGTTTTAGGACTCAATACATTTCATTTGGGTTTTAAAAAGAAAAATCAAAGGGATTAAAAAGAGCTTTAGGAACTTACTAGAGTTGGTTTTGGATTTAATAATTGAACAAGAAAACTTCACACTTCATCTTGGTGCTATAAAAGACTCCATTACTACTTTGAGGGCTAAAATGAACATGTGTTTTTCATGTTTTGTAATATTTTTTACAAAGTAATATCATTTAAAAGGTGTATGCACTTTTCTCACGCTTCACAGTGATCTTGAGAATAAAATGCCTTTTTGGTGACATCAAGTTGTATAAAATATTTCGTCCACATTTCAATTTAGCCTATTAAAATTGAAAAAAGCTTGCTAGTGTGAGAAAGGAAATTGTGTGTGTTCTCTCTTTGTTCACACAAACAAAGATTGATCAAACTAAGGATGCACCTACTAACTTTTTTTTACCTTTAGAGAGGCCTACCTAAGACCAATTCAAAGGAAAATCCAACCAGTTTTAAACTCGGGCCGGTATATAAATGGATGAGACTAAACTATCAAGTCCTCATGGTATGTAGGCCTTAGTCATACAGTGTCTTTTAGAATGGGGTACGTCCGTAAAAAATATAAGAGTTCCTAGTAGGATTGATTAAATCCTTTAGTGGCTTGCTAGATGCTCGCAAGGTGCCATGTCTTTGATTTCCCTAATTTAAAACCAATTTGTTTAGAAACCTAAATCCTTATCTATTTTTTGGTGAAAGAATGGTCATTATGAATCCATCCCACAATTTTGTGGTTCTTATAGAGATGAGAAGTATGCCATGGGAGTTTCATGAGTATTGAAGCTTGGTTGACCCAAGAAGTGTGTGTTGTGGAAGGGAGCCAGTGTGGTCAAGCTTATAATCATCCGCTAAGAATAGGCATAGCTAGATTTATCCAAGTGGGAACTCAACAAATATTTTCTCTTTCTATCCTAGGGTTGTGCATCATTTTGGAATCAAAACACTTTGCTTTGGGGTATGTGGAGGATCATGATGGGCCAAAAACTG
This sequence comes from Sequoia sempervirens, assembly GCA_007258455.2. NCBI lineage: Eukaryota > Viridiplantae > Streptophyta > Pinopsida > Cupressales > Cupressaceae > Sequoia > Sequoia sempervirens. The sequence goes on along the minus strand of VDFB02105785.1, from coordinate 482,853,554 downwards.
GCAATATGATGGGTATTTCTAGGGTATGTGGTTGATAAATTTTTTTAACTCAAAATTGATGAAATGAAAAGGGTTTTTAAAGGATATTTTCAGCTTTCCACCAATATAAATTATGCTTTACTTTGAATTTAATAAATTATTATTATTTATTTTCTATTTGAATTATGACTAAAGTCCTCATTGATAGGCTGATTGAAAAACATCTATAGCTTACAAATGGTATCACATTTTTGGAGTCCAAAACATGCATCACATTCTATGCTTCACATACTATAAGGTTAAAAATAAATAAATTGAATTTCATGAAACTTTGACTAAGTTAAGGTGGTGAGACACATGAGCTTTTATATTTTTTAAAATTTGTAATAAAAAAGTAATAATTAATTATTTACTTGGAAAAAATTACAAAAAAATATGCATCACATATGGACATGAGTCCTCTACTTATGTCTAAAATCTTATAAAATAATATTATGATTTTATTGTGGTTAGGGTGGTTAGACAGACACCTACTTATTTTTTCCCTAAAATTTAAGTACTATTGCATTGAAATTTCAAATTTTCACCATATAGATTTTTTTTTTTCAAATAAACCTAGTAGTTTAGAAACTACATTCAATTTTCTACAGATTTTATTCTTACATATTTTTAAAATAATATAGATAACTTATTCAATTTTTTATGTCAAGTTGCATAACTCTAATTTTTCTAAATTTTTTGCCACTTAAGGGCCTATTTTTTCCATGATGATCCTGCACATACCCTTGGATCTAAAACAATGGGGAAAAAAAAATCAATAAGGACATCAAAATTTCAAACCCTTTAGGAGGAGAAAATACCTTTGAAAAAAATCCAAGTGATATATCGTGCCCTTGAGATTCTCATCCTTACAGGCTTCTAAGTATTTGGACTTGCATCGCAATTTTCTCCTACTAAATTCAATATTAGGTAACTATTGCCTTTATTTTCTTGATTTCCACATAATGGAATTTGTGGGATGAAAAAAAATGGGATATTAGACATTTAGTTTGAAAAGCTAATCAAGAGTGTTTGCGGTAAAAATAACTCATTAAGCAAAGCTAAGAAACAATTGGACCCCATACATGTGCTTTTTCAAAATAATTTTGTGGATGTGAAAATCTGCAAATGGTTTAAAAACTAACACAGACAAGCATGATTAGTATTCAAGCAAAGCAAACCTTCAACATCCCTATGAAATAAATCAACATGCTAATAATGCAATCAAAGCAACAAAGATTTAGATAGATAAATTGAAAGCATATAATAAACCATGGAGAAAATTATATCTCATAGTGGATTGGTGTCAAATGTGCAAATGACCCTTTCCCAATCCTTGATTAAGCTCCATGATATGAAAATGATATGTTGATGATCAATATGATGAATGGGAAAAATCAGTTCCCCATTGAAGAGAGTGACCTTGCATGATATTGTGGATGAGATACAAAGATTGTAGAGTTGTGTAGGATTTGTTAAAGGATGAAGCCTCTATTTGTAGATTCCCAAATGCTAAGAGTGCTCAAGAGGGATCAATGTGGGACTAAAAAAAGGCCAATGAAAAGAGGCCACTTGTCATCATGTGATAGGCTTGAGGATGTGCAAGATTTGGGAAATGTGCCCAAGAAAGGGAGTTTCAAATTCAAATTTGAGAGTAAATGTTGAGTTTGACTTGTGCAAGGGACATTTAAGAGCTCATTAATTACTTTGTTGGATGTACATGTCCACTTGTTTTTGAATTCAAACTTGAGGGAATATTCCTCAAAGATGCCATGTTGAGTGAAAATGATGATTTTAATAAATCAAGAAATTGATTTATTTGTGCAAGTGGGATTATCTAGAGGATGTGATGGGTAGTTAGGTTATTTTAATTAGGATTAGGTTAGCTTAATGATGATTAGGTGATTTTGACCAATTTGACTCAAATATTTGGATTTATTTAAATCAAAGAGGGATGGAAGGTGCATTTGGGATTTAATTAAATAAAAGGCTTGATTTATTTATTTAAAAGGAGGGTGATGGGATCAAGTTGATTTATTTGATTTAAACTGATGACTTTAGGAGATTGATAAATAAACTTGATTTATTTGTCAAATGGATGAATATGACCTAGTTGAATGCATTATGCCAATTTTGCATGTCTACATTTTGCCCCTCTTTGAAGCAATGTACTTGTTGCATTGGTTCAAAGAATAAACTTTCTGCGATCAAAATTAAAAAAAAAAAAATGATTTTTTCAAATGCCCCAGTGGAACTAACATAGACAAGCATGATTAGTATTCAAGCAAAGCAAACCTTCAACATCCCTATGAAATAAATAAACATGCTAGTAATTTAATCAAAGCAACAAAGAGTTAGATAGATAAATTGAAAGCATATAATAAAGCATGGAGAAAATTATATCTCATAGTGGATTGGTGTCAAATGTGCAAATGGCCCTTTCCCAATCCTTGATTAAGTTGAGATGACCCAAATGCCAATATGATGAAGAGGAAAATTAGTTCTCAAACCAAGAGAGTGAATTTGCATAAGTTGTAGTAGTATTTGATGAATAATGAGGTCTTTATTTATAGATTTTCTTGATGAGAGATTGGCCAAATGGGTGAATGTGGGACTAAATGTAAACCAGTGAAAGGATGCCACTTGTCAAGTTGTGATAGGCTGAAAGTTGTGCAAGATTTGGGAAATGTGCCCAAGAGAGGGAGTTTCAAATTCAAATTTGTACAATAAATTTTGAGAGGGGGACAAGAAAATGAGAAATAAATGCAATGTTGGAGGGGACAGGTCAATTTGTCCTCATTTTCAAATTTGAAGGAATATTCCCCATAAATGCCAAGTTGATGGAAAGTAAGGGTTTTAATAAATCAATAAATTGATTTATTTGTGCAAGTGGGATTATCTAGAGGATGTGATGGGTAGTTAGGTTAGTTTAATCAAGATTAGGTTAGCTTAATGATGATTAGGTGATTTTGACCAATTTGACTCAAATATTTGGATTTATTTAAATCAAAGAGGGATGGAAGGTGCATTTGGGATTTAATTAAATAAAAAGGCTTGATTTATTTAATGAAAAGGAGGGTGATGGGATCAAGTTGATTTATTTGATCTAAACTGATGACTTTAGGAGATTGATAAATAAACTTGATTTATTTGTCGAATGGATGAATATGACCTAGTTGAATGCATTATGCCAATTTTTCCTATCTACAAATTTCATGAAAGATCAAAATCCGAAAACCAAAGTCCGAAGGTCTTAGTCCAAGAGCTCTCAAGAAATGTCTCTCAACGCTTTACGAATTTAGAGAGAGATTGGTCTTCAACTTCTACAAACATGCATCAAATAAAAATCCCAACTTGTACTCATTTTACTATTGTCAAAATCCAATTCTTTTCCAAAGGTTTAATTTTCTCACATAGGAAGTATTGCATGTTCTTCAATACCAAGGTATTGTAAGCAAAAGTCTTTCTAGGATCATTTCAGATCAAAATCAACACCTTCATCCATTTCAAAACACCAATAAAAAATCATCTCACAAACAACTCTTAGAAATCTTGGAAAAAAACCTTCATGCTATACTTTAGGGAAATCCTTTAAATAAATAAAAAAATCAAAGTCATCTTGTTTGACTAGGTGTGTGTAGGTGCATCCTTCTCCATACACTTAGTTAAATTATCATCTTGTGAGCAAGTTTATCCCAAGATAATATCCAACATATTGGGGTTTATTTGTTCATTATCCAAAATCCAAATCCAAAATCCAAATCAAAATCCAAATCAAATCCAAATCAAATAAAAAAAAAATCAAATACAAGATCCAAAATCCAAAAGTCCCAAAGTCTAGTATCCCCTTCAAGATTTCTTAAGAGTTCAATCATTCACATCATCCACTTTTCATTTATCTCATCATTAGCCTTTGATCCTTATCATCCTAGATTTTTTTTTTGTGCCTAAATTTTAGATAAATATAAGGAGTTAGAGGTTCATCTCCCACCTTCCTGAAAAATTGATCCCTAATTTATGGTTCAAACCACTACCAAAATCAATCGCATTGGATCTAGCAATCCCCCACCTAATCTTCCTCTAATACCACAAGATATTTAAGAGGGAGATTGTCAAGTGGAGGACATCACCAATAATGTCCTAGGGATAAATCAAGATGAAATCATTGAAATGGCCCACAATCCTAAAAATCATAAAATTGTCAATGCCATGATGAGACTTAATCCTTCACAATACATGCTAGAATCAGCAAAAGAAGGGGATAAACTCCCTTTTATTTTGATGTAATAAATATTGTGGAGAAACCTTTTGAGAATATGTCACTTGTAACATTCATGTCACCCATTCAATGTGTCATCCAAGTCATCCCACAACCCACATCATCTCTTGCTCCAACTCAACCTATTGTCAACAAGGTGAGTTCATTACTACATTCCCTTCAAACACAACCCATTGTAAATAATCAAAATTTGGACACAAATACCATCTTGGTTCAATCAAATACCATCCCTCAAGATCCCAAGCATCCATTCAATCCACTTGTCTTCCATGATACAGATAATCCATCCACTTTTTCTGCAACACTGACATATTCTCTTAACACACAAATCTCTCTCCCAATGGTAACAGAAGGACAAGTGGGCCTATTTGAATGAGGGGGAATCTTTGGAGCCTCATCTTCACTCACTCAAGAAAATCTACCACCAATCCCACCACTGGTTCCTCCACCACTACTTCCTTTACTGCAAACATCCACATAGATCATTGGTTTAGGGCAACCCCCTCTACCTAACATGCCTATTAGAAATTAGTCAAGCCAAAAATAATCCTTTCACCGTAAATCAAATTAGTGTACCAAATCCTTTGAGTATGCCACCCATATCGCAACAATAGGTGACATTTGGGTACATGTGCAGGATCATCATGGAAAAAACAGGCCCTTAAGTGGCAAAAAATTCAGAAAAATCAGGGTTAGGAAACTTGACATAAAAATTTGAATAAGTTATCTATATTATTTCAAAAATATGTAGGAATAGAATCTGTAGAAAATTTAATTTAGTTTCTAAACTACTAGGTTTTTTTTTTTTTTTAAATCTATTTGGTGAAAATTTGAAATTTCAATGAAGTAGTACTTAAATTTCGGAAAATAAGAAGTAGGTGTCCGTCCACCCTAACCACAATAAAATGATAATATTTTTTAATATTTTAGATATAAGTAGAGGAATCATGTCCCGATGTGATGCATATTTTTTGTAATTTTTCCAAGTAAATTTTATAATTAATTATGAAATTTTTTATTACAACTTTTAAAAATATAAAAACTTGTATGTCCTGACCACCTTAACTTGGTCAAAATTCATGATTTTTTTTTATTAATATTATAGTATGCGAAGCATAGAATGTGACACATGTTTTAGATTCAAAAATGTGATACCATTTGAAAGCTATAGATTTTTTAATCAACCTATCAATCAGGACTTTAGTCGTAATTGAAATAGAAAATGAATAATAATTATTTATTAAATTCAAAGTAAAGCATAATTTATATTGGTAGAAAGCTGAGAATCTCCTTTAAAAACCCTTTTCATTTCATCAAATTTGGGTAAAAAAAAAGTCGTCAACCACATACCCTATACATACCCATCATATCGCCACTTTTTGGCCCATCGTGATCCTGCAGATACCCATCTATCCAAGCTACACTATCGATCACAACACCAAAAAATGTGGTCTCTTAAGGACCCAACATATTAATCACTCCATCTACCACAATCACTCAAATGACATCTCAACAACCATCTCAACAAAACATCATCACACCATCTCATACAATTTTGAATCCTCCACCACCACCTCTAAATCCAAACACGGGGAACCAATACAGAATGACACTACAAGCAACTCGATAAGCCTATCAAAAGGAACTCCTACAATACCAAAATCAACAAGCTACACAAGTTGCACAACAAGCTACCCAAAATCACAAGAACAACAAGCCACACAACAAGAATAAGCATAGCAAGCTATACAACAAGTGTAGCAAGCCACCCATGAACAAGGTCAAGATATGTTACAACAACAAGCTGCACAAACTACTCAAGCAACACAAGCTGCAAAAACTACTCAAGCAACACAAGCTGCAAAGGTTTCTCAAGCTGCATAGGCTGCACAAGTTGCCCAAGTTGCATAGGCTGCTCAAACACAAGCACAAGCATAGTATCAAGCACAATGAGGGCAAGCTCAAGCACAATACGTAGCACAAAAAAAAGTAGCTCAACAACAAGCTTACCAACAAGCATTGAAACAATACCAAGAGAAACAAGAAGCAAGCCAACAACTATCCCAACAACAAGCATTGTTGCCACAACAACAATTGCAAGCATACCAACAAGAATTTTTGGCACAAAAAAACTTACAACCACCTCCCACAAACACACAAGGCAGTCCACCCATCACTCTAACAATCATGCCACCCCAAAACACTTTCATTCCACCTCTTGATCCTCAAGATGATGTGTCGGTACAATTCAAGTTTCTTTCACAACAGGTAATAGACCTCCAATTAGGGAAAAAAACAAAAACACCAAAGAACTTGTGCTCTTATCTATTCAATAGGAACACTGTGATGAAACTATTCCCAAAAGGATTTGAAATCCCTAAATTCAAAAAATATAAAGGGACGGGTAACCTTGAAGATCATATCAAAGAATTCCAGGTACATTTTATGAAAGTCACATATGATGATTCTTGCCTAATGTGACTGTTCCCTCGAAGTTTGGGTAGATCTGAAATACAATGGTTCTCACAGCTCCCCCTTGGAATCAAAAAGTTCCAATAAATTTTGGACGCATTCATATAGAACTATTCATTCAACATAGACATGGATGTGAGTTAGAAGAGCTATCTACCTTAAAGCAAGCTAGGGGGGAGACATTTTCATCATTCTTACAATGATGGCAAGCCAAGTCCAACAAAAGGAAATGGGCCATGCCAAAGGAAAAAAAAATATGTACCATCATCACCAATCTCGAAGGAACCTTGTCCTTCCATCTAAAAATGCAATGCATCACCACCTATGACTAGTTGATCCCGAAGGTGCTCAACACTGAACGAGCCCTTATCGCACAAGGGAGAACACCTACTTATCAAGACAACCATCCATCCACCAGCTACAACAAAAAACCTCACACATGGGAAAAAATAGATTTTTACTTATGATGGTGTCATTGATGCCAAAGTTGTAATTAGTGCCCCAAGGTAGAACACGCAGACATATTGGTAACTACAAAACAACAACCAAAATAATATGCAAGCCAACACCATGTCATAATAGCCAAATAATCAAGTGGTTAATAATTTGAACAATCAAGAGGGACCAACCTCGTGGAACAAATATTCCCCCAAGTAGAAATACACCCCCCTCGAGGAATCAATTGAATATATCATGAAGAAATTGGTGCAAGGAAATCTCATTAGAATCCTCGTCTATGAGAACTATTAAGAACCCCAAGTGAAACCTTCATGGTACAATGAAAATCACCTTTGCAATTTTCATAAAATCAAGGGGCACACAATGACCAGTTGCATGAGATTGAAAAACTTGATCCAAGACCTTATCGATTAAAAAATCATAAATGTTGAACCTGTGGGGAATCAAGACTTAAAGATATACATAAATCCGATGCAAAATCATAATAAGGGAAACAATGGCAATGTCAAGGGTAAGTATAAAAGTGTAAATCATGTGTATGGCCATGTTGTTGCATCCCTAGATGAATGGGTCACTATTGTCACTATCAAGGAGCCCAAGCTGATTGTGGAGTCACCACACGTGGTGGAAAAGTTACCATTGTTGGACCATCATAGCCATCTAGAGCATCCACCTCAAATTCAAAATTTGTTCCCAGTGGTTACAATGTCTTAGACCAGCTGAAAAGAACCCCCACTCATATCTTCATCATGGAGTTACTAAAAATATCACCTATGCACAAAAAATACTAGAAGAAGCATTAGCCACGTCCTCCATCCCAAACGGATCTTGATGTGGATCAATTCCAAGCTATGGTTGAACACATCACCACACCTCATCTCCTAAATTTTTTTGATCAATATCTCCCCACCCAACCATCTCATAATCAAGCACTCCACCTTGAAGTCTTCGTCCATAATAACAAATTCAAAAGGGTCTTGGTGGATGGAGGTGCAGGTCTAAATATTTGCACCTTTAGTTTAATAAAAAGTCTAGGCTTCTCTAAGGATTTCATTGAAAAAGGAAAAGGTATATCAATCTAGGCATATGATGATCAAGAAAAAGTGTCTCAAGGCACTATTCAACTCCCTATTCAAGTAGGTCCAACCATTATGGAAACAACATGCCAAGTTATTGACCTTGAATTACCTTACAATATCCTCTTGGGGCACCCATGGATCCATGGGATGCATGTTGTTACCTCCAACTTCCATCAATGCATGAAATTTCCATATCAAGGCCAAGAGGTCACTATCCATGGCGATTCTAAGCCGTTTTACTATTGCAAGAATCTAGAAGCTAAGTACTACAAGATCCCTCAAGTTCTAAAGAATGATGAAGGGCCTATGACTCCATATTTAGACCCATCTACCTTAGCCTCCACATCTAAAACAAAGACACCCGCCATTCTTGACATCTCTGATATCAAGGTTATTATCCAAGATAATGGGTGTGGGGACTACAAAAATGAAGAAAATTGCTTCTATAATAGGAGAGTTACTACAATCTCCTAGATCTCATGGATAATCACATCCAAATAACACCTCATCCAAAACATGTAAAGTAGACCCCTCTAGATTCAAGTGTTGGGGGGACCTAAGTTGGGAAGTGGTAGACAAAAGGGACGCATGAAGTCTACTATACCAAGATGAGAGACTCATGCCCGCTCTTCCAATGGATGATGAAAACAAAGAATTGTAGATGATGCTTGGCATGGGCTACAATAGGAACAATAACTTGGGAAAAATGACAATGGCCTAGTAGAACCCCTTATTCCTGAGAAGCGCTTAAGGAATCTTGGCCTCAGATGTACCCCTCCGAAGGTGACCATACTTGGTAGAGCTGCCCTAGTTAAAAAAGTCAAAGCTCCTCTTTAGTTACCAGTATTCATAGGGTTACCTTTAGATAACTTTACCTTTGATGTAACTAATGTGTGTGACTAGGACCCCATCACAGATCTACCCATGTTATTTTAAGATTCCAACCTCTTTATTATTAGCACCCTATCTTTTGAGTCTAACAACCAAACCAATGAGCTAAAGTTAGTCTACCCCCAACTCATCGACTACGACCAATGACGACCACCAATTTTTGACATGTATGAAAACAATGAGGCACTCTCATAATTCATGGGATTGCATGATAATATACCATTTGGAGATCACAAATTAGGATTTGACATTGAGATAGATACACATGCCTACTATGGGGTGACAATTGAATCCCTCAGTCACAAAAGTGAATTTGAGAATAATCTCCAGATCTTTAAGTGAGAACCACACTGTGGCACTTTCAGACCCAAAAATAGTAGAAAAAAAGGGATGCATCCAATAGTGAAATTCTATCTGAGGTGTCAAAGGATGGGGGATTCAATCTTCCTCTTAGTGTTATCCATCAAGAGAAGCGAATAGTCTTAGCAGAGAAGTGTAATCCAGTCAACCTAGGAATAAAAGAAACACCACATATTACATTCTATGCAAAATCGCTATTGACAGAAGAATAAGAGCTCTTTGCAAAATTCTTAAGAGAGAGGAAGGTAAAATGTGCATGGACCTACATAGATATTCCTAGTCTTGATCCAAATATTGTAGTTCACCATCTAGTTGTTTATCCTGAGGCAAAGCCAGTGAAACAAAAACTAAGAAAGATGCATCCCCAAATTGCACTATTGGTCAAAATGGAATTACAAAGGCTCCTTGATGATGGCTTCATACAACAAATCAATTATCTAGAATGGGTCTCAAATCGTATACTTGTTTCAAAGCCCATTGGGGGCATCTGCATCTACACAAAGTTCAAATACCTTAACAAAGCATGTCCCAAGATGACTTCCCACTTCCAAACATTGACATGATCATGGATATGATAGCCAGAAATCAAATGCTATCAATAATGGATAGATTCTCAGCATATAATTAGATCATGATAGCTAAAGAGGACCAACATAAGATGAATTTTACTTGCCCTTGGGGAACCTACTGCTAAACAAGATTTCATTTGGTTTGAAGAACGTAGGGGCTACCTGTCAGAGAGCTATGACTATAATCTTCCATGACATGATTCACAAGACTGTGGAAGACTATGTAGATGACATATTGGCCAAATCTAGAAAACATCAGGATCATATAGCAACACTTAGTTCCATCTTTGATAGGCTAGAGGAGTACAAAGTCAGGCTCAATCCAAAGAAGTGTGTCTTTGGTGTACAATGAGGAAAATTGCTAGGATATATTGTGTCTATGAGAGGAATTGAGATAGATCCTACCAAGGTAAAGACAGTTCTTAAAATGGAGGCACCAAAAAAATTGAAGTAGTTAAGAGGCCTACAAGGAAGACTCTAGTCCATCCATTGATTCATAGTACAACTAGCCAATAAAGCTATCCCATAATCTCATCTACTCCACATGGGGGAAGCTTACAAATGGTATGAGAAATGTGATCATGCGTTCAATAAAATTAAGGAGTACTTTCTTACACCACTAGTCCTTATGCCACCAATTCTCGGAAAACCATTGATCTTATATATATCAACAACATCAACACTTGGGGCTCTATTAGCACAACATGATGAAATAGGCAAGGAAAGAGCCATATACTATATCAACTAAACCATGGTAGGGCATGAGTTTAATTATACATCCATTGAAAAGGCTTTCCTAGTAGTAGTGTTTTCCTCGCAAAAAGTTAGGCACTACATGTTGGCCCATCAAATAAAACTCATTGCCAAGATTGACCCACTCAAATAATTTCTAAAGAAATGCTCATAGGACAGATGGCTAAGTGGGTTATGATCCTATTAGAGCATGACATTGAATATGAGGAATGAAATGCTATTAAGGGACAAGTGATTGTAGATCAACTAGTAGAGGCACCAATATATTCAGAGAACCCACTAATATCAAAATTCCCTAATGAGTCAATCTTTAATGTAAGTAGAGGAGATCACTAGAAAGTGTATTTTGATGGATCCTACACACAACACTAGTTAGGTGGTGGAATATTTTTCATCATGCCACAAGGAGACTACATACCAAGGTCATATAAGTTATCATTTCCTTACAAAAATAACATTGCAAAATATGAGGGTCTCATTATAAGACTTAGAATTGTAGTTCAGTAACAAATCATGGCACTTAAGGTCTATGGAGATTCATAGCTAATCATCAATCAAGTCAATGAAAAATACCAGACAAAGGATGACAAAATGACTCCATATAAGAAATTGGTGGAAAGCCTCAAAAACTTCTTCATTGATATCACCTTTGAAAAAATACTGAGGGAAAACAACAGAGTAGCAGGTGTTATGGAAAAAATAGGATCATTAATAGATATCCCACATAATGTCTCTAAGCATGAATTCCTCGTAGAGCATCTTCTCGTACCAACATTTGAGTTACCAAATGCCAAATTTATGTGCAAAATCATTAGTCCCGGTGATCCCTGGTACCATGATATATACAACTACTTGTGAATAGGATTCCTCCCTACCAATATCACATCGAACCTCAAAAGATCCTTTGTCAAGAAATCATGCCACTTTGTTATCTTAGGAGACACCCTATACTGTAGGAACATTGAGGGAACCTTGTTACGGTGCCTAAACACTGACGAAGCTTTCACTGCTTTAACTGGGGTACACAACAAAATTTGTGGTTCACATTCAAGTGGTATGAACTTGGCTAAGAAACTGCTGAGGACTGGGTACTATTGGTCATTGATGGAGAAGGAAGCTCATGAATATTTCTAGAAATTCTTATAGTGTCAATAGCATGGGGACCTCATTCATGCACTAGCTCAGGAGCTCCACCCGATTGTTACACCTTGGCCATTTTCATAGTGGGGGCTCAATCTCATTGGTAAAATCACCCCCACCTCAACCAGTGGACATAAGTTCATCATTTCTGCCATGGAGTATTTAATGAAGTGGGTAGGGGCCATTCCCATGACCTATATTATAGGAAAGTAGATATCTAAGTTCATCTTGAACTACCTAATTTTCCACTATGGTGTTCCTCAAGCCATTATCTCAGATAACAAGACACCTTTCAAGAAACAGCATGTTTGAGACCTATGCCAAAAGTTCAATGTCCAACATTGCTTTTCCACTTTGTACTACCCCCAAGGAAATGGCTAAGCTGATGCTACAAATAAAACCATCTTGAAAATCTAGAAGCAAATAGTTAATGAAGCTAGTCATGATTGGAACTTGCAGTTAAATCCCACCTTATGAGCCTACCAAACAAGTATCCATACAACAAATGGTACAACCCCATTCTCCCTAGTCTACGGATAAAAAATAATACTCCCTATTGAGATTGAGATCCCATCCCTAAGAATATCATTGCAGAATCTTATCTCTAACAAAGAATATCGAGTGTCACAATTGAACGAGTTGGAATTATTGGATGAGTGGCACATGGATCCTCTAAACCATCTATAGGTGTACCAAAATCATCTCAAGTACAGCTACAACAAGAAGATCAAGAGTTGGACCTTTCAAGTCAGGGAGCTTGTACTGAAGGAGAATTAAAAAAATGTATCAAATCCAAATAGCAAGGGCGAGTTTGAACCCAATTGGTTGGGATCCTTCATTGTCATAGCGAGGTACAAATTAGGGTAATATCATCTATCAAAACCTTAAGGAGAACCTTTTTAGGAGCCTATCAATAGCTCCCATCTCAAAAAGAAATATGCCTAATCTTGCAGGGTATAAAACCAAAAAATCCAAAAAAATCCAAAAATAGAAAAATTAAAAAAAAAATAGAAAAAGGATTGAAACCAGTAAAGGATAAAATTGTACTCTAAGTGAAAACCACTTTGATGGTGCTTTGGGAAAGTACCTTGGTGAAAACTTGGCAAACAAGCACCTTGTGTAAATAAGCACTTTCCATTCACCATGATCTTTGTGGCTTGTTTTTCCTCGTTCATCCATCGCATTCCATCACATCCTTTCATCACCCATCCATGTCCACATCATAGCTTGATCCTATGTTCATATCATGATCCCTCCTAGTACTACTTGACATATTCCAAAGGTTAGTTTGTCCTGCCTATATCAGGGTAATCTATCGCATCACACTGGGGGCATGTTCTTATACCCACATCAGATCGAATTTGTGTATATTCTTGTAGTCTTCCTTAAAATCAAAAAAATCCAAAAACATCAGAAAATAAAAAAATCCAAAAACATAAGAAAAGAAAAAAATCCAAAAACATTCATAAAATCAGAAAACCAAAAAACATTCAAAACATATCAAAATCCAAAAATAGATCAAAAAGTCAGTCAAAAATTCAAAAATAGAGTCGTCTTGAAAAACTATGTGTCTTTGAGCTATGAACGTAGGTAAGGTTGATCTTTGATCATCCCTCAAAACACTTAGGTCAATCCTTTAGGAATTTGTCACAATAAAATGGCAATCCATTTGTTCATATCTTCATCAATAAATGAGTCTTTGTTAGTCAAACTACGTAGTCTCTGCATGTATAACGTAGGAAAAGCTAATCTCTCGATTAGCCCCTAAGGCCCCTAGGATAGGTCTTTAGGTTAGGATTTTGGTCAAAATTTTAGAAAACACCTAAACATTGGAAAATTTGAAAATCAAAACATGTGTAAAATATCAAAAATACCAAAAGAAACCTTAAAACATTTCAAAAACATCAAAAACACCCAAATATTTGAAAAAAATCCATTTTTCTCATCTCGCTTTCACCTAGAATAAACATTCACAAACAATAAATCAATCATCACCCTCAACCTTTGGTGAAACAATTGGAAACAAGTCTTGTAGTTGAAAAGTGAAAACTCAAACGTCAAGGTCTCAAGTCTAGGTTAGTAGGTAAACAAGTTGGTCAACTCTTCATGTCAATAGGCCATCATCTAGTTTTTCCCAAATCATCTGATAACATCATGTCCTAGGTTGTATCCTTCCTACAATGGACATCAACATCATGCATCACCATAGTTTAGTCTCGGCTAGAGGTATGAAGAACATTAGCTTGTTTGTTTACTTGATTTTTTTCTTGTTGATTTATCTTATTGTGCTCATTCGAATGACATCTCCATGATGTCTAAACAAAATTATTGAGAGAGAGAGGAATGGGGAAATGATCATTATCTTTTTTCTACTATACTTGTTGGATATTCTTGTAATATAACTTTGGTCATGCGTGCTTTGTTTGGTTTGCAGGGAGGGTATTTTAGGTGTCTTGATGACCACATAGGAAGGCTTTCCTTCTGTGTTTTGGTCCAAGATGTTTGAAATATCTAAACTACATTCTATGTAGGGTTCCGTATGTTAGGTGTGAATAGGGGTACTCCTATTTTATTGTTGAGTAGAAGTCTATCACACTAGGTGCAACCCCATCCTAGTTATTTATACCTTGATGTATTGTATATTATGTGTGTTATCAAACATAAGGTAAGCAAGCCCTTTTAAAATCCCAATTCCTAAAAAGCAAAACATCATCCATCTCTCATCATTATCTCTAATAAAGTCTTGTTAGCTCATAGAATTTCAAGATCATCTTGTCATCATCTTATTTCTTCTTTCTTCTCTCTACACTAACATGGTATCGTGATAGTCAACCGAAAATCACTAATGCATCCATCTTGCATCCACAAACCATCAATATGCTACATATCATCCATATCATATCATAATAGGAAACATCAATCATTTCACATGCATTACATTTCCATCATTACATAATATAGATTGATTATTCTGAGCATCTCATTAACCATACATTTGCATCCATTACATAAATCATATAGGCATCATCATATCATCCATACATGCATCATCATATTATACATGGAAGAGATACTGAAAAAGGAAAAGAGCATATCATAGCATCTCATGATCATATAGAATTATCCATTTCACATAATATAGAACTGTTAGTCTAAGCATATCATAAACATTTGCATCCATATTACATCCATACACGATCATCATAAAAATGCATAGAGATAATACAAAAAAGAAGTGCATCCATAACATCCATAAACATATGCATGATCATCCATAACATAAAGTAAAAGATCTACATATAGAATCACATCATATTGCATGAAACATCAAGTGCATCCATCCATGAAGCATAAATAAAGTACACATCACATCATAAATAAATCAATCATATCATACATATATATATATATATCATCACTGCCATGGTACAAAATTAGAATCATGAGTGTGTATATAAATAAAGTGTACAAATTCCCACAGAGCTATAAAAAAATGGAGCCTATGGATCTAAAAAAGAATGATGTGAGAAAAAAAAGCTACATGTGGTGGCTAGCCTTATTGGTTGCTCCCATCACTTGGATGTCTCTCTATGAGGTCCTTTGGCGGTCTATAGCCTATTTGCTTAGAGTACTCTAGTACCTAACCCACTGGATGCACTGTCTGTCAATAATGAAGTCTATAGTACTCTGCCTCTTTCACAAGATCATGGTACATCCACAAAGATACTATGCTATTCAAGGAGGAGGCAGTCATGGACTCTAGCTACTGCCTTCTGCCAACCTCCTGTGCCAGCTGCAGTTTTGTTTCCTATTGCTATTGTACCACCTGATCTCTCTCTATTGTGAGGGTCTAGACCCACTGTCTAGCCTAGTACCTCTCTACTATGATAAACTATACTTGAGAATACAGTCCCTAAACCTGCCCCTATAGTTGTTGAATCTGGGTGTCTCTCGGGTCTGGCTGTAGTGGCTAGAGTGGTGGCTAGTCCTAGTGATCGTCTCTCTGCAGATCCTAATGCCCATACCTCAAGGAATCCCTCTAATCTCTAAGCTACTCTGGCTATAGTGGAGGTGGTCCACCTCCCCCATCTTCCCCAAGAACCTATCCCACCTGTCCTCTCCTTGCCATCCTGTCTTAGGGCCTTCATCATGGCAGTGTTTCCCCTAGAACTATCAATCTAAGAGGAGGCCAGAACCAATCATCATAGGCATGTGTGGTGCCTAGATCCACCTATCCCTGGTCATAGGCCCATGGCCTAGCCATCAACTTCCTGAAGCTATCAACTGCATCATACACCTAGATCATCTAACCCCATGTAGTCTCCTTGATGGACCAAGCAAAGATGACCACATATTGATCATCAAGCCTATCTTGAGTATCGTTGAACTACAAGGCGACCCTATTTAGCAGGTAGTGCTCAATCATTGTATGTTTGTACCCCTACATTAACCTATTATACCTAGCATAAAATAACTGCTAGACGTCATCATACCAGGTCAACATTTGTAACCAAGGCCTCTAAGTAAAAACTGTCATCTCATCCAGGACCTTGCACTAGTGAGGCATACCTACTCGATCTATGTGTCTCAAAGTGATACCATCCTTGTACCTCCAAATTGGAGGATCATTAGGCCCAACATCAACCATAGTAACCCTCAGACAAAGCACGATAATGTGATCCTAGGCCTAGATGTGCAGTAATGTGACGTCGGTCCCAATCGCTTTGTTGTCACAGTAGGTGAGCTCGTGCAAGTCATGATATAGTGAGGCTAGCATCACTGGTCCCAAAGAAAACATGGTCCTCCCGTACAAAATCTGCTCCCAAGACAGACCCCAACCAAGACTGAAATATCAACCTCGCTGATCTAGAGCTACTAGTCCACTAATGATTGATGCTACAATCATCTAGAAAGTCAATACCCAATCTTTGTAATACTCAAGATCAATCTAGACCTTGGTGAACATGATCTCATCTGTCTGTATAATCTCATAGTATGCATCAGTCTTTACATTAGTATCATATATAACTCAGTCACCATGTATCAACAATTGGAGGATCTGCCACATGTCCTCTAAGGTGATAGTCACCTCACCATAGGAAGATGAAATGATGAGGTATCACTATGCCACATCTTTGCCAATGTAGTCATCATAGCCAAGTGTGTTCAAATGACAGGTGCATAAGCAACATACCATAGGTTGATCATGCCAAGGTGCTCTTGCAGCAACTCATGAAAAAATCTCAATCTGCTTAGCACCAAGGGTCGATTCTCACATGAATGCACAAGTTCTATATCCTCCTACACCCATGAAACCACAACATCAATTTTCATAAAAATATTTAATCTCATTTGAATTTTTCGACACTGAAACAAAAAATGCATTGCTATTTGCAAATGTATCACCCTTTGGAAACTCCAATAGTGATGCTAGAACCCCCAAATTATAAATCAAGTTGTAGCATTGCCCTTTATAATTGTGGGCTTTTTTGCCCTAAAAACCTAATTGGACCATAGCGTTGCCATTCACAATGGTGTTTCGCTTTGACGTTTGGAGACATAAAGCTAAATTGTGACATAGTGTCACAATACATAGTAGCAACACAATTTGAGGCCTAGCGTCACCAATTTAGCACCTCCAATGTTGCCATATAGCGACACTAAGGGTTTTGAATTTTGAAAAGGTAATAAATGCACTAAAAATTCAAAATTCAAGGTCAGGTTAGGGTCACACATCAGTGGATTCACACCTGGAGGTCTCTAGAACACCCGGACTTGCTTGGAAGTGTGTCAAGGAAGCACTCTTTGTGCCATTTTGTAGAAGGGTCAGAGCTCAAAAAGTTGGAAATATTAGGGTGTTTAGCCCCATTTTAGCCACTAGGCTACAGTTTTGCACCCCCAACACCATTTTTACCTAGTTGAATCTCGTTTTGCATCCTTCTTTCATCTTTTGGAAAAAATTTAGCATCATGGAGCCTTTATGGATCCGTCGAGCAGCTTGTCCTTTTTTGAGAAATCACCCAAAAATCCAAATTTTTGTCTGATCTCTCGAGGGGGTAGTATATTAGTGTAATTCTTCTCATTGGGGTAGCATTGGGACATCCAAAAAATATAAAAAAAAAATACTTTTGATCATGGCAAGGTTATTATTTGAACCAATGCAGTAGGTACATTGCTTCAAAGAGGGGAAAAATATAGACACGAAAATTATCCTAATTGATATCGCATACTCAATTCTAATTTGCTAACATTGGTTCCTCATTAATCATCATCTTTACTTATTATTTAATTAAATAACCTTTATTTGATTAAATTCATCAAATTCCTCTTTTAATTAAGTAAATCAATCTTTATTTAATTAAATCCTAATATCCTCTTTTAATTAAATAAATTATGATTATTTGATTATTAAACAGTCATATTCTCCCTTTAATTAAATAAATCAACTTTTGTTTAATTAAATCCTAAATTCATCTCTCTTAATTAAATAAATCAATCTTATTTGATTGAGTCTAGTTTCCTTCATTTACTTGAATAAATCCAACTTTATTTAATTAAAATACTAATGTTCATTATTCCTCTCATTTGATTTAAATAAATATAAAAATCTAAATCAAATGTCATTCCAACTAATTATATCTAAGAGTTAATTAATCACAAATTAATTAACTCCTAATCCTCAAATCCTCTAGCTTTTGCAACTTGCACATGTAAATCAATTTATTTGATTTAAAAATTCTTCTATTTTTATTCAAAAAGTGGTATATCCTTGGAATATTCCTCAAATTTGAAATCCCCCTCCTAAAAGGACTTCTTCCTCCAACAAGGAATTTAAGGCTTGTACATGTCCTTTTACTTGAGCCAAGTGTCATTTATTCTTCTTTCATCCCCCCTAAGCAAGTCACTTCTTCAAATTTGAAATCCACCTAATAGCATTTATCATGCACATTGATCAAAATGTGCTCCACCTCTCTTCAATATCATGTTGACAAGTGGCACAATGCTATTGGCTCATGCTTTATCCCACATTCTTCCTATTTTCTATTTCTCCATCATTCTTTCCTATAAATAGAGAATCTCTCTATTGATTTTGGATCCTTGGCTTGAAGCAAACTCATTATCTATAGATTTTTGAGCAAGTTCATCCATTTTCCATCAAGTTTTCATAAAATTTCATCACCATAGCTAGGCTATTGAGAAATTTCATCAAAGTTCACCTTCAAGCTTGACTAGGAATTGGGAAATGGCTTCTTTCCACATCAAAGAAGCACCAATTCCCCCATGGGATGCTGAGTTTGAGCATTTGAATGAGATTTTTATTGCTTTTACTTGATTTCTTTGCTTTATTTCTTGTTCATTGTTCTTTAAATGAATCTCATGGGGAATGCTAGTTTAGATTTGTGTAATTGACTAACATTGTGTTGTTTGTTCATGTTTGTGCAGGTATAGATCAAGCATTCACAAATAATATTAATATAATCCTACAATATATATCAATCTAAAAAATTATATGTATACTATGTAGGACAAAAATCCTTACAAATAAATTTGATCTAAAACTACAATATACCTCTTAAAATAAATATAATTATAAATTAAAATAAAATGATATACAAATTTTAACATTAGAAATATATTTTTTTTACAAAAATATAATTATATTGAAAAATTATATATCTTAGTAAAAATGAATTGTTATAAAAGAAAAAAAATGATTAGAAACAAATAAATATAACTAGCAATTGCACCTTGGTGTGTAATGGGTACATTGAAGAGGTGTGGAATGCCAATTAGGGAAAATGCAAGCCTATTTTTCCATAAATTTGTGTATTACATGAGTTCAATTGGTTGGCCATTATGAAAATAATATTGTTTGTGCAACAGAGGTTTCTAAAAATGAGTGAAATAAAACCTCTGATTGACGAAAACAATGAAGTTCCATAAAGAGGGAGGGGGGGAGAGATGGATGGGTAGAGAGAGGGAGAAATTTCTAGAGATAGAGGGGGAGAGAGGAATATAGAGGTAGAGATGAATATAGAGTGAGAGAGAAAAAGTAAGATAAATAGATAGAGGTAGAGATGAATATAGAATGAGAGAGGAAGAGGGAGACAAATAGATAGATATAGAGGGAGAAATAAAGATAGAGAGAGATAGGGATATAGAGGGGGAAAGATAGAGAGGAAGAGATAAAGAGATAAAGAGGAAGATGAAGATGGAGAGATAGAGAGAGATAAATCGCAAGATATAGTGATATAAAGATGGATATATAAGGAGATACAAAGATAGGGGAGAGGGAGAGAGATAAATAGATAGAAAAATAGAGATAAGTAGAGAAAGAAAAATATGTGGAGAGGGAGAGAGAGAGAGATGGGAGGAGAAAGAAATAGATATAGAGATATATGGGAAGATGAAGGGAGAGAAAGAGAGGGAGAGATGGGAAGAGATAAACAGAGGGTAGGAGAGAAAGGGAGAGAGATAGGTAGAGGGAGAGAGAGAAGATGAAGAAGAGGGAGATATATGTAGAGAGGGAGAAGGAGAGGGAGAGATATAGATAGAGGGTGATAAAGAGACATAGAGATTGATTTGAAAAGAGATTTAAAGAGATAGGGAGATAGATAGATATGGAGATATATACATAGAGAAGGATATGGATAGAAAGAGATAGAGAGATGAGTGAGAGGGAGATCAAGCAAAAAATAAAGATAAAGATATAGAGTAGAAAAGATGGAGGGAAATATGAAGTGAATGAGATAGATAGGGAGACAATTTTTGAGATAGGGAGAGAGATGGATGGGTAGAGAGAGGGGAAAATTTCTAGAGATGTAGGGAGAGAGAGGAATATAGAGGTGGAGATGAATATAAAGTGAGAAAGGAAGAGTGAAACAAATATCTATAGAGGTAGAGATGAGTATAGAATGAGAGAGGAAGAGTGAAACAAATAGATGGATGGGTAGATGAAGATAGAGAGATATAGGGAGATAGAGGGGGAGAGATGGAGAGGGATAGAAAGAGAGGAAAAAATAAAGAGATAAAGAGGAAGAGGAAGAGGGAGAGATATAGAGAGATATATGGTGAGATAGAGTGATGTAAAGATAGAGATATAAGGAGATATAGAGAGAAGTGGAGAGGGAGAGAGATAAAGAGAGAGAAATAGAGATAATTAGAGAAATAAAAATAGAGATGGAGAGGGTGATAGAAATAGACAAAGAGAGAGGTTGAGATATAAAGATAGATAGGGGATAGGGAGGGAGCAAGAGAGAGAGATGAGGAGAGATAAAGAAGGAGGGGGGGAGAGGGAGAGAGATAGGTAGAGGGAGAGAGAAGATGGGGAAGAGGGAGATATATGTAGAGAGGGAAAGAGTAGAAGAGAGGGAAAAATATAGATAGAGGGTGATATAGAGAGGTAGAGAGGGACAAGAAAAGAGATGAAGAGATAGGAAGATAAAAGATAAGGAAATATATGTAGAGTAGGATATGGATATAAAGAGAGAGAGATGAGCGAGAGGGATATCAAGTGAGAAATAAAGATAAAGATATAGAGAAGAGATGGAAGGAGAGATGGAGTGAGTAATATAGAGAGAGAAGAAGGGTGGGAGAGGGAAATTATATAGATGTATAGGGAGAGAGATAGGGAGATAAATGTAGAGAGATATATAAAGAAATAGATAGAGAGAGGAGTGAGAAAGAGAGAGAGAAATAGATAGCGATAGAGATAATGAGATATAGATAAAGAGGGGGAGGGAGAGATAGGGAGATAGAGATAGAGGGGGTAAGAGTGAGAAAGAAAGAATACATGATAGAGATAAATTTTAATAGGAAGAAACATAGATCTATAGGTGAAAAGATAGATAGATAGAGATAGAGGTAGGGAAGGATAAAGAGAGAATGTGTGTATATGAGTGAGAGAGAGATATGGAGAGATATAGAGAGGGAGATATATATTTATAAATAGATATAGAGGGTGAGAGAGGGGGGAGAAGTAGAGAGAAATAGAAAGAGGAAGTGATAAGGATAGAGAGGGAGAGTTAGAGATACAGATAGATATACCTTGGGAAATATAGTAGTGTGTGAAAGATAGACAAACATATAGAAAGGGAGTGATGGAAGGAGAGAGAAAGAGGAAGAGGGAGAAATAAATATAGAAAGAGGGAGACGATGAGAGAGGGGTTAGAGGGGTAAATGCAAGAAGATGAGTCCACAAAATGTGGAAGATTTTTCCTTAGACAAAAATTCAAAATCAGCTTTAAGAAAATGGGATCCTACTTTTTAATAAACGGGATCCCATTTAGGTGTGGGATCCCAAGCCTAAAATTGAAAAGCGGGATCCCGTTTTGAAATTTTTTCCAAAAATGAAATTTTTCCATTTTGGGAAACTTTTCAAAACGAGATCCTATTTTGAAAAGTTTTTATTTTTGGAAACTATCCATTTTTGAAAAAATTCCATTTTTGAAACTTTTCAAAATGGGATCCCATTTTGTAAAATGAGATCTCGTTTCATAAAAGCATAAATTTTCTTCTTCTTTTTTTATGAAACAAGATCTCATTTTTTAAAATATGAATTTTGGTTAGGTTTGTGCTTTGTTTTTGGTTTGGGAAAAATTTTGGGGATCCAAACCTAGGCCCTAGACCTAGTTTGACCTGCAAGTTGAAGGTCCCTAGAAATGTCACAAGAAAATAGTGACTTTGGGTATAAATTTGAAGACAATTTTGTAGAAGTTGAGAAAGCCAACTTCACAGACCCTGAAGATAACCTGCATGCAAATAACCTATCATAGAAAGGAAGAGATGGAGACAAAAAAGCAAGGGTGCTCTAAAAACTTCAAGAGAGAATGCATTAGCTAAATTAAAATAATTACAAAGATCAATCCTTAAAAGGAGATCATGCAAAACCTAAAAGTAACCCTAATAGGTAGACATTTAATAATTAATATAATTATTAAATGTCACAATATGCAAACTAAAGTGAAATCTTAAGAGAGGAATAGAGGTAAATTAATTAACATAATTAATTTAAAACCTTTACTCTAACATCCCCCTTAAGATGAGCAAGAGTGCAGCTACAAACATGTGCAAGCAAGCAAATGTAACTACAATGCATGAAAGAAAACAAGGGTCCCGACAACTAGGCCTGATTAAGTACCCAAATACAACCAAATCTCTATAAAGTGGAGAAATAGAGAAAACCTCATGGGAAAAACTCTACTCCAAAAAGAGATGAAAGACATGAAGAACATCACTGAAGTAGAAGAAGCTGCAAACAACTATCAAAAGATGACTGCTATGGTGCCGAAGAACCTCCTCTGAAGATAGGATGATCAAGATCAAGAAGACAACCTGCATGAGTTCCCCCAACAACACTACTTGAATCAGATGGAAAACAAAGGAAAACACCTGAAGCAAAGATACAAATGGCACAAGTACCAATAGTCTGAAAAACACTGATCAATTGAGAATTGAATATTCCTTCCAAGGTGAAACCAAGGAAGCATTAGCACGAATAGTATAATACCCTCCATAATGTTGACCGGGAGAGCCTGACAGATCCACTGAAATGTTGTGTAACACCCTATAGTGCATGAAGGAGAAAAAACATCTGAAAGTGCACAAGAAAGCACCAGAAACTGAAAAAGTGGTGTGCATAACAAAGCACACATGCATGAGGCTAGAATCATATGGATCTACCATGTAGAAGTTGAGAAAGCCAACTTCACAGACCCCGAAGATCACTTGCATGCAAATAACCTATCACAGAAAGGAAGAGATGGAGACAAAAAAGCAAGGGTGCTCTGCAAACTTCAAGAGAGAATGCATTAGCTGAATTAAAATAATTACAAAGATCAATCATTAAAAGGAGATCATGCAAAACCTAAAGTAACCCTAATAGGTAGACATTTAATAATTAATTATAATTATTAAATGTCACAATATGCAAACTAAAGTGAAATCTTAAGAGAGGAATAAAGGTAACTTAAATAACATAATTAAGTTAAAACCTTTACTCTAACAATTTTTTGTAGAATTTTTTAAACCCATTATAGATGAGATTGTGTAGATTCCAAATATGTAATTTTTTTACAATTGGATTGTAGGTGGAGCCCAAGATCACCATTTTCAAGATAAACCTCTATAGAAAAAGAGAGAAGCAATGTACACTATTTCAATAGAAAGAGGGGAAAATATGAGATGCTTATATTACACAATGTAAAGTCTTTTTAAAGGCAAGAAAAATGTGATGGGCGGGAAAACTACCCACATGGGAAAAAACCACCCTAAGTTAAACTTAATTGCATTATCACCCCCCTTAAGTGCAAACTTAAGGAGAATGAAGATGAAAAAAAAAAAATGCAATGTGTCCTGGCTACACAACCATCTTAGGTACCCATTTACAATCCAATCTCTCACATCTAGAGAAAAGGAGAAAAACCCTATGGGAAAAAACCCCTCTCCAAAAGACAGAAAAGGAAAAAAAAACAATGCATGGATGGAGGACTCAATCACACCCCCCAAGTACTACATACAAGATGTATATACAATCAATTCCCCCCCATAAGAGGGAAAGAGAGAGACTTTATAGTCCCCTCACAATGTGTAATCACCTACAAAAATGGTACGTGCCTGAAGAGAAAACATGATTTAATGTCAATAAACAACTTGTCTCCCTTTTGGAAGAAACACAACCAAATACAAATGCATTAATGCTTCCCATTATAGATAGGAATTGAAGGAAAGAAGCATGAAAATGTAGGGTATGTGCAGGATCATCGGAAAAAATAGGCCCTTAAGTGGCAAAAAAATCGAAAAAATCAGTGTTAGGCAACTTGACGTAAAAATTTGAATAAGTTATCTATATTATTTAAAAAATATGTAAGAATAGAATCTGTAGAAAATTGAATTTAGTTTCTAAAATACGAGGTTTATTTAAAAATAAATAAAATCTATTTGGTAAAATTTGAAATTTCAATGTAATAGTACTTACTATGAAATGGTAAAATTTAACCACCCTAACCATAATAAAATGATAATTTTTTATAATATTTTATATATAAGTAGAGGACTCATGTTTAGATGTGATGCATATTTTCATATTTTTTTCCCAAGAATAATTAATTATGAATTTTTTATTACAACTTTTAAAAAATATAAAAACTCATACGTCTGACCACCTTAACTTCATAAAAACTTCATGAAATTTAATTTTTCTTTTTTTAATCCTATATTATGTGAAGCATCCTATATTATGTGAAGCATAGATTGTGACACATGTTTCAGATTCAAGAAATGTGATAATGTTTGAAAGTTATATGAAAGTTATAGATGTTTTTCAATCAGCCTATCGATCAGGACTTTAGTCGTAATTCTAATAGAAAATGAATAATAATTATTTATTAAATTCAAATTAAAGAATAATTTATATTGGTGGAAATTTGAGAATCTTCTCTAAAAACTCTTTTTGTTTCATCAATTTTGGGTTAAAAAAAGTCGTCAGCCACATACCCTACAAATACCCATAATATTGCCACTTTTTGGCCCATCATGATCCTGCACATACCCTGTATGATGATGTCTTTGGAATATGCCCATGTGTCTCCAAGACCTTGGAATATGATGCCACAAACCAATCAAGAACATGCCCAATCACAATAGGAGGTGACAAACAAGGTGCCACTAGAAACTGATTTTGAACATTCTCTAGAGGGGTATGTGCAGGATCATGATGGGCCAAAAAGTGGCAATATGATAGGTTTGTGGCTGATGACTTTTTTTAACTCAAAATTGATGAAACGAAAAGGGCTTTTAAAGGAGATGCACAACTTTCCATCAATATAAATTATGCTTTACTTTGAATTTAATAAGTAATTATTATTCATTTTCTATTTGAATTACAACTAAAGTCCCGATTGATAGGCTGATTAAAAACATCTATAGCTTTCAAACATTATCACATTTTTTGAATCCAAAACATGCATCAGATTCTATGATTTGCGTAATATAGGATTAAAAAAAGAAAAATTGAATTTCATGAGGTTTTAACCAAGTTAAGGTGGTCAGACATATGAGTTTTCTATAGTTTTTAAAAGTTGTAATAAAAAGTTCATAATTAATTATTTATTAGGAAAAAAATTACAAAAAAATATGCATCACATTGAGACATGTGTCCTCTACTTATATCTAAAATATTATCATTTTATTGTGGTTAGGGTGGTGACACCTACTTATTTTTTCCCTGAAATTTAAGTACTACTACATTGAAATTTAAAATTTTCACCAAATAATTTTTATTTATTTTTAAAAACCTAGTAGTTTAGAAACTACATTCAATTTTCTACAGATTCTATTTTTACATATTTTTGAAATAATATAGATATCTTATTCAAATTTTTACGTCAAGTTTCCTAACTCTAATTTTTCTAAATTTTTTGCCACTTAAGGGCCTATTTTTTCCATTATGATCTTGCACATACCCAAATACTAAGATGGAGTGACAATAGTTGTACCATGACTATAATCAAATAGGAGGGATATACCCTCAAATATGTCTGCCAAATCTAAAATATGAGATTCTATGAACAAGGAACCAATGTTTGACAAATATAAATCCCAATCAGGAAGACAATGAGATACTAGTTGTGACAAATCACTAGATGAATCACCAAAAAAAGATGAATGGTCATGATGAATATGAATGATAGGACCCTCAATCAATGACTGCACAATGAATCACTGAAGGTGAAGGTACATCAACTATCCCTGATGGAGAAGAAGGAGCATCTAAAGAACCCTCATCATCCTCATTTGAAGATTCAATGTATTCCAAAACTTCAAACTCCTACATAGTAGTATGATCATAGGCTATCATTTCTAAAAAATGAAGAGGCACAAGACAATCTAAAATAGGATCATTTGGGAATAGTGGGGTATTAGTAGCTCCATGTATTTCCCAAATTTTAGTCCAAAGAATATGAGGACACTCAAAATGATCAATAGCATTCAAAGTGGCATCATCAATATGCATTGCAATAACTCCTAGGACATGATCCCTTTTGCAATTCCATGAAAATTTCTTAATATCAGTACCAAGAGAGGGAACTAAATTATACAAATGTGATGAAAAATGAAGCCATTTGAGATGTTTTATGATACCATCTCTCCATTGTTTATAGTTTCACCTTTTCAACATAATCATTACAGGATGAAATGAAAACCCCATAATGAACTATGACAAATATTCAAAAATACAAAGACATTAACCTTCTACAACAATAAAAACTCCCAAATACTACAAATGAAGCCTTCTCTTGATATACTTCAAGAAGCAATAATGCAAAAAAGGGTTGAGAATCTGAAAAAAATTGAGAACAAATTTAAACACCTTACTGGGTTCTCGCACCAAATCGCCAAGCCAGATCTCAAATAAACTAACCAAGTAACTCCAAAGAGCACAACAAAAAAGTCATCACAAGCCACAACAACTCTTCATGCAGGCCAAAGCCTCTCCAACAAAACCTCCATGAGCCTTAGCTTAAATAGCCTTGAAGCCACTAGAGTATAAAAGAACTTATTTCTTCAACTGTCTCACCAATGTGGGACAAAAGGTGTAGCCAAGTGAAACAAAAGTTAATATTTCACCCCAAGTAGAAAAAGGAAACCCTAGATGTAAAGTTTGATTATGTGGCCAATAAAAAAAATAACAAAAGAAATATGGAAAGCATGCTTCAATAAGTTACAAATATTTTCCCAAAATGATATAGAAAAATATGATTGTTTAGGTCAAAATATGGATGGTGTACACGTGCATGGTATGGTAAAAACATTATATTTTTAAACAGTGGTTTTTAGAAATGTCAATTGAAAATCAATTTCTATCATCAGGATATTGAAATAAATTACATATTTGGAAACTAGACTATGAGTACTACACTTTATGATGATGATTTTTTCAAGATTCCATCTCTAAGTGCTTCAAATTTTAAGGTCAAATGTGTCAAATTATGAAAACCAGGGAAAATACTTCCACAAAATGGCCAAAAAGTGGACTCAACCTCTTTCCAACACCCAAAGGTAGAGAGAGATGGGGTGGGAGGAAAAGATAGTGTATGTTCATAATATTTATATTTAATAATATACATTATATTTCATATAATATGTAATAATAAATATAAATTGAATATATTTTTCAATAAAACATAATATATATTTTAAAAATAAATATGGTTAAATATTAAACTTCTAAATTCTTTAATATTTTAATCATTTTTAATAAATAAAATATATATTTAAACAAGTGTCGTGTAGTAGCTAGTGCTTTCGTTAATAGTATTGTAATTATTGGATTTTAGATTTGATAAAAATTAAATGTAAATTTTAGTAATGTGAATAAAAATAAATGTAACTTTTGTTAATTATAGTATTTTAGTATTGTTAATTATTTATTTTAATGATCTACCCTAACCTTAACTCATACCTTAACTCCAATTCTATCTCTATCCCTAACCCTAATGCTATCACTAACTCTAATCCTAACAATAAATTTTAAACCATTATCTTAATCCTAGACCTGTCTCTAACTTTAACTATGATCGTAACACTATCCATAACTATAAACCAAATTTTATCACTAAATTTTTAAAAAATAACATATTTAATAAATGTTATATTACGAATTATTATATATTAAATAAATTTTATAAATAGAATTAATATAATATATACTAAAAATAGTTAAAAGTTTGATATTGCATGTTGGTAATGTTTCTTCTCTCTCTCTCTCTTTTGATCGGTAATGGGCACTTTTTAAGGTGCCTAATACTATTACTTTCAAATCTATGAGGACACCAGCCTAGTGAAAGCACAAAGCTTGCGAGCGTAATGGACCAATGGGGATTTGAACCTTGGTGGAAATGTCACCAAGCAAGTGTTTCAACCGCTATGTTATATGAGTCATCCGACAATGTTTCTTCTCTTATTATTAATATAAAATTGTTATATATTAAAATGATTATTTATTACAATTTTATATATATATATAGAAAAATAAAACATAGTATATTAAATTATCAGATTTAATTCATAGTAGACACAAGTGCAACTATTTCTCTTCATTAAAATCAATAATTGTTAAGTATTAACGAGTTGATGATTATAGATGGTATGTTTTTTTCAAATTCCATGAATGATAGAGTAAACACTTCTAGATTAAACTATATATATGTTAGTTTGAATTGATGTTTTGAACCACACTAACTGATTCATCATAGGAAGAGGATAATGAATAATATGATTGTAGAAATGACCTTAAGAGGAGTTAAGTGGTGGGAGAGGGTAGAGAGGGAGGAGATTGGAAAATGAAGTAAAAGTGAAATAGGAAACAAAAATGATGAAGACATAATAGAAGAATGAATAATATAGTAATATGATATAACACAAATAAATGTATCCAAAAAGGTTAAAGTTAAATTTCTCAAACAATGAATAAATAAATCCAATGACCTTAGCCTAACCCTAACTCAATGATTCACCATAGGTAGAGGACAATGAAGAATATTATTGTAGAAATGACCTTAAGAAGAGTTAACTGGTGGGAGAGGGTAGGGAGGGAGGAGATTGAAAAAATGAATTAAAAGTGGAAATAGACAAAAAATGATGAAGAAAAATAGAATAATGAATATTATAATAATATGATATAACACAATGAGCTGATGATTTTTGGGTAGGGCTTATAGACTACTCTTGCACTCTTAGGATATTCCACCTAAAAGGAGATAGACAAACCCTACTCAAGGAAATCTAATGAGTTCACTCAAATAATGCAATGTATGATGTTATTCATGCTAAATGAGATGATCTAAGTACAACTAAATGATCTTTTTGAATGATTTTGAATGCAAAACTTAAGAACTATGCAATGTTGGAAAACATAGTGATGATTGCAAACATGAATTAAACATGAATAAATGAAAGAACATAAATGTAAAAGACTGAAATAGAGTGCACTTGGTTGCTTGATGGATATTCTAGAATATTTTGGAGGCTAATGAAAATCACTGAAAAATTACCAGTGGGACTCACTCACCACTGGTGGTGAATTAGTCCTGCTTTTGATAAAAACTATGGAAAGCAAGTTTTTGAGTGTCGGGATCTGGAATCTGACAAAATATGGATTTCCAGCCTTAAGGTGGGACTCATTCACCATAGGTGGAAAATAGTTCCTCTCCCAAAATTCTATGAAATCAGGAACTAAATCTATAGCACCAGATATGAGATTGTCTGCTTGTTAGGTTTCCAAAGTCAAATTTGCAGAAAACAACCTATAGGTCTTCTCCAAGCTTGAAATATGATGTAGTTGACTTGAAAAACTTTTTTTACTTCTTATCCACTTTTCAACACCTAACTACTTGTCAAATCTGCATACACAAGTCTACAAACACACATGCAAAAGGGGGAAAATGGTTAAGGGTTAGGTTATAGGGATTTTCCTTGGTCAAATCCCACTTTGGTAATCAAACCCTTAATAAAATAATGAAATGAAAGAGAATGGTAAAGAAATATCATGTAAAAAATATCAACTTACCAAGCCCTTGTTGAAGAAATCTGAAGATGATGCAATGGTTGCTCCACAATACTTGACAATTATTTGATTCAATGATGCAAAATGCTTGAATGATTGGATGATTCAGTGAATAAGTGAATGGATGAATGCTTGAATGAATGGGGGTTAGAATGGATGTAAAAACACTTATTTATACACACTTGTGCCTTATTAACCTAATAATACCTCATCACAAGCTGACAAAAGGTCATTTTAAATAAAAACTTGAAAGAAAATTTAAAATATTTTGAATTTGGAACCAAGGAGCACTCATTCACCACCCATGGCGAATGGGTCCCACCCTAGGCTTGTAAGTGGGTGTTGAGAATTATCTTTTATTTAATGTTTTGTCTCAGGTTTACATTAAAAACCACTTAATTAAACTTTATAAGGGCATAAAGAGGTTATAAAAGACAACAAGTGTGTAAATAAGGAAATTAAGCCTAGAAAAGTGTGAACTTTGTTAAATTTCTTTAGAACACTTCAAAATAGGACTTGATGATGAATAAAAATATGATTTTTACGTGAATTATATTAAATAGAGTGTAGAAAAGTGTAGAAATGTTTTACAAAACTTCACAACACTATCACTAGACATCATAATTTGAATTTTGAGGACCTAATATGAATATTCAAGCTAAATTGTAACATTAAATCAAAGAAAAAATGACCAAATATCATGAAGAAAAGGCTAAAAGACCATGAACATGACAAGGGGGCATTTTTCTATGGTGCATTTGGCCCTCACTTTAGTGAGAGAATGAACTTGCTTGAAACTCAGACTAAAATAGCCATGCATATTCAAAAGGATTTCAAATGCACTTACAGTAGTAAGATGGAATAAAAATGATCAAGATGGATTATCAATCCCCTAGGATGAAGATCCATGGAAAACTAGACAAGAGAATAAAATAATACATATGTGAAAGATAAATTGAATTGAGCTTTGATCGTTTATCCAACTAGTTGTGGATTAGATCTAGGATAATTGTTTGAAAAAGAGAAATCTATACTCACTTTGGGGCAACAGAGCTCATGGTGGTTTTTTGGGTGAGAAAACCCAAAAAGGTGAATTACATACACTAGTTGGTATTCACCCACAAACACAAAGTTGGCTATGGGGAAAGTTGTGCTGTTGAGTGGGCTTCCTGCTCAACAATATCAAAGTTATCCCTCCCGATAACTTTAACAAGGTACCACAAGGAAAATGTTGGTTCATGCTTCATGAGACAAGTAAATAATAGTATAATTAGAACTCATGAACAAATGCAAGGTACCATAGGCATGCAAGTTGCATTATGCAAGGTGGCAAAAAAAATGTAAAATGTAAAAATGTTGAAGTTCAAAGGAGTCTTGTTAAGTTCATGGAAGGTCTATCATGTAGGAAAAATTATGTATAATGGATCCAAGAGAGGAATAATCAAATAATAGTATTGAACCGTAAATTTTTGGACCCAATAGGCTCTCTAACTCTTATAGGGTTTTTCACCTGAAAGGAGAGAGATTAGATCCAAAAATGCTAAGGGTTCATTCAATTTATGTAATGTATGTTGTTTTCTAGGCTAAATGAACTAAAATAAATGCAATTGAATGATTTAAACTACTGTGAATGTATGCAAAACTAAGATTTATACTATGTTTGAAAACACACTGTGATATGGAAACAATGAATAAATTAAAGAAAATATGCAGAACAAAAGGTACAAGGATGAATCTGAGTGCACCTAGACAAAAACTGATCATGTTGGACTATCTAGAATGCTAGATGAATTCAGTGATTTTTCACAGTGGGACTCATTCACGCAAGGTGGCGAATTAGTCCACCTATTGATGAAAAAGTGTCAAGAGCAAGTTTTTGTCTATCAAGATCCAAAATATGATAAAATTGATATTTTCAATCCTTAAGTGGGACTCATTCACCACTAGTGGCAAGTTATTCCTCTCCTAGATTTCTAGAAAATTAGAAGACAACTCTGTAACACCAGATCTGGAAAATTTTGCTTGTTAGGTTGTCAAAGTTAGTTCTATAAGAAATGGACAAAAATCCTTCACCAAGCTTGAAATAATGATAAATTAACTTGAAGCACATAGTTGACTTTATTTCTTCTTTTCAACACCTTGAAACTTGTTAAATCTGCAAATAAAAGGCTGCAAATACACATGCAAAGGGGAAAATGGTTGAGGGTTAGCAAATAGAGGTTTTCCTTGGTCAAACCCCACTTTGGAAATCAAACCTAGTAAAATAAATGAAGTATAAAGGAAATGATATATAAATAACATGCAAGTGTTACAAACCTACCAAAATCCTTGATAATGCAAGTCTGAAGTAATGTCAATGGTTGCTCCAAAGTGCTCTTATAATTGCTTGATGATGTATTGCAAATGCTTGATTGAATGCTTGAATGCTTGGACGAATGAATAGATGTGTTATTATGTTAAAATGAATGTAAAAATACTTATTTATATCAATCTTGTGTCTTAGTAACCGTTCATAACTCATCATAGGCCAACATCAAGTATATTTATGAATAAAAACTGTAAAGAAATTTGAATTATTTTAAATTTTGGAGCCAAGGGGGACTCATTCACCACCCATGGAGAATGGGTTCCACCTAGGACATGAATCTAGGTGTGGGAAAATAAATAGAATTTAATGTTATTTGTCGGGAGTATATTCAAGAATACACTTAAATAAAGCATATGAGGGCATAAAGGGGTCAGATAAGTCATGAGAAAGAGATAAATAAGGGGAATATGCCTAGAAATGTGTGAATCTTTATCACTAGACTTTACAACACTTCAAGAGAGGACTTGATGATGTGTAAAAAGGATGATTTTTAGGTGAATTATATTCAATATAGTCTAGAATGATGTGGAAATGTTTTATAACACTTAAAAACATATTCACAAGACTTTAATATTTGAATTTTAGTACCTAAATAAGCATGTTCAAGCCATGTTGCAACATAAAATCAGAGAAAAATATGTCAAACACAATGAAAGAAGACTTAAAGGCCATGAAAATGACAAGGGTCCATTTTTCTATGACACATTTAGCCCTCACTTTAGTGAGAGAAATAAATTTCTTTTGACTCAAACTAAAGTATCGATGAACATCAAGAGGAGGGTTCAAATGCACTTACATTAGCAAGATAGAATAACAACAATCAAGAGGGATGATCAAGCCCCTAGGATGAAGATTCCATTTAAAACCAAGCATAAGAACAAAGGAACACACAAGTGTTGAGAATTAAATGAAGCTCTGATCATCAATCCAACTAGTTGTGAATCAAATCTAGGTAAAAAGAGAATGTGTACTCACTTTGGTCCCACAAAAATTGAGATTGTCTACAGGGTGAGAAGGGCCAAAACATACTCACTCTAGGGCTATATAACTTCTGGTCATTTGTGGGGTGATAAATCCCAAAAATAGATACATACACTAGTTGGTATGCACTCACAAACACAAAAGTGGCTATGGGGAAATTCATGCCACTAGTTAGGCTTCCTACTCAACCATGTCAAAGTTATACCTCATGATAAATTTAATAAGGTTCCACAAAACAAAATGAAATGAAAATCTTAAGCTTCAAACAATACGACACTACATGCATGCAAGTTGTGTTGTGCAAGGTGGCCAAGATATGCAACAATACAAAATGAAAAACTGTAATGTGAAAGATTGTTCAAAGGAGTCTTGTTTAGTTTATGTAAGGTTAATCACTTAGGGAGAATTGTGTCTAATGTCTCCAAGAGATGAAAAATCAAAGAATAGTAAATTCACAACTTTGGGGATGCAGTGCATCACATCAACCACCAAGAGGAATGTACTATGCTAAGAAAGATCGCACTTATGAAGGACATCACACCCAATACCATCCACAAAGTAAGAAACACATCATATAAATGACAAGGTTGCACTAGGAATAAAGAAGACAAATAAATTACAGTATTGTATGCCCTCCACTTTAAAGAAATTTCTACACACTTATATATGATAAATTACTTGAAAGTAGAAGAAGAAAGAGATTACAAGACATGAGAGCCAACTAGGAAAGCCCTATGCTAAGTCATATGTTTCAAAGTTAGACTGTGTCATGTCTAGGAAAAATGAAAAGAAAGAGAAAGAAAGGGAGTTGCACCCTAGAAAATAAATCACACCAAACACATAAGGGATCTATGGATTTGGGGTTAGTATGTTCGTTGCTACAATGTTTTTATGAAAGAGCGCAAAATTGTCATCATTCCTTGAATACATAGAAAGAGAAGAATGACACATAGAGAGTGAAAAAAAAAGAAAAAAAAAGATTCATTTTGGGTCAACATGGAAGAGACATTGTAGTCCCAACACCTTGCATCATCCCCAAAAGGAAAAAACAAGTGAAAAAAAAAGAAATGGAAAAATGATTTTGGGTCAACATGAAAGAGACATTTCGGTCTCAATGCCTTGCATCATCCCTGAATGGAAAAATACAAGAAAAGAAGAAGAAAAAGAGAAAGAGACCTTACGAGTCAACATGGAAGAGACTTAGGGTGTCTCTACGCTTTGTGTCATCCCCAAAGGAGAACATAAAACAAAAAAAATAAAAAGACAAACAAGGCAAAAAGTAATGTACGCCATATAAAAGAATAGAGATACAAATAGAAGAAGTGTACAGAAACAGAGATGACATTAGACACACAATACGAGGGAACACGATATGTACATAAAAAGAAAAAAAAAAAAACACAATAAAGTGCTAGCTAGGAAAATGAGAATCAACTATTTAATAGGTCATCCACCTCCCAATCATGATCATCATACTGAAAAGGTGGTTGACTATCCAATGGACGAATTGCAAGTGCCAAGCTAGGAGAATCACCAAGTTGTGCACTTGGTATAAGATATTTATTTTCAAAGCTCATAGAAGAGGAGAATACGGAATTCAAATTATTGTGCACCTCTTCATAAATTTTAGCAATCTCTTCATCATCATCCTCATCAAGATTAATGACTATAGGAGGACGAAGAGTGATTTCCAAGGAAGGATGTATCAACAATGGTAGTTGTTGGATAAGTTAAGTTTGTTGTGAGGGTGGTTATGGACTCTCTTGGGGTATGTCAAGAGGATTATTAGGAATTATTTCTCTTAAGGATGAAGGTTGGTTTTCTTTATTTTTTTCAGTTTTCATTTGTCTAGCGAGAAAATGACAACATCGTCGACGCTCTTTAGTAGCATTACTTCTTTTAACTCTATTTGCAATCTACTTTGAGGTAAGAGCGGATTGATCAATTATAGGTTCCTTCATTTTAGAAGGAGACAGATCAATCACTTTCTCCTTGGCTTTATATACTTGTTTAATTTGAGGTGGCAAGGTTGGACTACTTTCAATAGCTCTTGGTCTCTTAGACAAGGGAGTTGAAGGATAATTTGTGACAGAATGGGTAAGAGTTGATCATTGTCAGAGGTAGTGTGAAGAATAGTCTCATCTATAATAGGAGATGCACAAGTGGTTGGGGATGTACCACAAAGAGACAATTCAGCTATCCTTTTGGCTTTAAACTTTTGGTATGCTATGAAAAAGAAGTCCTTTTGAGGTGTAATGGGTTCCATGGGTTGAACCCAAAAGGCTTCTAGAGAGAAGTTACCTTTAGAGGATAAGGGATTAAATTGGCTATGGTGGATGGTTAATATTTTATTTGCATGTGGAAAATTTAAACACTTATGAATGACTGATGGGACTGCTTTCATTGAGCGAAGCCAAGGGTGGCCTAGCCGCAAATGAAATTGGTCAGATTGCAAAATGATAGAAAATTTCACATCTAATGTTTTTAGTCCTACTTGTAAGGGTAGCATGATCAATTCGATTGTAGGGCAAGCAAAACCATTTTGTTTTTTTATCCATGTAGTTGCTTTATCATAATCATCTTGATATAAGTTATGTAGTAACAGAAACTCCTATGTGATCACATTTTCACCACAAGCGGGATCTATTAATATCCCATTTGTGGGCTTATCATACATTATGCCAACTATGTAGAGAGGACCATCAAGAAGCTTTGGTAATATTTCTTTATCAAAAAAATGATAGCAAGAGATTTATTGGTTTCGCCCTTATGATGGTGATCTAGGTGGATCTCCAAACCCTTAAAAATTCAACTATTCTAGATGTTCATGGAAGTCGATTCATTGCAAAGAGCTCGTTGAACTAGACTCAATGCAACTTGAACGAGCTCGATCAGAGTTTGTATGCTCAAGTTATGGCTGGTCAAAGGTTAGTCAAAGGTCGGTCAACTCAAGGACCAGGGGCTAGGAAAAGGTGAAAATTTCATCATCACCAAATTGGTAAAAATCATCACCATTGCATAGACCTCATCGAGAGATTTCCAATGACATTCGTTTCACACAAAACAAATTTCGTACATGCAAAATATCCCCAGTCAAAGTTGGGTTGACTTGTAAGTACATTGATGATGTGAAAATGGCATCATCATGCTGACATGGAACCATTTAGCTGATTGGGTGTTGGTATAGTCCACTTATATGTTGACTGACGTCATCATGCTGACATGGCACAATTAAGGTGATTGGGTGTTGGTATAGTCCGCTTAGATGTTGACATGTGGCACCATTCAATTATTGACATGTGGCACCTTCAATCGTTGACACATAGCACCATATAGTTGTTGACATGTGGAACCTATGTGGCAAGTCAACAACACATAAAAATTCATAGTCGGGGTTGAACCCATGACCTCCGACTTACCATAAACTCCCCTGACCAATGCACCACATGAGCTATTTGAACTAAGTAGGGAGGAAACATTCTTTTAAATATAAGAATCTGGTGGGAAAAAATAAAAAAAGCTCTATAAAGAACTTTTATGCCCACTAAATCCCTATTTTATGGGATTTAAAATATTATGTCAACTAAATCCCTATTTTATGGGATTTAAAATATCCAAACCCCTATTAAATAGCTAATTAAAAATATGCTAAAGGGGTTAATGTAATATTAAACAAAAAAATTCCCTATTTAAAAGGGCAAGCCCCTCAATCAAAGGGGTTAAACCCTTATTAAAATACAAAAGAAAACCTCCCATAATGTAAAAGCCTGAATATAAAATAGGATAAGGGGGCTAAAAAAATAAATTAATGGCTCATATGTTTTATGAGAGATTTATTTTGTAAATAAGGAAGATTATTAAAAATTCTTAACTTATATGGGAGATTATGGGGATTTTATGGTTTTACCCCCAATTGGAAAAATTATTTGTATAAAAAGGGGGTAAAGGGTGAGTTTAGGCATCCAATTCTTCCTCTCATCCTTTTTGCTTGGTTAATCATTTTTGTGAGGGAATTTTGAGAAGGAATTTGTGTTGTGATGTTGTTTTGAGTTTGTAGTAAGTCCTTTCAGGGCAAAGTCAGTATTTTCACTCTTTGTAAATCATCTTTAGCTTTGAGATATTTTGTGAGGGGATTTGAGTGAGATAATTTTTACGAATTTTTGGATAGGCTACATTTCTTTCTAAGGAAGTGTTGCAAGAAGCTCCCTTTGGATATTGTGTTGTGAATTCACAGCATTTTAATAGATTGGTCACTGAGTTGAGCTAGACCTGGAGACATAGTCTTTTAGGATTTAGGTGTCATCAACCTTGTAAATCCTTTAATTTATTATTCTCCTAAAGTGTTTTGTACATTTACCCATAAGAGGTGAAACTGTTTGACCAACAGTGGTGAAAGAGACTATGTAAATGTAGCGTTACCGTTACCATTTATCCTTTTTGAAAAGGACAAATTAGCTAGGTGTCCCACCTTGGAATCTTCTAAAATAAGGTTGTTGGGTCAAAATAGGGTGTTGTAAGAGCATCTATGACATGCATGCAAGTTTTCATAAGATGCTATGACAGTATGAAAAATTCCCTATGAGAGAATATGCTATTTTTATGCCCCAGGTGCCCATGCATGAAAGATGCCTAATGACAATTGTAAGAGCATCTATAAGAGGCTATTTTTGGTATTTTTTGACCATTTCAAGGAGGGAGGCATGGGTTTTTCTGGGTGATATTTCTTCCTATTTTTTGGTGAAACCATGGTGGTTTTCATCCTTACAAATCTCTATAAATTGGGGCCTTGAGCTAGAGTTATTAAAAATTGAAGAATTTTGTTTTGCAGGGTAATAGGGTGCTGCCATATTTTACAAGAATTGATAAGAGAAGTCTACTGTTTCATGTAATATTTCAGATTATTAGTAATATACTTGCCTCTCTTTCGGTGGTGGAGTTTTTTCCCTTTGGGGTTTCTCCACGTAAATCTATTGTTGCATGTGTTATATTGTTCTATCTCTCTCTCTCATTCTTTCTTCACACTAAGGTAAAGGTTAATCTAAATATTTTAGATTTTCATTCACACATTTAAGTTCATATTTCAAGCTTTCTTCACCTTGTTTTTCAACATTTGGTATCAGAGCTAACGGTTCTGTTAAGGAAGGGACACTTTCCTTTTAAAGTGTTAAAGGTTTTTTTCTGTAGTTGGAGCTTTTGTGTTGTGGGTCTTGCAAATTTGTGAAAGATTGCATACCATGGCCTCCACCTCTAGTCTAAATATTGATAAGTTCAATGGAACTAGTTACGAGATGTGGAAGTTGAAAGTGGAGGATCTTCTTGGGGAGAGATATCAGTGGTTACCAGTTTTAGTTGAAAAGAAGCCATCTACTTCAAACTTGTCGGATGAAGATTGGAATAAGTTACACAAGAAGGCTCAAGGGACTATTCAGTTGTGTCTCATAGATTCTATCCTCTTGAATGTCTCTTCAAAAGACATGACATACAAGCTTTGGAGGAAGATAGGTGAAATTTACCAAACTAAGAGTTTGTCTAACAAGTTGTATTTCAAAAGATGTTTGTATTCATTAAAGATAAAGGATGGTGAATCTATTGCTGAAAATTTGAATGCTTTCAATTTGATTATAAGTCAGCTTGCATCTATTGATGTTAAAATAGAAGATGAGGATAAATGCATTTTATTGATTTTCTCTTTGCTAGAATCTTGGGAAAATTTAGTTATTGCTATAACAAGTGGTGGTGCAGAACCTAAGATGGATACTATTACTCCCATACTTCTTTCAGAGGAGATGAGGAGAAAGACCATGCATAGTGGCTCCCAAGATTCCTTGCATGTGCGAGGTAGACCCAAGGAGAAAGATCCTAAAGGGGATAACAAGAAGGATAAGTCTAAAGGACGATCTAAGACCCTTGGAAAGAGCAGAGTGGAGTGTTGGAACTGTGGTAAACGGGGACATGTGAAGAAGGAATGTAGAAACAAGATAAAGAATGCAGATTCCTCCATAGAAAATTCCTCTGATAACGATGATTCTAATGCTTTGATTATTTCAGCTAACACAATTTGTAATTATGCTTGGCTTATTGATTCATGTGCTTCCTTCCATATGACTCCTCATAAGGAGTGGTTTTCTACATACAAAGAATATGATGGAGGAGAGGTCTTCATGGGTGAAAATAGCTCACAAAAGGTTATTGGTAAAGGAAAGGTAAAGTTTTGTTTCAATGATGGGAGGGTTACAACCATTGATGATGTTTTACATATTTCAAGACTTACAAAAAGTTTAATTTCAGTTTCCAAGTTGAATGATTCTGGGATGCATGTGACATTTGACAAGTCTGGTTGCAGGATGGTAAAGGGAAGTTTGGTGGTTGCTAAAAGATCTCAGATAGGGAATTTATTAACGCTTCATGCCTCTACTTTTTGTAACTCCTCTTTTGTAACTAGCACTGAAAATGCATGTATGTTGTGGAAAAATAGATTGGGTCACATTGGTGAAAAAGGTCTTAGGACCATACTTGATAAGAAACTAGTAGATGGTATTTATGATTATTATGTTGGTAAAAATGATTTCTGTGAGGATTGTGTGTTTGGTAAACAAAACAAGTCATCATTTCCTAAAGGAGCAAATAAAGCTAATGGATTGTTAGAACTAATTCATTTGGATGTGTGTGGTCTAGTGGATACAGATTCTTTGGGTAGATCTCGTTATTATGTTTCCTTCATTGATGATTACTCAAGATATACTTGGATTTATTTTATGCATACAAAATTTGAAGTTTTCACCAAATTTAAGGAATTTAAGGCATTGGTTGAAAAGCAAACAAATTATAAGATAAAAGCATTGAGATCTGACAATGGGGGTGAATATTGTTCGTAAACATGCAGGAATTGTTAGGCGAAAGACTACACCTTACACACCCCAAAAAAATGGGGTAGCAGAAAGAATGAATTGTACATTAATGGAAAGAGCTAGGAGTATGTTAAGTAGTGCTAAGTTAGATAAATTCTTTTGGGTAGAAGTTGTTGGTATTGCTTGTTATTTAA
The DNA here is from genome assembly GCA_007258455.2 of Sequoia sempervirens. Classification (NCBI taxonomy): domain Eukaryota; kingdom Viridiplantae; phylum Streptophyta; class Pinopsida; order Cupressales; family Cupressaceae; genus Sequoia; species Sequoia sempervirens. Next base: position 482,812,578 of record VDFB02105785.1, on the reverse strand, counting down.
TTAATAGATCTCCTTGTAAAGCTCTTGTTGATAAAACTCCTTATGAAATGTGGTTGGGTAAAATTCCTTTAGTTTCACATTTAAGGGTCTTTGGTTGTAAGGCTTTTGTTCATGTGCCTCAAGAGAAGTGATCTAAATTGGATCGAAAATCTCATAAATGCATCTTTGTAGGTTACGGTGAAAATGTTAAAGGTTATAAACTTTGGAATCCACTAACTTGAAAGATGATATTTTATAGAGATGTTATTTTTAGGGAATTTAGAGCTAACTCTGAAGATGTGCAACCAAAGGAAAAGTCAAAGACAATGAATTTTGAAACTAAACAAGAAGATGCACATGTGGAAGAACAGAGAGATGGACAAGAAGATGGAGAAGAAGAAGAGAGTTCTGAAGAATCTGTTGTAACAAAAGAAGTTGAAAACAATGAGGATGAACATGAGGAGGAACCTCTTACTCCACCTTTGAGAAGATCCACAAGACAATGAAATCCAGTTGACAGGTATAGCCCACCTGATTTTCATTGTAAATTTGCTTTGTTATGTACTAATGATGAACCTAGATCTTTCAGGGAGGCTCTCTCTTCAAAAGAATGTGAGTCTTGGATGCAGGCCATGCATGATGAGATGATGTCTTTGAAAAAAATGACACCTGGGATCTTGTTAGTTTTCCAAAAGGAAGAAAGGCCATTGGTTGTAATTGGATATATAAAAAGAAGTTTGGTGCAGATAGAAATTTGGAAAGGTACAAGGCCATATTAGTGGCCAAGGGCTACTCCCAGAGAGAGGGAGTTGATTTTGGTGAAATATTCTCTCCTGTTGCTATGTTGAATTCTATTAGATTCCTTTTATCCATTGCCGATGCTTATGATTTAGAAATAGAGTAAATGGATCTTAAAACTACTTTCTTACACGGGGATCTAGATGAAGAAATTTATATGCAACAACCTGACAATTTTTTTGTGAAAGGAAAAGAACACTTGGTTTGCAGGTTAAAAAGGTCTCTATATGGTTTGAAATAGTCACCTATGATGTGGTACCAGAAGTTTGATGCATTTTCATTAAATATGTGTTTTTTTAGAAGTGAAGAGGATCACTGTGTGTATTTTAAAGTTATTGATGATTAGATACTGATTATTATCTTATATGTGGATGATATGTTGTTCATTAGTAACAATAAGGCAATGATTAGGGAACTTAAAACTCAACTTTCTAGCACATTTGATATGAAATATTTAGGGGCTGCTAAATATATTCTTGGGATGGAAATCATTAGGGATCGGGTTCACATAAAGCTTTGGTTAAGTCAGAGTAAGTATGTTAACACTATTTTGCAAAGGTTTAATATGCAGGACTGTAAACCAGTAAATATTCACTTCCTGTTGGTACTAAGTTGAGTTTAGACATGTGTCCTAAATTGGATGATGATATTGATGAAATGTCTAAAGTTCCTTATGCTAGTGTTGTTGGTAGTTTAATGTATGCAATGGTTTGTACTAGACCAGATATAGCCCAAGCAGTGGGAGTTCTAAGCAGGTTTATGTCTAACCCTGGTAAAGAACATTGGACTTTTGTTAAAAGGGTATTTAGATATTTGCAAGGAACTTCTGGTTACTATTTGGTTTATCATGGTACTGACAATGTTGATAAGTCATTGAACATAGAAGGTTTTGTTGATGTGGATTGGGCAGGTGACTTGGACAGTCGAAGGTCCACTAGCGGCTATGTGTTTACTTTGTTTGGAGGAACAGCGAGTTGGATGAGTAAAAGACAATCTACAGTTGCTTTGTCTACCACTGAAGCAAAGTATATGGTTGCTACACATGCCTCTAAGGAGGCAGTTTGGTTACAGAGACTTGGTAATGGTATTGGTTTTGATTCTAGGATAGTGAGCATCGGATGTGATAGTTAGAGTGCCATATGTTTGGCTAAAAATCCTATGTATCATGCTCGTACTAAGCATGTTGATGTTCAATATCACTTTGTGCGAGAAATGGTTGAGAATGGACAAGTCTTAATTGAAAAATTTGACACTTTGGATAATGTTGTAGAATCTCTTACAAAGCTAGTTACCATGGAAAAGTTCTCTTGGTGCAGAAAGGCCATGGGCCTTGATCACTGTACTCAATTCTATGTAATTGTATCTCTATGGGTGTAATTTACAATGTATGATGTCAAGTGGGAGAATGCTAGGATTTAGGTGTCATCAACCTTGTAAATCCTTTAATTTATTATTCTCCTAAATTTTTTTGTACATTTACCCATAAGAGGTGAAATTGTTTGACCAACAGTGGTGAAAGAGACTATGTAAATGCAGTGTTACCATTACCATTTATCCTTTTGGAAAAGGACAAATTAGCTAGGCGTCCCACCTTGGAATCTTCTAAAATAAGGTTTTTGGATCAAAATAGGGTGTTGTAAGAGCATCTATGACATGCATGCAAGTTGTCATAAGATGCTATGATAGTATGACAAATTCCCTATAAGAGAATATGCTATTTTTAGACCCCAGGTGCCCAAGCAGGAAAGATGCCTTATGATAGCTATAAGAGCATCTGTAAGAGGCTATTTTTGGTATTTTTTGATCATTTCAAGGAGGGAGGCATGGGTTTTTCTAGGTGGTATTTCTGCCTATTGTTTGGTGAAACCATGGTGGTTTTCATCCTCACAAATCTCTATAAATTGGGGCCTTGAGCTAGAGTTATTAAAAATTGAAGAATTTAGTTTTGTAGGGTAATAGGGTGCTACTGGATTTTACAAGAATTGATAAGAGAAGTCTATTGCTACATGTAATATTTTAGATTATTAGTAATATACTTGCCTCTCTTTCGGTGGTGGAGTTTTTTCCCTTCAGGGTTTCTCCACGTAAATCTGTTGTTGCATGTGTTATATTGTTCTATCTCTCTCTCTCATTCTTTCTTCACACTAAGGCTAAGGTTAATCTACATATTTTAGATTTGAATTCACACATTTAAGTTCATATTGCAAGCTTTCTTCACCTTTTTTTTCAACATAGTCCACCTAGACGAACTTTGTAATCAAACTTGTGTCTTCTTCGCTCTTCTTGCTCAGTGTTATCATTCTGTATGTTTAATGTTCCTGCTACTCCATTGGTTAATGAATTTTCAACTTTGTGCATAATCACTTATCAACGTTTGTTATAGATCCCTTCCGCATATCAGATCAAGTGGTATCAGAGCCCATTTTTCCTAGTTTTGTAGAAGTGATTGTTAGTCAGCTTGCTAGTTTAATCTATTTTTCAGATTGACAGTTTTTTGGTTTTTAGTGATAGTGTGCAAGTTGAAAGGTTGACATTTGGAGTTCGGGAGTAGAGATGGCATCATAAAAGGGTGACTTTTCAAGGGTTACATTGACTCCATCCATGGTGGATGATTTTATGTTAATGAAAAGCATGGTTGAAGAACTCTACCAGGACCATCAGAGAAGTCTGATAAGATGCAAGAGTTGGAGGAAGCGAACCATCACATTCAATCAAAGATTGTTGAACTCAAACGGTTGCTCGAAGAAGCTAACATGGAGAAGAAAAGACTATAGGTGCTACTATAGGAGGTCCTTGTGGAGCAGAATAGGAGAAGTCCTCCTGTATCAGAGTGCTCACATATGTTCCTTTTTTCTGCATTTTGAGGATACTTCTTCCTCGTACTCCCCACTCACCCTGAATGATAATGTGTCATCTACAAAAAAGTCCACTACAGAGAGTTTGAAGTCAATATTTTCTTGTGGTCATGGGAAGTGGGCCAATTATGGCTCAAGTTAGGAGAATGCTAGTCAGTGTACTTTTTGTCAACATGAGGAGTACCTGAAACTTTTCAATGTTTCTAGTAACCAAGGTGGTTACTTGGAAGAGTCTCCTACATCAAATCAAGAGGTGAAAAGTGATCAAAACTCTATTCTTGATGGCTTTGAAAGGCACACCAAGGGTAAAGGTCTTGGGGTTAGTGAATAAGGCATGATCAATCCTGTAGAGGTTAAGTAAAGACCTCGCGATCAAGGATTAGGATATGGAGGGACTGGTGAATCCTCCAAATCCTTTAAAAAGGAATATCCTTGAGCACGTGCATTAGACTACAGTAGTGGGAGTGAAGCTGATTCTTCTTCAATGAAGAAAGTGAAGAGGCGAGACAAGGCTAGTAACTATTGCACCCACTCTAGGATAAGAGCGCACTAGATCAAGAAGTGTTGAAAGATGCACATGAAGCTTTGCTACTCACTGAGGCCTATTGAAGGACCTAACCAATAGTAGGTTGTTGAGGAAGAGGTGTAGGTGGTAATTGAAGCCATGATTCCTGAGATAGAGGTATAGGTAGTAGATGAGGCTACAATCCCTGAGGTAGAGGGAACTCAACAAAAGACTGAGTAGCCAAAGAAAGAAAGTTCCTTCAAATAGCTCTCTAAGAGCTGGGAATGCTTTTCCTCTAACTAGTTGTGTCAACTTTATGTTTTTTAAGGACTTGTACCTACAAATTTCAAGTGTGAAGCTTTTGTTGAAGAGCAGTTTTAGATAAAGAGTTGCTGAGAATGGTTAATAATGACCTTGCATGTTCTTATCTTGATGACTCAGTCGAGGTCATTTTGAACATAAGTCTGAACTCAGTTGAAGTGCTTGAAGGATTTTATTGATGACCTTGTTGCTTTAGATGAATGAGATCCGAGCTATATGGTGGAGCCTTGAATTAACTATTCCGAAGTATAGAGGTGAAAGAATATTTCATGCTAAGGTGTAGATACTATGCTCAAGTAGTTGGAGGAGCAACAGAAGTGTGCCAGAAAATACGGTGAGAGATGCAAAATGTGAATTACCCCGTGAGAAGCACTGAGAGAAAGGTTTACCATACTCAGTTTTCTTCTCACTTTGGGTATGCTAAGCTCCATTTTGAACTTCATTGTGATGTAAGACCCTTGTAGAGGGTAGATGTGGTGATAGGGAAGCCCTTGCTGATAATACATTACTGAAGTGTAAGACCTCAATAGGAAAATGTGGTAGTATGTATGTCCTAGTGTTGAGAATGTGGTGAGTGACAAGATGCAGAATGGGAGATGATTTGAAGGAACTGTAAACTTTTGGAGACCAAAAGTTTTTCAATGTAGAGGATTGATCCAGTTGGATCTCCAAACCCTAAAAAGTTCAACTATTATTGATGCCCACAAAAGTAGTTTCATCACAAAGAGCTCGTCAAACTGGACTCAACACAACTTGAATGGGCTCGATCAGAGTTCGTATGCTCAAGTTATGGCTAGCCAAAGGTTGGTCAGAGGTTGGTCAACTCAAGGACCAGGGGCTAGAGAAAGGTAAAAATTTCATCATCACCAGATTGGTCAAAATTGGCACCATCACGTAGAGCTCATCAAGAGATTTCCAACGACATTCATTTCGCATAAAATGGAGTCAGTACATGCAAAATATCCCTAGTCTAAGTTGGGTTGACTTGTAGGTACATTGATGACATCAACATGATGTCATCATGTTGATGTGGCACTATTAAGCTGACTAGGTGTTGGTATGGTCCACTTAGATGTTGACACATGGCACCATTCAATTGTTGACACATGGCATCTTCAGTTGTTGACACATGGCACCATTTAGGTGTTGACATGTGACAACTATGTGGCAAGTCAACAAAACATAAAAATTCATAGTCGGGGTTGAACCCATGACCTCCCACTTACCATAAAATCCCCTCACCAATGCACCACATGAGCTATTTGAACTAAGTATGGAGGAAACATTCTTTAAAGATATTTTATGCCGACTAAATCCCTATTTTATGCGATTTAAAATATTATGTCAACTAAATCCCTATTATACGGGATTTAAAATATTCAAACCCCTATTAAATGGCTAATTAAAAATATGCTAAAGTGGTTAACGTAATATTAAAAGGAAAAACTTCCCTATTTAAACAATGTATCCCCTATTTAAAAGGGCAAGCCCCTAAATCAAAGGGGATAAACCCTTATTAAAGTACAAAAGACAAACTCCCATAATGTAATAGCCTGAATATAAAATAGGATAAGGGGGATTAAAAAAATAATTAATGGCTCATATGTTTTATTAGAGATTTATTTTGTAAATAAGGAAGATTATTAAAAATTCTTACCTTATATGGGAGATTATGGGGATTTTATGGTTTTACCCCCAATTGGAAAAATTGCTTGTATAAAAAGGGGGTAAAGGGTGAGTTTAGGCATCCAATTCTTCCTCTCATCCTTTTTGCTTGGTTAATCATTTTTGTGAGGGAATTTTGACAAGGAATTTGAGTTGTGATGTTTTGAGTCTGTAGTAAGTCCTTTCAGGGCAAAGTTAGTATTTTCACTCTTTGTAAATCATCCTTAGCTTTGAGAGCTTTTGTGAGGGGATTTGAGTGAGATACTTCTTAGGAATTTGTGGATAGGCTACATTTATTTTTAAGGTAGTGTTGCAAGAAGCTCCCTTTGGAGATTCTATTGTGAATTTAGAGCATTTTAATAGATTGGTCACAGAGTTGAGCTAGACCGGGAGACATATTCCACTTGGATGAACTCCATAATCAAACTTGTGTCTTCTTCTCTCTTCTTTCTCAATGTTATCATTCTCTCTATTTAATGTTCCTACTACTCCATTTGTTAATGTCTTTTCAATTTTTTGCATAAACACTTAGCAACGTTTGTCATAGATACCTCCTGCATATCAGATCAGAGGGATAACGCCTATCATAGCTATGAAATTTTCCATAGGACTATTGTAAATAACCATTGGAGATATATCATGTTGCTCACGTTATGTGTATCAATAGTCATTACATCAATTTTTGAGGGTTCACTAGCCTTCAAAAATGAAGTGGTATGTTTAGGCATAGGGTTAGTGAAAATCTGCAAATTCTAGTTAGGGGGTGCAATGAACTTATTGCCTCTATCATTAACACCCATAATGAGAATTTCACTTGAATCAATGAGGTCTTGAACTAAATTTTTTAGATACTTGAAATGTTTAGTGTCATGTCCATTTTGGCAATGAAAATGACAATAAGCATTAGGCCTGAAGGTAGGTGGTAATGGTTGGTTTGGATCAAGTGATCTGACGGTCTATGGCAAAGTAAGCATGCATTTTTGGATTAATTGGTTCATTGCATTATGTAGGGAATCGGGTAAAGGAGTGAATTGTTTGTTAGGGTCCCCATAATGAAAAAGGAACAAGTGTCTTAACAATGGCCATGGAATTTTGAAATGGTTGGGTGGGTTGTGGTTGTGAAGGTGAATTGAATTGTAAGAAGCCTCTATTTGATTTGTGAAAGTTTTGATTGTTATTATTGTTATGGTTGTGATTGTTGTTTTTAGGTTTGTCAGCTTGGCTAGAAGTGGATGTGGAATCACGACTTGAAACAAAGTTATGATATTCACACAAGGTTGTGCATAAATGCATAAACAAAGGGAATTTCATCATAGTTAACTTGTCCTAAAGGCTTCTATGGAAATTCTCAATAAACATCTTTTGTAGATGTGCATCATGAATTTTAACATCTATTTGGGCATACACAGATTGATAATGTGAGATAAAATTATTCATTTTTTCATCTATGTTTTGTCTACATCGCATGAGGTCAGTCATAGTCTTCTTAGGTGTCATGTGAACTTGAAAGTTACTTATGAAAGCATCCACCAACTCATTGAAGGAGTAGATGGAATGATTAGGCAAGTTGGAAAATCACTCTAATGCACTATCTTTCAAGGTCCTAGGGAAAATTTTGGCTAGAAGTGTCTCATTGAGGACAAAATCACTACATAAAGCTATGTAAGCATTAACATGGTTGACAAGATCTCCTTTACCTCTGTATTTCTCAAACCAAGCATTTCTATCCCTTGCCGCATCCGGGTATGCAAGATCTCTAAGGACAATGGGCTACTACAAACATGATATGTGCTTGGAGTATTTTTACCTTGGCTAATGGAAGAAAGTTGATGTTGCATGGAGGAAATTGTATTAAGGATTTGTGTAATGACAGGATCAAGGTATGTACATTGAGATGGAAGAGAATATGGTGGAGTGTAAGTCATGTTAGGGGAAGTGAAAGAAATGCTAGGAGGTGTAAAGGTAGTGGAAGGGATTTGCAAGTAAAGTAGGAATGCTAGGTGGAATTGCCAAAGAAGGAGCCACATAACTAACCTGTTGCATAGTTCTTGTGACTTATAGAAGAGTATAAGTTGGAATAGATGTTATGGTTGAAGGGGGAGGAGCTTGAGATCCTCCTTGGCTAACAATATTGGTTGCAGATTGGGTATTAGGAGCAACATGTTTATTACAAATCTCAACAATCTTCTTTAGGAATATCATACCATCATCATGTTCAAGAAAATGATGATGGCTATCAATGGTAGGTATGGTAGTTTTGGATACATTCTCAAGGGTCAAGTTTTGTTGTAAATGAGAAAGTCTTCATGAATATTAATGACCTTATCTTGAGAGTTTTTTTGGGTGTCAACATTCATCAGATGGAAGGATGAAGGCATAGTAGTATTTTCAGTTCCTAATACACCATTGTCTATTCTAGGAGTAGGAGCTCATGATATCCCAAGGTCCACAACGAAAGTGCTATCATGGGATGGCATGAGTCTAGAACTTTGTCACACCAAATTATTATCAATGGAATACCAAACACTCATACAAATACTAAAAGGGAGGAAGGTGACTCAAATGCAATGCAATCTAATATATGTAAACAAAAATACTACTAACTGTAATAGAAATGTAACTACAAAAAATAAAGATGTAGTAAAAATACTAGAAAATGCTAAAAATGATGTATGAAAAAGTACAAAGAGATTGATTCACCCTAGGTGGTGAATGAGTCCTAGAATGCATTTTTTTTAATCTTTTTTAGAGTTTTTAAATGATTTAAATGCAAAAATAGAATGCTACTAAGTATGCAAAATGTAGATTTTTTAGTTTTCAATTATATGTAATGCAAAAATGAAATCTAAGCTAGCTCTCACTAATGGAAGATAAAAACACCTAGAATGCAAAAACAAAACAATATACTATTTGAATGTTAATGCAAAATGTAATCTAGGATGAAATGGAAAATGTAAAGTGTTCAAGAGTTGTGTTCACCAAAATGAACTATAGATTTTAGGACCCAATAGGCTCTCTAATTCTTATAGGGCTTTTCACCTAAAAGGAGAGAGATTAGATCCAAAAATATTAAGGGTTCATTCAATTTATGTAATTTATGTTGTTTTTCAAGCTAAATGAAGTAAACTAAATGCAATTGAATGATCTAAACTAATGTAAATGTATGCAAAACTAATATTTACGCTATGTTTGAAAATAGACTGTAATATGCAAATAATGAAGAACTTGAAGAAAAAATGTAGAACAAAAGGTATAGGGATGAATTTGAGTACACTTGGGCAAAGAATGATGATTTTGGAATGTATGGAATGCTAGATGAATTCACTGATTTTTCACAGTGGGACTCATTCGCCCAAGGTGGCGAATTAATCCACCTACTAATGAAAAAGTGTTGGGAGTAGGTTTCTATCTATAAGGATCTAGAATTTGAAAAAACTAAGATTTTCGGTCCTAAAGTGGGACTCATTCACCACCGATTGTGGATTAGTCCTCTCCTAGATTTCTAGAAAATTAGAAGACAACTACACAACACTAGATCTAGAAAAATCTGCTTGTCGGGTTGTCGAAGTCAGTTTTGGAGGAAATGGACACAAAACCTTCACCAAGCTTGAAATAATGATAAATTAACTTGAAGCACATAGTTGACTTGATTTCTTCTTTTCAACACCTTTAAACTTGTTAAATCTGCAAATAAAAGGCTGTAGATACACATGCAAAGGGGAAAAATGGTTGAGGGTTAGCAAACAGGGGTTTGCCTTGGTCAAACCCTACTTCAGTAATCGAACCTAATAAAAATAAATGAAATATAAAGGAAATGATAAATAAATAACATGAAAGTGTTAAGAACTTACCAAAATCCTTAATAATACAAGTTTGAAGTAATGTCAATGGTTGCTCCAAAGTGCTCTAATAATTGCTTGATGATGTATTGCAAATGCTTGATTGAATGCTTGAATGCTTGGATGAATGTATAGATGTGTTATTATGTTAAAATGAATGTAAAATTACTTATTTATATCAATACCATGTCTTAGTAACCATTCATACCTCATCACAGGTCGACATCAAGTATATTTTTGAAGAAAAAACCCAAAAAAATTTTGAATTATTTTAAATTTTGGAGCCAAGGGGGACTCATTCACCACCCATGGAGAATGGGTTCCACCTAGGACATGAATCTAGGTGTGGGGAAATCAATAGCATTTAATGTTATTTGTTGAGAGTATATTCAATAATACACTTATATAAAGCATATGAGGGCATAAAGGGGTCAAATAAGTCATGAGAAAGAGATAAATAAGGCGAATATGCCTAGAAATGTGTGAATCTTTATTACTATACTTTACAACACTTCAAGATAGGACTTGATGATGTGTAAAAAGGATGATTTTTAGGTGAATTATATTCAATAGAGTCTAGAAAAATGTGGAAATGTTTTACAACACCTCACAACATATTCACAAGACTTTAATATTTGAATTTTAGTACCTCATTAAGCATGTTCAAGCCATGTTGCAACATAAAATTATAGAAAACTATGTCAAACACAATGAAAGAAGACCGAAAAGGCCATGAAAGTGATAAGGGGCCATTTTTCTTTGGCACTAGTATATTCACAACTCAAGAGATGCAGTGTGTTGCATTAGGCCACCAAAAGGAGTGTAATATGCTAAGATGGATCACACTTTTGAAGGGCATTACACCCAATGTCATCCACAAAGTAAGAAACACATCATATGAAGTGACAAGGCTACACTAAGAACCAAGAATGCAAATGAAATGATTCCAATTTATGCCCCCCATTTTAAAGGAATTTTGACACACTGTTCTATGAGAAATTACGGGTATGTGTAGGATCATTATGGAAAAAATAGGCCCTTAAGTGGCAAAAAATTCAAAAAAATCAGAGATAGGAAACTTGACATAAAAATTTGAATAAGTTATCTATATTATTTAAAAATATGTAAGAACAAAATGTGTAGAAAATTGAATCTAGTTTCTAAACTACTAGGTTTGTTTAAAAAAAATAAAAAATCTATTTGGTGAAAATTTGAAATTTCAATGGAGTGGTACTTAAATTTCAGGGAAAAAATAAGAACTAGGTGTCTGTCTGACCACCCTAACCACAATAAAATGATAATTTTTTTAATAATATTTTAGATATAAGTAGAGGATTCATGCCTTGATGTGACGCATCTTTTTTGTATTTTTTTCCAAGTAAATAATTAATTATGAATTTTTAATTACAACCTTTTAAAAAATATGAAAAGTTGTATGTTTGACCACATTAACTTGGTCAAAACTTCATGAAATTCAATTTTTCTTTTTTTAATCCTATAGTATGTGAAGCATAGAATGTGACTCATGTTTTGGATTCAAAAAATGTGATACTATTTGAAAGCTATAGATGTTTTTCAATCAGCCTATCAATCAGGACTTTAGTCATAATTTGAATAGAAAATGAATAATAATTACTTATTAAATTAAAAGTTAAGCATAATTTATATCCATGGAAATCTAAGAATCTCCTTTAAAAACCCTTTTCGTTTCATCAATTTTTGGTAAAAAAATAGTTGTCAGCCACATATCCATCATATTGCCATTTTTGGCCCATCATATTGCCACTTTTTGGCCCATCATGATCTTGCACATACCCTTATTTTAAAGTAGCCAAGGGAAGAATGCAAAAAGAAAAACAAGACATGAGATCCAACATGGAAAGCATCTATGCCAAGTCATATGATTTTAAGTTAGGCTACGTAATGTAAATGAAAAGAAAAAGAAAAGGAAAAAGGAGTTTCCCCTCAAGAAAAGAACACACCAAACACATAAGGGATCTATGGATTTGGGGTTAGTATGCTTGTTGCTACAATTTTTTTTATTAAAGAGCTTGGAATTTTCATCATTCCCCAAAGCACATAGAATGAGAAGAATGACACATAGAGAGAGAAAACAAAAGAAAAAGAAAGTTTGTTTTGAGTCAACATGGAAGAGACATTGTGGTCTCAACACTTTGCATCATCCCCAAAAGGAAAACACAAAACAAAAGTGAAAGGCAGAAGAAAAAGGTGAAAGTGAAAGGAAAAATGAAAAAGAAAGACTTTTGGGTCAACATGAAGGAGAAATTTCAGTCTCAATGCTTTGTGTCATTCTTAAAGGAAAAACACAAGAAAAGAAAAGTGAAAAAGGAAAAGGGACTTTTTGGGTCAACATGGAAGAGACCTAAGATGTCTCAATGCTTTGTGTCATCCCCAAAAGGAAAACACAAAAAAAAAATCAAAAGGAAAGAAAGGTGAAAAGTGATGTATGACATATAGAAGAAAAGAGGTACAAGTAGAAGAGGTGTACAAAGAGAGAGAGAACATCAAACATACAATATGGGGGAACATGGTACACACATAAAAATGAAAAGAAAAATATGTAAAATGGTGAGGGAGCAACCTACAAATCAATCATCTACTAGGTCATTTGCTTCCCAATCATGATCATCATATTGTGAGGGTAGTTGACTATCCAAGGGAGGAATTGCAAGTGCCAAACTAGGAGAATCACCAAGTTGTGCACTTGGTATGAGAGATTTATCTTCTAAGCTCATAAAAGAGGAGAATAAAGAATTCAAATTATTATGCACCTGTTCTTCTATTTTAGCAATATTCTCCTTCTCCTCATCATCATCTAAATTTATCACGACAAGAGGGTGAAGTGTAATCTCCAAGGAAGGATGTATCAACATTGGAGATTGTTGTATTAGATTTTTTTGTTGCCAAACTAGGAGAATCACCAAGTTGTGCACTTGGTATGAGAGATTTATCATCTAAGCTCATAGAAGAGGAGAATAGAGAATTCAAACTATTATGCACCTCTTCATCTATTTTAGCAATATTCTCCTCCTCATCATCATCATCTAAATTTATCATGACAAGAGGGTGAAGTGTAATCTCCAAGGAAGGATGTATCAACATTAAAGGTTGTTGTATTAGATTGTTTTGTTGTGAAGGTGGTGATGGAATATCTTGGGGTGGGTCAAGAGAGTTTTCAGGTATTATTTTTGTCAAAGGAAAGGGTTGGTTTTCTTTTTTTTCTTCCATTTGAGACTGTCGAGCAAGGAGATGATGACGACACCTATGCTCCCTAGCACCGTAGTTTTGTTTAATCATGTTTTGAATTTGCTGAGATGTAAGAGCAGATTGATCGATTATACATTCCTTTTCTTCTTGGGGGAATAATGGGAGGAACTGAAGGAGAAGGATCAATCATCTTCTCTTTAGCTTTATACACTTATTTAATGTGAGGAGGCATGATAGGGTTGGGGTAATTTTCTCTTAGTCTCTTAAATGATGGAGGAGAAGTATTTATAGTAAGTTACTCACTAGGTTGTTTTGGTTGTACAATGTCAGACTCAGGCTAAAGCATGGTTTCATCTAGGATAGGAGGATTGGAAGCAGACGTGGACATGTTCCAAAGAGACAATTTCATTATGTGTTTAGCTTTGAATTTTTGATAGGCGATGAAAAATAAGCCCTTACGAGGGGTAATAGGTTCCATAGGCTTGGGCCAAAAGGCTTCTAGGGAAAAATTACATTTGGAAGATAACAAATTAAAGCCACTATGATGTACTATAAATATTTCATTATTATGTGGAAACTTCAAACATTTATGAACAACTGAGGGGACCTCTTTCATCAAGTGAATCCAAGCATGACCCAAGTGGAGATGAAATTGGTCTAATTGTGAAATAGTAGAAAATGTCACATCCAAAGTTTTTGGTCTTATTTGTAATGGGAGTACGATCGATCTGATGGTAGGGCATGCAGAACCATTATGTGTTTTAATCCATGTAGTTGCTTTATCATAATCATCTTGATATAGATCATGAAAGACTAAACATTCTTTTGTGATCACATTTTATCCACAAGCTGGATCTATTAATATCCTTGTTTGCTCTCAAAATTTGCACCCTAAACTAAACTATACAAGTTTCAACAATCTTGGAGAAACATTGGATTCACTTCTATGTGGGACTGTTGGAACGAAGTGAAACCTTCGGGTTCTAGGCCAATTCCTAACTGGTAATATCACCTAAACTATAGACTTGATTAGGAAAAAGGAAGAAAGATATGCATAAAAGAAAACAAAGATAATATGTTCCTATGGTGATTCACCTATACATTACTTGGATTTGAAACCAGATTTCATACACTTGCTTGCAAATGGTTGAAGATAAATTTGCACAACTCATTTCTGTATATTTTTGCACAAGTGTTTCACAAACAAGTCCTAGTGCTATGATTTCTAGAAGGAAAGTCAATTTCACATCTAAAATTCATTTACATTTTTGAAACAATTTGTAACCTTCAAAAACATACCTTCTCCATAAAGGTTCTAAAATCTGAGACAAGCTTGAAGGAAATAAACATTACCTCACTAAAAGCTTGATTAATCAGCTAACTGAACACAAAAATGCAAACAAAAGTAGGTAGAAAGCTTCAAATCAATAATAATCAAGGTCTTTATTGAATTTCATCTCCAAAATTGAGTTACAATAGCATGCACAAGACTTGTGAAAGGACTGCCAAAAGTCACTATCTTGAAGAGTTGCATATCCAGAACTGCTCAAAATGAGTTACAAATGATAGTTATATCCAACTTCCAACAAGGGTCCACTAAAACAGCATCTAGAAGCATCAATTTTCGTATGCTTCTATAAACCCTAAAATTCAACAATCGATTCTTCTTCAAAGAGGCTCCAAATGGGTGGAAAAGTCAGAATTGACCAAGTCTATCAAGATGACACATAAAACCACCCTCAAAAAGCTCACAAAGGCAATAAAACCTTCCTAAATACCCTCCAAATGTTTGCAAATAGCAAATAACTTCCCTATATACCCTCTCCTTGTCATGAAGACTCAACCATATCCCTTCTTGCATTTAAAATAACACAAACTAAGTGGTTTATAAACACACCACTTAAATAAATGTTTTACAACTTCTCAAATTAAATGCAAAAGTAAAGGAGCATAGGTCGGTTGCATAAGAAACAATGAATGAATAAGTAAAAAAAAACTTAGCATATTGAAGTATCAAGGGAAAGTGGCAATCCCAAGGTGAAAGGAAAAGCCATGATCAAGGATTAATTTTGCAAAGTTCATATTTAAAATTAAAACAAAAACACCAGTATGAGAGTTAGGGTAAAAACCCTAAAAAGGAAAAATATGCAAAATGACAAGGTATTTCTCATTTCTCCTATCAAGCTTTTGGAAACAGCACTACCACATCAGGATTTTCGTGAAATTTCTTTTGCATATTTTCTTGATGAATTTGAATGCACTCGACAAAGAGGGGAAAAATCAAGTAATCCCTTTCATTGTGTAAAGAATGTTATTTCTCCTCCATTTCTTGTAGAAATCATACTGTCACGGGCTCCACTTTTCTATATATTTAATGCATTTTGTTGAAGATTATTTGTTTCTATTTTAAAATGAAGATTTTATACATTATATGTATAAAAATGACATTCCAACCATGATTATACACTCAGGTGCCTCCATGATATAAAGATATCTCTTCATTTTTCTTCCTCTATTATTTCAATTTATATGCATAGTTATGGCTCGACCCTAATGATTCTTTGTATTTCTACTTCATTTTTGTAGATAATACGCTTTACTATACAGCAAATAGTGAAAAAATTTCAATTTTTGTACTCCTCTTTACTATAGATGATGAAACTTGGAAGAAAATTTTATGCAAATCTTGCTTTCATTTTCTGTTTTTCCTCCTATTGATGATATTGCATTATAGCATTGTTATTATGACGCCTCCATGGTTATGTCTCTCATTAGAAAACCCTCATGCGATTGCCTCATTTCTGGACTGTCACCAAATATTTCATTGTGCTCCTAATTTATTTTTTGTTCTTGCTATTTATGTGGCCATCAGTCTTCAACAATGAACGCAAATTCTCATTTTTCCTTGGAAATGGTAGCAACCTAGAATAAATACTAGATGTGCAGGGGTATATGAGTAAAAGCTATACCAAATGCTCGACCATTCATTATAATTATCACTATTCTGTAGCTCACTGTGTTGTTGACTATGAGAATTAGTGCATTCAAATCCATTATGCATTGGTCATCATTATACTTCATATTCCAGTCATACATATAACATTTAGCCTGAATATGTTTCTCCAAGGTTTCAAACTTTAGCCAATTCCTGACCCACAAGTATCTCTTATGTTTGAAGGTCTTTAATGGCCATCTAGTCTTGATGTATGCAACTTACTAGCAGATCAATCATTTTTGTCATTCATGATAACTCTTTGTTCTTAGCATAGATGACTATTTCTAAACTATGCTTCATTATTTTTCATTGCTTAGAGTGTAATTGGTACGTAACAAGCAAAACTATCATTTTTTATCAATTGTCTTTACCTGATTATAGCCATATAAGATTTGGCATACATCTCATAGGTGATCAACAACTAAGCTCTTGGCATTAATTTTTAACATGTTGCCTCCTTTTGTGAAAAATTTGTTCTTACAACACTTAATAACTCCAAACATTTGATGACTGTCTTTTGTATTGCTATATGAACATTGTGGGCCGTAACTTATATGTCATGATCAAAGATAGTGTTGCTCTCTTAATGAATCTTTGAAATTCTTCTTATTGTCAAATAACAATGTAATCTTTACTTAAAATTACTCTACATGAGCTTATCTCAACCCTCGTGGGAGCCACATTTATTCCATGCATTTGATCTGAAAATAACTGCACATGAAACAAACAAGTTAGAAAAAATAATTGTCTTTTGTGTGTACGTTGACCAAATGGTTTTCCTAGACATCCAAGGAACTCATTGATCTTTTGATGCACATGGAGATAAATTGATGCATGGATAGGTGGATAATATAAATTATCATGTATAGCTATAAATTTTCACTACTTAGAGTATAAATCTAACACATTGCTTGACTGTTGCAGGAATAAGAGCACATAGAAACCAGGAAGGACAAGCAACGAGGACAACACTGAAGTGAGACAAACATCAACCAGTCATTCAGGAAATGACTGGTTATCCCTCTACATGCACATTTACTTTTCCTTTATTTATTCATGTATTAATTCATCTTTATCTGTATCGAGGAAAAGTCGGTCTCATGGCTTGCTATGTGAGACACATGTGTCTTATCTGATTCAATAAAGATTACATTTTTCGAAATATGTGAATATTTTTGTATTACATGGATATGTATGAATGTAATGATTTGTAGTTGTAACCATTTCATATTTTTCATTTATACATCTAAATGTGATGAAGGAGGATAATAAAATTACCTTATTTTTCTTAGTTTAAAAACAAATTCTACCCTTTTGAACCAATGAATGAAAAATGGGTAACAATCCCATTTGTAGGTTTATTATATATTTTGCTAGCTATGTAGAGAGGACCATCAGGAAGTTTCTTTAGTATATCCTTGGGAGAAATTTAAGTAATATCAAGATATTTAATGGTTAGACCCTTACAAGGGACAACGTCTACCACACCCACAAGTTCATCCATAGGACTAACTTGGGTAACATTTGGAGTTATATCATATTGTTCATGATTTGTATCAATGTTCATGACTTGAGGGTTTGGAGTTTCACTAGCTTTAACAAATGAAATATGCTTAGGCATAGGGTTGGTGAAGATTTGTAAATTCTAGTTAGGGGGTGCAACATACTTATTGTCATGGTCATTAACATCCACAATGGAAAAATGACCAGAATCAATGAGGTCTTGAACTAAGTGTTTTAGATGCTTACATTGTCTGGTGTCATGGCCATTTTGGTGATGAAAATGGCAATAAGCATTATGTTTGACAGGGTGATCCCACAATAGTGGTTTACAATTTTTGACCAAACTGGACACTGAGATAATTATTTTTAACTAAAGCTTCACTTTCAAGCACCTATAGCAGCTAAATCATGAGGAATTTGAAGATGATACAAACTAGAGTTTCATGAAATTTTGTTTGTAGATTCTAAATAATTTTTTTTCAAAATTTTTGGAATTATATTGCATTTCTTTTTTCATCCCCCTTGAAAACTAGTTTTCTTCAGAAAACAACAATTTTAAAAAGTGATGCTCACCATATAACACATAACTTTTTTTCCATGAAGTATAAAATTCTAATTCTTTCAAATTTAGATTTGTAACTCCAATATCTAGTGCTTCCACTTGGTTAGATAGTTTTTTATTGAATATTTTTTCTTTAATCAAGTTTCAAAGTCAAACCAATTACAATTTAGACATAGCGCTATCGTAGAATACGTAAATTTTTTTGTATGTATTGAAATTCAATTTTCTAGTTTTTTTAGATCAAGGACTTCAATATCTGGTGCACTCATATTTTTCATTTTTTTTCGATAATCTTCTATTTTTCCACATGTGCAGAATATAGAGCTTCATTTTTTGTGAAAAACCTACATTCATAAGAAATAAAAAATAAACATAATAATCAAATTAAGTTTAATTAAAATTATACTTTTCTAGAAGCTTATAATAAGAACTATATACTTACAAAAAATAATTTTTAAATGAATTCATTTGATCCCCCAAAAGTTAAATCAAAAGTGGTTTTTTATCAGCATTTTGATAGGTGTAAAGGAGACTCTGTTATAGGTATGGTTTAAAACCGGCAGGGTTCTATCCAAGGGCGCTTGGTCTAAGGTGGTTTGATCAAACCATCTTCAATTGGAATCCTTTAAATGGAACTTTTCAAGGCTGAAAACATTATTTTTTCTAAAAATATGTGATTTCAGCAAAAATTAGGATCTCCCAAAAAGTGTAAACAAGTCATGAAAAGAAGTGTTGAGATATATAATAAACATGCTTCTTCCACATCCCAATCATCCAACATAGTTGTCAGTCAAGGTGGACTTCATGTTCCTCCTTCCTCAACCACATCATCCATATTGACTTACACTATTCCTCAAGTTACAACAACTATACCACAAGCTAGTCAGGCGACTCCTCTCTTTGTTCTTCCAACTAGCACTCCTAGTTCCTTTGTGACATCTAATATTCCATATTCCACCACTTTCACTCCACTTAGTGTACCTTTCACTTGTCCCACAACTACATTCATTCCATCTCCATTTTCTCTTCCGCCCCATACCACTTACATCAATCCCCTCACCACCCAACTTTTTCACACAATGACCTCCATGCAACAACAAATTCCAACCATAAATCAAAACCAAATTGCACCTCTGACTTGTTATGTTCATTGTAGTCCCTTATCCCTTGAAATATTGAGAACCCCAATGCCACAAGGAATTGAGTTACCTAACATGATTTTTAGGGTCTCCCCAATCACCATACTTCTCAAACCTAGGTAACTCAATTCCCTGTGGCATTGGGGTTCTCAATATTTCAAGGGATAAGGGACTACCATGAACATAGAAAGTTGGAGGTGCATTTTGGTTTTGATTTATGGTTGGAATTTGTTGTTGCATGGAGGTCACTGTGTGAAAAAGTTGGGTGATGAGGGGATCAATGTAAGTGGTATGGGGTGGAAGAGAAAATGGAGATGGATTGAATGTAGTTGTGGGACAAGTGAAAGGTACACTAAGTGGAGTGAAAGTGGTGGAAGATGGAATATTAGATGCCACAAAGGAACTAGGAGTGCTAGTTGGAAGAACAAAGGGAGGAGTCACCTGACTAGCTTGTGGTATAGTTGTCATAACTTGAGGCACATTGTAAGTAGATATGGATGATATGGTTGAAGGAGGAGGAACATGAGGTCCACCTTGACTGACAACTATGTTGGATGATTGGGATGTGGAAGAAGCATGTTTATTATATATCTCAATAATTATTTTTATGACTTGTAAAACCTCATCACTTTCAATCAAATGATCAAGGTTTTCTATGGAAAGTATACCAGTAGTGGAAATGTTTTTAAGTGACACATCTTGTAGTAAATGTGCAAAATCCTCATGAATATTAATGAATTTTTCTTGCAGAATGGAATTGTTTTGTGTGTCAGCATTCATTGGTATTTTCCATGCCTAATGTACCATTGTCCATATTAGGAGTAGGAGCTCATGAGATCCCAAGGTCCACAATGAAAGTGCTATTGTGGGAAGCTATGATCCTAGAACTTCATCTCACCAAAGTATTATCAATGGGATACCAAACACTCATACAAGTACCACAAAGGATGGGGTGAATGTAAATTCAATGTAATCTAGGAGTGCAAAATGAAAATAATAGGAATTATGTAAATTGAAAAAAAGAAGTAACAATAGAGAGCTTAAATGCAAGAAATACCTAGAAAATGTCTGAAAGTGAAATCTGAAATGTGCAGGTGGACCGATTCGCCCTAGGTGGTGAATGAGTCCAGATTGGATATTTTTTGATTATTTTTAGAAAATGTAAAGTGAATTTTATGCTTTTCAAATGCCAATGCAAGATGCAGATGCATATGTTTAGTATTTTCAATGATATAGAATGCAAAAATGAAATATAAATGAGTTTTTCACTAATGCTAGGTAAAGCAACCCTAGATTGCAAAAACAAAACAATATCCTAATTGAATGTTGATGCAAATCAAGCCTAAGATGCAAGATGCAATTGAAATCAGAAATGTAAAGGTGCTCTATGTGCAGGTTCACCAAAATGAAGCATTGATTTTTGGGTAGGGCTTATAAACTACTCTTGTACTCTTAGGATATTCCACCTCAAAGGAGAGACACAAACCCTACTCAGTAAAATCTACTGAGTTCACTCAAATAATGCAATGTATGATGTTATTTAGGCTAAATGAGATGAATTAAGTGCATCTAAATGATCTTTTTTAATGATTTTGAATGCAAAAATTAAGAACTATGTAATGTTGGAAAACATAGTGATGATTGCAAATGTGAATTAAACATGAATAAATGCAAGAACAAAAAAGTAAAAGACTAAAATAGAGTGCACCTAGTTGCTTGATGGAGATTCTAGAATATTTTGGAGGCCAATGAAAATCACTAAAAATCACTAGTAGGACTCATTTGCCATTGATCATGAATCAGTCCTGCTTCTAATGAAAACTATGGAAAGCAAGTTTCTAGGTGTTAGGATCTAGAATCTAACAAAATCTAGATTTCCAACCTTCAGATGGAACTCATTTTCCACAAGTGGTGAATCAGTCCTCTCCCAAAATTATAAGAAATCAGGAACCAATTCTATAGCACCAGATCTGAGATTGTCTGCTTGTCAGGTTTTCAAAGTCAAATCTATAGAAAACAACCTCTAGGTCTTCTCCAAGCATTAAATATGATGTAGTTGACTTGAAACACTTTGTTGACTTCTTATCCACTTTTCAAAACCTAAATACTTCTCAAATATCCATACACAAGTCTGCAAAAACACATGCAAAAGGGGAAAAATGGTTAAGGGTTAGGTTATAGGGATTTTCCTTGGTCAAATCCCACTTTGGTAATCAAACCCTTAATGAAATAATGAAATGAAAGAGAATGATAAAGAAATAATGTGAAAATGCTATCAACTTACAAAGCACTTGTTGAAGAAATCTGAAGATGATGAAATGGTTGCTCCACAATACTTGACAATTGCTTGACTCAATGATGCAAAATGCTTGAATTATTGGATGATTCAGTGAATAAGTGAATGGATGCATGCTTGAATGAATGGGGGTTAGAATGGATGTAAAAACACTTATTTATACACACTTGTTCCTTAGTAACCTAATAATACCTCATAACAGGCTGACATAAGGTGATTTTAAATAAAAACCTCAAGGAAATTTTAAAATATTTTGAAGTTAGAGCAAAGGTGGACTCATTCGCCTCCCATGGGCAATGGGTCCCACCCTAGGCTTTTAAGTGGGTGTCGAGAATTATCTTGTATTTAATTTTATGTGTCGGGTTTACATTAAAAAAAACTTTTAATTAAACCTTATAAGGGCATAAAGAGGTCATAAAAGACATAAGAAAGGTGTAAATAAGGAAATTAAGCCTAGAAAAGTGTGAATATTTGTTACAAGACTTTACAATGTTCACTTCAAAATAGGACTTGATGATGAATAGAAATATGATTTTTAGGTGAATTATATTAAATAGAGTCTAGAAAAGTTTAGAAATGTCTTACAACACTTCACAACACTATCACAAGACATCATAATTTGAATTTTAAGGACCTAATATGAATTCAAGCCACAGTGCAATATTAAATCAAAGCAAAATAGACCAAATATCATGAACAAAAGCTTAAAAGACCACGAAAATGATAAGGGGCCATTTTTCTATGGTGCACACAAATAAATGAATGAAAAAAAGTTAAAGGCTGAATGTCTCAAACAATGAATAAATAACTCTAAGAGAATTATAAAGATGAATTATATAACAAAATTATTGAGGAACAATTGCTAAAATTATTAAAAAAAAATGAAAGAGGATATAAAGGAAAATATACTAAAGCTTAAAACAATAATAATTTAACCAAAGAAAAAAGAAAAAGAAATGAGATTATAAAAAATATATAAATTAGAAAATTAAATAAATGATTCAATTAAAATTAAAAAAATAGATGGTTAAAATACAATATATTATAATATATATAATCTATAATATATATTAATATAAATGGATAAGATCATAATATAATATATATTAATATATATAAATATAGATTAAAGGAGAACCTACAAAATAAAATAACCTATCATATATAGTAATATAAATGTATAATATAAATCAATATATTACCTACACAATCTAAATTAACTTATTTACCTACAAAATTATATTACCTTCAATAACATAAGACATAAATAGAAATAATATATATAAATTCTTCATTAATATAGGTTATAATTTTTTTGGAGAACCTATATTATTAGCTGATAGGCTATTCTAGGTGGGAAATCCCACCAAAATTGTCTATTGTCTGATGTCGGTGGCAGGATGACTCTTTTCTAGGGTAAAAGCAATGGAATCTTTGTTGTCTGAAACTGAAGATAAGATCGATGTGATGGATATATGAATGATATTGAAATACCTCCTCATGATGTTGTTTGGACTTGATACTTTTGTGGTTCTGCTTGATACTTTGAGACTTTGGTAGTTACTTTTTGTTGGTTGGATTGGTGGATTGGATAGTTTAAACTGCTTGATGACTATGCTACTTTATTTGATGACATGGATATTATGAGATGACATGATGGTTACACTTGATTTGGTAATGTTTAATTTGATGCAGTAGTAGATTATAATGCAATAGATTAGTAATTATTTTGTGATGATACAATGTGATCAGTTTAGTTTAGCAATGCCACTTTATACTTGAGGTTGTAGTTGTTATTGTAGCTTTGGTGAGGGGACAGTGTAGCACCACTCATTTGCGAGTGCCCTGCTATGATGTGAATCCTTCTCATGATGTGATGTATTTGATTATATATACATGTTACTTGGATATGTGCAGGATCATCATGGAAAAAACAGGCCCTTAAGTGGCAAAAAAATCAAAAAATATCAGAGTTAGGAAACTTGACATAAAAATTTGAATGTGTTATCTATATTATTTCAAAAATATGTAAGAATAGAATCTGTAGAAAATTCAATGAAATTTCTAGACTACTATGTTTTTTAAAAAAAAGAAAAATCTATTTGGTGAAAATTTGAAATTTCAATGTAGTAGTACTTAAACTTTAGGGAAAAAATAAGAAGTAGGTGTCTGTCTGACTACCCTAACCATAATAAAATGATAATATTTTTCTATAAGATTTTGGATATAAGTAGAGGACTCATGTCCTAATGTGATGCATATTTTTTTGTAATTTTTTTCCAAGTAAATAATTAATTATGAATTTTTTATTACAACTTTTACAAAATATAAAAAACCCGTATGTCTGACCACCTTAACTTGGTCAAAACTTTGTGAAATTCATTTTTTCTTTTTTTAATCCTATAGTATGTGAAGCATAGAATGTGACACATGTTTTCGATTCAAAAAATGTCATACTATTTGAAAGCTATAGATTTTTTTCAATCAGTCTATCAATTAGGACTTTAGTCGTAATTTGAATAGAAAATGAATAATAATTACTTATTAAATTCAAAGTAAAGCATAATTTATATTAATGGAAATCTGAGAATCTCCTTTAAAAACCCTTTTCGTTTCATCAATTTTGGGTGAAAAAATAGTCATCAGCCACATACCCATCATATTGCCACTTTTTGGCCCATCATGATCCTGCACATACTCACTTGACATTTATTGGTATGCAGGAATTGTAGGAATAAAGTCTTGATTCCACCTATTTCAATAGGACAGGACGAGCATTAAATTAACCCAATGGGTACAATGTTGAAAAAGGGAGTTGATAAGGAAGTGTCCCCATCCCAAGTCTATCATCTTGTTGTGAGTTTTGTTGTGTCATGATTAAGGTTTTGTCCTTGTCTTTGTATTGTTAAATTGTTGATTAATTATTTTATTTCTGGTTAGTGGTTATTTAATTAATCTTTATTTTATAAGATTAATTAATGTTGTTTTGTTACTTAATTTATTGTAATTTAGTAAAATGTTGAATTTTAAATATATTATAAATTTAAAAGTTATTTAATCAATTAAAAATGTAAGTAATTAAATTCAATAAATAATGATGATGGTAATTATATATTATCTTTTTCCTGATATTAAATTAGAAAATATCTTGAGAATATCTTGAGAAAATAATTTATTTTTAATTAAAATTGTGAGATAAGTGTGTGCTTTTAAAAGCAGGAAAAGAACCAATGAATGGAGAGGATTTTTGAGGAAAAAGGATGAAGAGATTTATTGATTTTATTTATTTTTATGGTGAGAGAGTTTTTACACACACGTGGGTTTTTTCGGGTTTTTGTCTGTAAAAGAAAAGAAAAATAGTTTTTTTGGTACTTCTAGGAAAAAGAATTGTTTGAAGAAAGGATTGGTTCAAAAGGGAGTTGAAGGCAGGAAACTGAGAAGAAGTTGCAAAGGGGATTCTACATCGAATGAAGGACTCTAGGTTTTTCTTTTAATTTATTATTATTTTATTGTTTTGTAAACAAAATCTAGTTTTTTGTGTTTTGAAAATCCATTCCTCTATTTTTTTTAAAGTGGTTTTGAGATTGAAAATTTGTTTGTATTAAACCTTTGAATCTTCTGTGGGAAACTTTAGTAAAACCTTTTTTAAGTTCTTCAATATAGTTTAGTAGTGAAATTTATTGTTTTGAAAAAAATCATTTTTTGGATTGTGGTTTGAACTTACATGTCAAATCTATATTGGGTTTATTGAAAAATCTATTGTTATAGTATTATTCTGAATCTCTTGTTAAATATATATATTTAAACAAAATTAGATATACATATATATGTTATTCTTTTGTTTGAGTTATTTAAATGTATATATATAAATCTTGTGTATGTGTGTGATTTAGTTTTCTGTGAAGAAAATAAAAATGATATTTTGTATTTGAGGGTATTGAATATTATATATATATATATATATAGTGTATTGGGTTTAATTTCGTTATGAGAAAAGAATAAATTATATAAATAAGTTACACTGAATTTCGTCATGATGTATAGAATAAAAAATACATATACATATATTACTTGTTATTTTCGAGGTCATTTTAAATACGAAATTATCGTATTTGAAATAAAAGTTAATTAAAAAAAAATTAAATGGGGGTGGGGGTCAGCCAAGGCCGTACCACCCACAACCCCTATGGTTGGCTGTACACAGCTGCCATGGGCTACACACAATAGCCAAGGCTATTGGTCGCAGCCTATGGGGGCTGCGTACCCCCACACAATACTATGTACTGTGGCCCTTCCTTGTGTTGCGTGGCAATTTCCTTGGTATTAAATTTTGATTTAATTTATATGTGATTTTTATGTTATATATATATATATATATGAATTATTTGTTAATTTTTATAATGATTTTTAAATATTTGATTTTAATATATATATCTTATTTTTATATATGTATATGTGTATATACGTATAAAGGTGTATATACAAGTGTGTGTGTGTGTGTATATATATGTTGGATAGCTATTTATATTGCTATGGTTAAGAAATAAATTGATAATTTAACAAGTTTCAATGTTATAATGTAATCAAGGAAATTAGGGATAAATTAGGTGCTTTAAAATTAGACTGAATTTCCTCGAGCAATTGATTAATTATTGACAAAATTTATTGTGTTTTGAAATGAGTTGTATATCATTGTTTTATGCAAATTGCCTACTCTTAAGACTATTCATTGAGTCTATTGTGGTTTTTCTTTTGTTCAGGTTTATGTCTTGCGGGAACACCCCAGAGTTAGCTCATCCTGTTAGAGGAACTTAAGTTGTTGATTAGGATGTCCAGAGGTGGGAATACTTATGTCATTTTTTTATTTTGCAATTTGATACTTGGCCTATGCTTTGACTGTGGTTGTGATTTTAGTTTGTACTAGGATTGTACCATTTTGTGGATGTAATTCAGATGATTTTGGCGAGATGGTTATGCCTCGCGGATGTTCCATTTGTTGGTTTTGTGTTCTGGTTGGTACAATCCTTTTGTGTTGGATATTTGTGTTTGGGTGTCTAGAGAGGGTGGCTATAAGTGGGGGTCGACGCACCAAGGAGCTATCAGGGTAACCCACATAGAGTTAGAGTAATCAGTGATAACCTAAGTAAGTAATCATGGGTGGGTGGTTAAACATTAATAAGATAACTATGATGTCTCATCTACCTGTTAGTGCTATTACAGACTAAAGGGGACCAACAAGGCCATGGTTGGAAAGATCGTTGCCTTGTCTTCACAAGAGGTTAACAATTCTGCATGAGTAACCCTATGGAGAGGTGCCTTGAGATAGGCTGTCAGGAGAACCATAGACGGAGGCGGCACCTTGAACTAAGTTTTTTGGATAATCCATGTATAGATGGAGGCCGCACCTTGTGATAGGTTGTCTAGATAATCCATGTTAAGCCATGCGATGACACTCTCCTCTAGCATTCCATTTGAGTTGTTTTGTTGAATCCACTGGAAGTAGTCTATTGATATTATGACTTGAGATTTATTGATGATGTGTTTCGTGACTTATTGTTGTAATAATTGGAAAGTTATTTATTGTTATGGGTATGTGCAGGATCGTCATGAAAAAAATAAGCCCTTAAGTGGCAAAAAAATTAGAAAAATTAGAGTTAGGCAACTTGACGTAAAAATTTGAATAAGTTATCTATATTATTTTAAAAATGTGTAAGAATAGAATATGTAAAAAATTAAATGTAGTTTCTAAACTACTAGGTATGTTTAAAAAAAATAAAAATCTATTTGGTGAAAATTTGAAATTTCAATGCAGTGGTACTTAAATTTCAAGGAAAAATAAGAAGTAGGTGTCTGTCTGACCACCCTAACCACAATAAAATGATAATATTTTTTTATAAGATTTTAAATATAAGTAGAGGACTCATTACCCAATGTGATGCATATTTTTTTGTAATTTTTTTCCTAGTAAATAATGAATTATGATTTTTTTATTACAATTTTTAAAAAAATATAAAAACTCGTATGTCTGACCACCTTAACTTGGTCAAAACTTCATAAAATTCAAATTTTCTTTTTTTAATCCTATAGTATGTGAAGCATAGAATGTGATGCATGTTTTGGATTCAAAAAATGTGATCCCGTTTGAAAGCTATAGATGTTTTTCAATCAACCTATCAATCAGTACTTTAGTCATAATTTGAATAGAAAATGAATAATAATTACTTCTTAAATTCAAAGTAAAACATAATTTATATCAGTGGAAAGCTAAGAATCTCCTTTAAAAACCCTTTTCATTTCATTAATTTTGGGTAAAAAAATAGTCGTCAGCCACATACCCATCATATTACCACTTTTTGGCCCATCATGATCCTGCACATACCCTTATGTTTCAAAAGTGGTTTATTTTTATTCCTTTTGGTGATTATCATTGTTTAGTTTTGTGAGTGGTCTTTTGGTTATGTTATTTTGTCTAGTGTTAGTCTTGTGTTACTATTAGATGTGCTTGGTCAAGGATCCTTCCTTGTTTACTTCCAGCATGGGGGTGGTTGGGTGGAATGTGCTTCGCACCCCATTGGGTTCCCTAGGATGCAGTTATACAATTTAGAGCAGATTTTTGCAGGTGCAGTTGATCTAGTCTTCTTATGTACCAGATGTACGTTTATATTTTGGATGTAATTTATTTGTTGATGTATCGACTCCCACGTATGTTGGGAAGATTATGATGTAATTTTTATATGTGATTATTGAGATGTATTTTCAGACGGATGTGTTGTACTATCACACCATGTGATTCATTCTTGTACTACCATTTGTAAACGTAGTTAAGTTGTGTTGTATCTATAGAAATATATATATACTTAATATCTTCATGATGAATTTACATGTGATTTGCATGTATGGTTTAATATAGATTACTCTTGTTAATGTGGTTATCATTAATGGATGTTTTGAAATTGATGTTAAGTGAATGATTGAGTTAGATACATAATGTCACCTCATGTACCCCAAAGAACTTAGGTGTTTAATTTGCAATCTTTTATATCTAATGTATATAATAATTTATACACTTTAATAGTTTAAAAAAAAAATTGTACCATAAATGTTAGAAGTATTAGTTTTCTTTGGGGTTGTATGGTGGGGCATTACAGATATGATGAAGATAAAGTAGTTTTATGTTTTATTTAGTTTTCTATTTTAATAAAACAACAACTTTTACTGTAGTTTGCATGCTACATTTTTCTCTATTTTTTAGTTTCAAAACTTGGGTTTCGTCTATCATTTTAGTGTCACATTTTCTAGGGAAAGAGGGGTAGAGGCTGGTGAAGGAAGCATGAAGCATTGTGCAAAATTACTAGATGAGATCATTTTGTTGCCATGTCTGACTCTTGATTTCTGAAAGAAAAGGAAACTATTCAGTGGAAGATTCCTCTCGAATTAACTCCTCCTATTGGATGGTTGGAGCTTCTTCAGAGATTGCTATTGATGTTTACTTATTGTTTTGTCTTTTCCAATATGATGTATGACTTTTTTTTTGCATAGGGAAGGGAGCTTAATCTCAAATTTAGATTTTTGTGCAATTTTTCCTTGAAATACATAAAAAAAATAGATCTTCAGATAAAGAATACACTTAACAAACAGTTTAGGAAGGACATCAAGGATATGAATGAGTTTAACCAACACCAGGGTCGTAGCAGCTAGGTAACTAATAATCACCATGCTCAAATTTGATCTCAACGTGATAGTCTCCAATTCAGTTGCTCCTAATATACCCTTTTCTTCAAATCTAACTATTTTCTTATCTTAATTATCTCCTAAAGAAAAAATTGAAAATGTTTCCTATGAGCAATCTTACCCCACAAGGAATTTCAAGCAAACCTAACAACCAATCAAAGTCATTCATGATGAATGAAGCCATTTTTCCATGTAGTTCAGCCATTACTAGATGAGATGATTCTATTGCCATGTTTGACTCTTGATTTCTGGAAGAAAAGGCATTAAAACAAGCAGTATGATTTTAGGCTATCAAACATCAATATTTTACTTTGTCAAAAGTTAAACGCAGAAATAAAGGTTAAATTTTATTTGCAATCTCTAATTTCCAATATTCATTGAAGATTGCTAAGTATTGTTTCATGTCATTGATCAAGTATATCCATTAATGTTTAAAATCATTACAAATGAACAAGAGATAAAATATAAGCCTGAACCCCAACTGTTGACAATAATATATTTGTTTAAAGGAAATTATTGGGTTCAATCAACGAATGATTCTTCTAATGATTATACTTAATAAATGGTAAGGAGTAAGCTATAAGTTCAACTCTCAATGTTTAAAAACACTACAGGAATAAAAACTTTTTTTGTTAAAATTGGTATTCAAAATTAATTTATTTAAATTGATGGGTTCTTCGGTAAACACATGCCTAAGTCTTGATCCCTTATACATCTAGTTTTCTTTAAATATGTTTTTAATAAGTTCTTCCTTCACACTGTATTTTATATAGTTTGTCTTTAGAGCGTTGTAGGAGGATCACTAGAAATGGGGATCAGATCATTCAATAGGAGTAATTTCTTTTTCCCCATTTCTTATAAATGACTTCGTGTTTCTTTTTGTTTCCCTTTATTTTCCAAAAGACATGGTTTGTAATCAAAGATCTTTCAACATTTATAATACTCTACATGGAAAAGGTCATGAAGTAAGAACAAAAAATACATGGGGAGTAATAGAAATGAATAGATAGGTTGAAAATAATTTCTGATTATGGAGTAATATCCTATTATGTTTTTTTTGGTTGTTGTTCATTTTTAATTGGTACATATAATTTGAAGGGGAGATAATTTTTAGATCAAAATTTGAGAGAAATTTTAATGGAGTATAAAATATAACATAGGAAATGGTCATATAATTTCATTTTTTCTTTTCATCATATTAACTTAAGGTTGTGGTATATGTGAAGATTAGGGCACTCTCCATCAAGAATAGAAGGTGGAGGGGAAATTTTCTTGGAAGGAAGATAAAAGACCCTACAAATTGGGGTTACATTCTGAAAAGGAAGCTGTACGATTTTGTTAGCCCCAACATGAGCAACATAAGGGTGAGAAAAAAGTTAGAAGTTCAGTGTCTCTAATAGATCATCATATGAAGACTTTGAGATGATTCCCATTTAGTTGTTAGGCATGTTGACAAACATTATGATTTGGAGGCACAATCTTGAGCTAAGAAACTAGACATGGTTTCAAATTTTTTTTTCGTTTGGTGTCGAGGCATGTACTCATCTAGATCACATTTATTTGAGACATTTTGTCAAACAGTTCACACACCTTGTCTATGCTTCAACATTGTACATGCATGTCAATGAAGGCAGTTGCAACTACAACCCCTAACAAAATTTCCTCTAGAGGCTGGAAGAATATAGCCAAATATTGTAGTCTATCTCTACACTAGAGCGTTATTTTTTCCAGTCACTATCAATATTTTTTCCAGTAATATAGAAGACTTAAGAGTATGTGCAAGATCATCATTGAAAAATAGGCTCTTAAGTGGCAAAAAATTTAGAAAAATCAGAGTTAGGAAACTTGACATAAAAATTTGAATAAGTTATCTATATTATTTCAAAATAATGTAATAATAGAATCTGTAGAAAATTGAATGTAGTTTATAAACTACTAGGATTTTTTTTAAAAATATATATATTTGTTGAAAATTTGAAATTTCAATGGAGTAGTACTTAAATTTTAGGGAAAAAATAAGTAGGTGTTTGTCTAACCACCCTAACCACAATAAAATTATATTATTTTTATATAGTTTTTTAGATATAAGTAGAGGACTCATGTCCCAATGTGATGCATATTTTTTGGTAATTTTTTTCCAAGTAAATAATTAATTTTGAAGTTTTTATTACAACTTTTAAAAAATATAAAAACACATATGTATGACCACCTTAACTCAGTCAAAACTTCATGAAATTCATTTTTTTAAATCATATAGTATGCAAAGCATAGAATGTGACACATGTTTTGGATTCAAAAATGTGATACCATTTGAAAGTTATAGATGTGTTTCAATCAACCTTTCAATTAGGACTTTAGTCATAATTCAAATAGAAAATGAATAATAGTTATTTATTAAATTCAAAGTAAATCATAATTTATATTGGTGGAAAGTTGAGAATCTCCTTTAAAAAACCTTTTTGTTTCATCAATTTTGGGTAAAAAAAAAGTCACTAG
Organism: Sequoia sempervirens; assembly: GCA_007258455.2. Taxonomy (NCBI): domain Eukaryota; kingdom Viridiplantae; phylum Streptophyta; class Pinopsida; order Cupressales; family Cupressaceae; genus Sequoia; species Sequoia sempervirens. The sequence goes on along the minus strand of VDFB02105785.1, from coordinate 482,780,666 downwards.
CCACACACCCTACACATACCCATCATATCACAAATTTTTGGCCCATCATGATCTTGCACATACCCTTAACACAAGTAAAAACTAACAGAGTAATAGTATTTCGATTTATTTAAAAATTTGATATAAATAACAACAATTAATTCAAATGACGATAACTGTTCAACTATATTTATACTTTGTTTACACTATTACATAGTTGTTCTTGGCTAGATTTATATTTTGTTTAGAAATAGGGGTATTCGATTGGAAGGTGGTGGAGAGGACTGAAATATAGATTAGTTAAGAATCAAACCTTGGTTGCTCCACCACTAACCTACTGGCCATCTTACAAGTTTGTTTCTCATGCAATTTTTATTACAATTCACTTGTTGCTCCTTTTCTCTAATAAATTCATACTTTTTTTGGGTCTATTATTAAATTGCAATTCAAGTGTAGCTCACTTTTCTCCAACCACTACATGGAAATTGAAATGAATGCCTTAAGTTGGAGAGTAAATCATAGTATTGTCAAATCACTATCTATATATATATATATATATATATATATATATATATATATATTTAATGCCTACTCCAAAAATTAAATAAAACAACAACTAATTGTGTTTATGTACACCCTTTTTTTCACTCTACTCAAATTTTCTCTAGTCATGTCATGTCTTCAATGAAATTTCACGACTGAATTAAGTAAGCAATCCTTGCATGTTTTGTTCTTAGAAGTGTAGAATTTAAATAATATAACAGCTATTCAATTGAGGTGAATTTTGTGGTTTTACAATCCTTGCATGTCTTCTTCCTAAGTTCATATATTTGTGTGTGTTTTACAGACAACTATTACAAAATTTTGAAGATGCAAAGTGGTTTAGTTGTTGCTAAGATCCTATTGCTTATTTTTGAAAATATGTCATCAATCACTTTAAATGGAAAGTGAGGCATCTACATAGATGTTATTTTTAAGTTTTTGCTATCAATAACAGGAGAGAAAGGGAATAAAGAGGGAGCGAGAGAGGGAGATATGGGGAGAGATAGGGAGAGGGATGGAGAGAAAGGGAGAGAGATAAGTAGAGGAGGGAGAGATAGAATATGGGGAAGAGGGAGATATATGTAGAGAGGGAGAGATATAAATAGAGGGTGATATAGAGAGATAGAAAGGGATAGGAAAAGAGATAAAGAGATAGGGAGATATATGTAGATAAGGATATGGACAGAAAGAGATAGAGAGACTAGTGAGAGGGAGATAAAGTAAGAAATAAAGATAAATATATAGAGTAGAAGAGATGGAGGGAGAGATGGAATGAATAAGATAGAGCATGAAGAAGGGAGGAGAGGGAAAGGATATATATGTATAGGGATATTGATAGAGAAATAGATGTCGAGAGATATAGATAGAAAGAGATAGAGTGTGAGAAAGAGGAAGTGATAAGAGGTAGACATAATGAGGTATAGATAGAGAGGGGGAAGGAGAGATAGGGAGATAGAGATAGAGTGGGAAAGAGTGAGAGAGAAAAAAGTAATAGAGAGGTATAGATAGGTGAAAAGATACAAAGATAGAGATAATAGATGTAGGGAAGGAGATAGAGGAAATGTGTAAAGTTCCTCCATTCTTAGGATGTAAAATGAGGCATTTTTCACACATCTTGGTGGCCCTGAGTAATATTAGAATAAACCAACACAATATATGCACATCCACAATAAGTTCTAAGTATTTAACATCCTTAGTATCTGGTTTCTTCTCTCTTGGCAAACAGACACCTTCGTTATTGTGTTTCTTACAGTTAAAATTTTGTTGGTTTATTGATGTCTTATTGAGGGTTGAGCCATCGCATCTATTGTGTTTGTTCATTTCCACTCCACATCAAATGATTGAGTTTTCATTGCTTATGGTGTGCAAATTCTTACCGAATTCCCCATAAAGCTAGCAACATCACCCAGTAAGTTGGCATGTTTTCGTAGAACTCACCACAATCATGTTTCTTGAAATTATCTATAAGTATTGGTTTCATTTCTTGAAAGTATCCTTATATTATAGTAAAAGAGAATCAAATTTATAGTTTATTTATATGACTTTTACACCAAGAGCCACCCACTCATATTTACATATAATCTTTATATTCATCTTTATCCTTGCAAAGTCCTATCGAAATTGATTTTTAGCAATTGCAATGGTTCTTTAATTATTACATGGTAGGTGTTACCTTTTTGAAGTGAATTAAACTAATTTATAGATTATCATCTCCATTTTTTCTAAAAGAGATGCAAAATTATTTAAATCATCTTACATGTTCAATGGTTCTAGAAGAGATGCAAAAAAATTTAAATCATCTTACTTGTTTGATGGCTCTAGAAGAAATACAAAATGATTTAAATCATCTTAGTGTTCACATTGCTTTACTGACTATCGATTTGATTGGAGGATCATAAGGGGTTTGTAAAACACACTCAACTTATAAAGTGTCAAAACTTGGGGGGGGCTCATCTAATTTGGAGAGGTTCTTAATGTGTTTATTTTCTACTGTCTTAAGGAATTAACCTATTTGTAATCATGGGATATGAAAACCACTCTGCTGTAATCAACCTAAAACTAAGAAACTATAAGTCTTGGTGTGAAGGACTCTTGAAACATCTCAGGTTCCATAATCTCATGCCATATCTCTATGGACTTATCCTTAAACCAAGTAAAAAATCTCATAAAGATAAATGGTTTAATAATCATGATCATATTTTTGGATTAATCGGTTTACATATTCTAGATGACTCTTTGTATGTCATTATGGATATTGAATATCCACATGCATTATGGATCAAAATTTGGGAAATACATGGAGACTCCATTGTTTCTCCCTTCTCACATGATCGTACTATGATCACAACTCACATCCCACATCATGATTCAGATCAGAGCATCCAATTGACATAAAGGAAATCATCATTCCTCCACCTCCTCCTATTGCTTCATCAAATTTTAGAGTCATTTCTTCGAGAGCTTCCAACACTTCTTTGCAATAGGATGTTTGTCTTCCTAGCATTACTGACTAGGATGCATATCTACCCAATATTTCATGTCTTTTCGTAGAGTCCCACATTGCTGACATGGAAGCACACATTGAGGACATTCTTCTTCTTTTTGATGACAACTTCAATGAAGTTGCATCAACCTTATCTTCTTCAAATATGATTGCTCTTCTCATGTCACATGTCAGTATTGTCTTGGAGATTTGTAAGAAACATTTGAAGACATCATGCACATAATCATCATCATTCTTGGATGATCTTCAACTCTATTCAATATCATACATACATCTTCTCACATGGGAAGATATCCTACATCTTCATTTGGTTTCATTTCTTCCCTAGGGAAGGAATATTGTGAAGCATTCTTGGAACTACATCTACATCCTCTGTCAACTATCCAATTTTAATGTAACAGGATATGCATTATGGGGGGGTCTCATAGACCTATCATTTTCTCTCTTATGGAGGAAATTATTTATTTTACTCAGTGAAAGAAGTAGTACATCTTCACATATATAATTTTCCTGCATATTTTCTCTCTTTTGGAGGGTAGCTTTTTTACCACATGGTTTTCTACTTTTCTCCACTTCATGAGAGATTACTTTGTGCATGGGTACCTAACATGGCTTACATTCAAGACCCATTTTCATAAACTCACCTAAGCTATGCTTAAGGGGAGGAGAACGGGGTGTTGGTGTATAACCCATATAGTTTCCACTAACTCAATCATAGTTAGGTGTTGGAGTGTACGCTTGACTCATTCCCAATGAGTTGTACCATAAGGATTCATCTCCTCATTAGGTGGTTGAGTTGTCTCTTGACTCTTTTCCTATGAGTTGTAGGATAAGGAGTTCTCTCCTATTCTCATTCCATGTGTTCCTATTCCTATGACTTATGGTTGCTCACCTCTCTACTATAAATTGAGGGTTTGAGCTCTTTATCGATGGGTCAACTAAAACAATCTTTTTCTTTCTTTATTGTGTTTGTTTCTCATCTCATTGATCCTCCTCGTTTATTTCAATATATATTAATATAAATTAATATATTACTTACACAATCTAGATTAATTTAATTACCTACAATATATTACCTTTAGTAACAAAAGATATAAATAGACATAATATATATAAATTCTACATTAATATAGGTTATATATATAAATTAATATTATCTATATTAAAATAGAGTCTATATTATATATAATAGAGACCTAAAATAATATAGGTTATAATTTTTTTGGAGAACCTATATTATATAAAGTAATATAAAAAAAATAAATCTATTAATGAAAAGAAAAAGGAGAGCATATAATAATTAAATTATACCATAAAAATATTAAAAACATAGATAGCAAAGATATTAGTCTAATGGAAAGAATAATACAATTTTCATTTTATTATTTTAATAGTGTTAATCCAAATCTCTATAAAATAGTTAATTGATTTTTATTTGATTTTCATTAATAAAAAAATAACAATTACATTCTTGAAAAGGTAAAAAAAAAAAGCATCTTTTATTTATTTTAGAAAGATTTAATGAAATGGCTTTATAAAGCAAACAATGAAAAATCATTCTTTAAAAAAAATGTTTACCTTACTTGGCTACCTTGTTTTCCTTACAAATGGGTTAATAACACACATAAATGTTTAACCACTCATCTGCACAAGAAATAATTTTAATAATTTGTAAAGTTAAATATTTTATAAATTGACTTTACAAAAACGAATTTTATTTTAATTTTTTTTAAAACATTTTTTTTGATTGGTTGAAAATTAAATTATTAATAACTAGTTAACTAAAAAAATCCAAACTCATTATAATAGTACTATGCCAATGGAAAGTACTAAAACAAACATAGATAAAACTTAAACTGATAATATGTTTATTAGTAATATATGTAAAGTCTTAAATTATTTTTATATTTAATAATATATAGTGTATATACATATTAAATATATAATATCTACATATTATAATATTATGCTAGAAATAGTTAAATATATAAAATGTAATTTACTTCATAATATTAAATTAAGAATATTTTAGAAAAATATGTTTTATAATCTTAAAAAAAAAACACCAAAAACATATACATAATAAAAAATATTTTAAAAATTAATAGAAAATATTAATTAAAAAAATAAATATATAGAAAAATAATATAATTTATACACTTTGAACATTAGTGGAAAACTAGAAACAATATGTAATTTTTTGCTTTTATTTTTTTTGTTTTTGATGTTTATAATATGAATGTAAAACATATTTTATAATGGAAATGTAGAAAAAATATATGATTCTTTCCTTTCTTTCTTTGTATAAAGTATTTTATTTTTTTAATATTATTTTTATTTATTTATTTTGATTTCATTGAATGGTCAAATCTTTTTCAATGGCCAACTCTCAATCATTATTAAAGTCAATCATAATATTCATATAGAGAATGCCTTCAATATAAACATAAAAAAGTAATGAAGTGAAACTATCATCTACAATAATAATAATTCAAGAAAATACTAGAGAAATTAGGCCAACCACAAATTAAGTTTATTTTTTCTATTAATATTTATCTCTTCACATGCCCCCATCTTGATTAAGAGAGTTAGTACAAATACGTACTGGTTAGAGTTATTTATGAGATAACAACAAAGTTTGGTTGTTTTCGTATTTACACCGAAGGTGTTATCTATTTGAAAAAATCCAGATAATTTTTGAAATCTACGATTTAGATTTACTGACAATCATGCAAGACGATTGCAATGTATGGAGCCATTGATATTTTTCGCTAGTTTTATTTTTCACCTACCGTTTTCCATTTTAGAGCTTCACACATTCTCACAAAAAAGTATTGGACCGTAATTGGGGTTTGTGATTCTCATGTGTATACATGCAAAAATTTTGGGCTTCATTGATGTGTTCAATTTAATTATATTATGTGTGTTCTACATTGCTTTCCCCATATTCTATCTTTCAAAACTATAAAAGATTATTATGTTAAATGATGTTTTTAAATATTGAAAGATTATATTTTAGTGAGAGATAATTGTTGAAAAGGTTTTATATGATTTTTTTTAAAAATATTATTTTAAAGGTTTTTTTTTAAAAAAAGGGGTAAAAACTTTATTGAGTATCAAGAACGAGCATTACAAAACAAAAGGGCAATAGCCCCAAAAGCCAAAAAGAGATAGTCAAACAAAGCCAGAGCCACGTTAACCTAGATCATAATCAGTTACATCTTCAGCAAGAATCCCTTCCAAATCATGATGTCGCTCAGGGGAAACCTGCTCCCACACCTCAACCATCCAACCATCTGAATGCTCAAAGGCCCACTTGGCCAAACAATCAGCAACCCTATTCCACTCCCATGGAATATGGACGAAAGACACCAATTCCATCAAAGAACTAATTTGAAGAACCTGCTGCACCATCCTAGCCAGCTGCCAACAAACACCATAAACTTTCTGATCATTGATTAAATTAACCAGAATCTATGAATCAGATTCATAGATCACCTTGTGCCACCTCAAAGCATAAGCCCTCTCCAAAGCATAGAGGATCACCAAACCTTCCATAAGGTTGACAGTCTGCATCCCTTCATGAATAGCAAAGAAGAAAATCACTAAGCTAGAAAAATCCCTACCAACACCACCAATCCCAGCAGGCCCAGGATTGCCCCGTGAGGAACCATCAGTATTAATCTTCAAAATGCCAACTGGAGGGGGGAACCATCTTCCCATTCTCTAAACTTTCTTTTTCACCCTCCTGCCTCTCCTAACACAAGTAGATGCCACAAACAAACCCTAAATCCCCAGTCTATCCACCATCTCAGCATCTCGTCTCTCCAAAGGGAACTCCACATCACACTTAGCCTCTATAGTTTCTTGAATCATGCCTAAAATTCTTTGCCAAATTTGTTGGACTTACAACTTTTCACCGCTAAAAATACGACAATTATGTTCCAACCATATCTGCCATAGCATGAAAGTAGGTCCAACATACCAAACAACTTGCAAAAAGGAAGCTGAAGCGGGAGGTCTACCCAGACTACTCCAAAAATCCACCAAGGAAGAGGCATGAACACAAGGGATTTTCCAGACACCCCACCAAGAATGCCAAAGATACACAGCAAAGGGACAGTGAAAAAACAAATGAGAAGAATCCTCCTCTCCAGCTCCACACAAAACACAGATACAAGGGCCCTAGAACCCCCTCTTCCTAATATTATCCCAAGTCAAGCATCTATTCCATGCCAAGGTCCAAATAAAGCAATTGCACTTTGGCCAGGAGAACTTGTTCCACACATTCTTCCACCAGTGAACCTCCACAGTATCCAACCTCTGGGATAATAACCTCTAATATCCCGAAGAGACAGTATAGACAATATTATTTTAAAGGTTCATATTTATATTTTAAATTTATTAAACAATAAATAAATAAAATAAAAATTAATTTTATTATTTAATTTTAAATAATTAAAATAATTGAAAATTTCCATAGATTTTGAATTTAATTTTCTCTATCTTCATTAACTTTAATCAAATTATTTTTATTTTTTATCAAGTTTGAAATTTCTAATTTTTTATTTAAAATTAAGCTTGAAATTTATTTTAATTAATTATGTTTTTTTATTAAATTACAAAATAATACTTAAAATATATTTAATTTAATTTAATTTGTAATTATTTGACTTATTGAAATTTTAATATTTTAAAATAATTATATATAGAATTTTTATTTTAATTTCTATAATGAAATCGATTTCAAACTTAAAATCTAAAAGTTATAGAGTGAGATAGTGAGAGCTCAAGAGCTCGAGAGAAAGAAACTAACTTTTGATTAGTTGTTTCATACCAATAATCCAAGGATAACATGTGTCCCTAGGGAGTTATGCAAGTAGGGTAGTATGCCATTCTATTATGTATATAATAATTCACCTTTAAGACCTCTATCTCTATCTCCACATCTCTTTCACTCGCACACTCTCTGTGTCTCCCTCCCTATCACTATCTTTATCTCTATCTCTCTCCCTCTTCCTCTCTTTATTACTTATCCATATCACCTTGTTTATCTTTCACCCTTTCCTTCTCTATCTCTATCTTCCCATTTGTCCCTATCTCTCTATCCATATCTCATTATCTCTATCGTATTCACTCTCTCTCTCTCTCTCTCTCTCTCTCTCTCTCTCTATATATATATATATATATATATATATATATCCCTATCCCTCCCTATTTCTATTCCTATCTTTCCCTCTATCTCTCTCCCCCCTATTACTCTCCATTTTTATATCTCTCTACTTCTCTCTCCTCTCTCTTTTTCTCTCTCCCCTATCCCTCTCTCCCCTCTTCTTCTCTCTTGCCCTCCTCTACCTATCTCCCCCCATCTTCTCTCTCCCCCTTCTCTACCTATCTCTCTCCCTTTCTTTGCCTCACCCTCTCCCCCCCCCTTTCTATATCCCTCCATCTCTCCCTCCTTATGCCCTATCTATCTCTCTATATCTACCTCTCTCTCCATTTATCTTCCCAAATATATCTCTCTCTATTTATCTTCTTATATATCACCATCTCTTCCTCTCTCTATCACTCATATTTCTCTCTCCTACTTTCCATCTTAATTTTTCTCTCTACTTCTCACTATTTGTATGTCTCTTTATATCTCCTTATATATATATATATATGTCTATCACTCTATCTCACCATCTAAATCTCTCTATCTCTCCCTCTTTCTCCATATCTCTCTATCTCCCCTCTCCCTGTTCTTCTATATCTCTATCTCTCCCTCTCTATCTCTCTATCTCTATCTTTTTTCTCCCTCTACCTATCTCGTTATATCTTCATCTCTACCTATATCTCCCTCTATCTCTAGACATGCCTCTCTCTCTATTAATCCATCTCTCTCTCCCTCTCCCTCTCCCTCTCCCTCGTCCTAGACCTCTATATCTATATATATTTTCCTCTCCATTTACCTATCCATTTTTTCTATCTTTATCTCATTATCTATCTCTCTATCCCTATATCTCTCCCTCTCTCTACTTCTCTCTATATCACTTCATAGCTCTATCTTTATCTTTATACCTCTCTCTCTCTCTCCCTCTCTTCTCTCTATTTGTATCTCTCCACATCCTCTATGTATCCCTCTCCTCTTTCACCATTTTTATCTCTCTCTTTGTGTCTTTCTCATCCCTCTTTTCTCTATCTATATCTCCTTACCCCTCTCTCTCTCACTCTTTCCTCTTTTATCTAGCTATATCTCCTTACACCCCTCTCTCTCACTCTCCCCTCTTTTATCTCTCTCTCATTTCCTAAATGGCCTACTAAATTACATCATGCACTACATAAATGTATGCCAAAAGTAGACCAAAATAGAAAGCAACTGAATTAATAAATTTTGAAGGAATATTACGTCGTACAGGATGGTTGGTATATATTCAACACCTTATCCACCGCTACTACCAAGCTCTGCAAGGCTTATCTTCGCTGATTCATCTATTATTTTTAATTAAAAATATCTACGTCTCGTTCTACAAAATTTCACATACGCTTATCTTTGCCTCTTTCATGAACTGAATAAATATTAAATAAAAAGAAGATGAAAATACTACGCTGTTAAATGACAGTATTTACAGATATAAACAAAGTCTATATGCAAAGATATTCAACTTGAACATTTTATCTAATTGGCGGTTCGCAATGCTTTGAATTGACATTCTATTTTAATGGCCACTTGACATGCCATCCCTTTCTTGCCCGACACAACGCACTCACTTATTTGGTCAGTTCACATTACTAACCCCAAGACTACAATTATACTTGGTTTTATTATTCATCAACGTGTATTTAACTCTACTTTATTCGATAGTTTGTCGTCGGAAATGGGAAAAAATTGTGTTGTTGTGTTGAGACGTGATTCAGTTTGTAGAAGTGGACAATAAAGTCCTTCCAGAAGACAAACATCAGCATCTGGGTATGTATGGACCGGTGAATGGCTTAGGCAGTACATTTTTCAAGTCTGGTTGGCCGCAAGTACAGACAAAAGTGATGACTACCTATTTACCTACAATTTGGAAATTCTTATTGTAAAATCGAGCAGTGAACTGTGACATTATTTTTGAAAGGAAGTCTAGGTACACAGAAAAAATTCCAATACTAATCTAACAAAGAGAATGTGCAAATTTTGACACTTTGGAACTCTTATTCAGTTATAATATAGAAACATCAGAGATACAATAAAAAACACATAGCACCATATATATGCAGTGTTAACACTTCCAGAAAAAAAAAAACCCCATATTTCAAAAGCCTGAACAATATATTATCTATAAAAAATGGTTACAACACACTTGCAACGCAAGCTTCTACAGGAGTTTATATGTGTTACATTTCTCGAGTAAATCCAGTAGCATAACGGTATCTCAACACAACTTCATACAACTCCAAAATACACAAGTTCTTAATTATGTAACATAAAATACACATTTCTAAAACTACTACCAAAGGTTGAAGATGCAACATGGAAAGCACCAAAAAATGCACACGCATAATGGTAAGATTCAAATTGTCACCATATACCACTCTACAAAAAACTGCACTTGCCAAAATAACCGCACCTCGAAAACTCACATCCCATGTAAACTCAACATGAAAATAGAAAAATCTTTTATGCACAACTCCACCTATAAAAATCAACTTTTCAACTTGACTCATCATCTGAATAGAAACTCCAAGTTGTAACTCACAAAAACAAAGTGAGAAAATTAGCAACATTTAATATTATGGAAAAATCAAAGTTACAGAAAAATCAATGGTTGAGATACCTTCTTTTTCCTAACATTCTCCCACTTGTCAGACACCTTTGAAGAGCCAATGAAAGTAACAAAATTTAACTAGTAGAGGCCACAAGGCCCATAGATTCTAAACACCATTTGAACTTATCTATGCTCATTGGCTTTGTCAATGCAACTGTAACATTCATTAGGGTATTGACCTTCTCCAACTTCACATTTTCCATCTTCCACCATATCATGAATAAAATGAAATTGAACATCATTGTGCTTTGTTCTGAAATGGAAAGTATGATTCTTTGCCACTAAGCAAATGACACTCTGACTATCACAATAGATAGTAATATGCCCTACATCAAAACTAATATCAAATCACAAATTCTTAATCTAAATAGCTTCCTTGCAAGCATGAGTAGCTGCCATGTACTTTACTTTTGTAGTGGATAAAGCAACTACAATCTATCACTTACTCATCCAACTGATATCTAACCACAATATATCGTGAACACATATCGACTAGTGGATCTTTTGATATCAATATCACTCACCTAATCTAAATCCACATATCCACGAATACTCACTTAATGCCAAGATTTAGTAGGATAACCATGAAAAAATAAGGAATACTCAGAAGTACCCTGCAAATATCTAAACGCTCTCTTCACTGCATCCCAATGTCGTCGTCTAGGATTAGCCATAAATTGACTAAGGACTCCTAGTACTTGAGAAATGTCTTTCCTCGCACAAACCATAACATACATAAGACTACCAAAAGCACTCGCATATGGTACTTTGGTCATGTCCTCTAGCTTAGTAGGAGATTTTGGACAATCATCCATAGAAAAATTTATCCCCTGCATTACAAGAGCAACTAACTATCTATAAGCTATCATGTTGGACATCTCCAACACTCTATTCACATACTTGTGATTTGTCAAAAAATGTTACTCTATGTTTCAGAGATAGATCAACACTTTTCTCTAGATATCATTCAAGGAAAACCCTAGAGATCTCAATTTAAGGTATGCTAAGGAAAAAGAGATCTTGCAATAGGGGTGTTCTAGGGTATAACAAATGACTAATGACGGTTGCACCACTAAGCTAGGGCTTGAAAAGATAAGGAATGAAAGTAGCATGCAAAGTACTATGCAAAACCTAACTAAATGACTGAGGAAATGGAATTGAAATACAAAATACCAGACTGGAAATGAACATAGGTGCACCTGGAAGAGTGATGAAATCAAAACAAGCTCCAAAACCCTAAAAATTTGTTGTTTGATGCCTACTAGGACTCATACGTGCCAGTTTGGGCGATTTAGTCTCATATTAGGGTTTTTGTGCCAAAACAAGAATTTGTCAATGTTGACCTAAATCCACTAATTTCTAAAAAAAGCCCTATACTAGAACTCATACATCACAAGTGGCATATCAGTTCCACTCAACTTTTTTGGAGGGTTAAGGCCTAATTATGCTCTCCTATCTCTGCTCTTCCTTTCACATTTCATTTTTGGATTTGAAACCCTAATTTGCAACCTATAAGTGACTTTTAGTGAAGATGACAACCCTGTGACAACTTGATAACTTTCTTCAACTTTGCAACTTGATCTTCAAAGGATCTTCAAGCTCCAAGACACCTAGATCTACAATTACTCATATAGATAGAGAAAAACTTGTTGATTTGTTAGTGAATAGGGGTTTTCCTTGGTCAAACCTCATTTAGGTAATTAAACCAAATGATGTGATAATGAAATAAGGACATGAAACATGAAAAGTGGAACATGAAACATGCACAATGATACCTTGAATGATGTCTTATAAATCTGCAATCTAACATGAAGTGGCCATGAATGATGTAGATCTAAATCTTGAAATAAATGTAGAACAATTATTAATCTTGGGTCTTGAATGCAACATCATAAAGCTAGCTCAACAACATGTTTGATGCTTGATGATCTTGACATGATGATGGATCTTAAATTGTTGCAACAAATGATGAATAATTATTCCCTTGAAAGCCTTAAAGATTCTCTTGAATACTCTTGTGAAGTCTTGTAAACTCTTGTAATCATAAACATGCTATTAGGAATGCTCTCTTGAAAGTCTTAGGTTGATCTTTTGAATGCTTAGGTGAAAATGAGTGAAATAATCTTATATTTATACTTATTTATGCCAAATTACCTTGGTAATTTTTACTTTGATGTCATATTCTAGGATCTTAGTGATCTAATCGACCCTCTTATCTATAATTCCCCCTTCATGATATACTCGCTAATGCTAGGGTGCAATACATATACCATTATCTCATTTCTCAAAACTAGGTACTTGAACTTCTTAAGACCTGTGGAGATGAAAAAGACCTACTTCTCAATAAATTTATACTTAGTTTCATATCCCTAAAAATTTCTTCATAGAACACGATAGGTTCTTCACCTTTTCGTTCATATTCCTTTTGAGTTAGCATAACTACCAAGCTATGTTCACTTTTGTTAACATATATGACAAAATCCTTAGAGAAGTCAAGATTGACCAACATAGGAGTAGAGGATATTACATCATTGATTTTTTCAAAGGCTATCCTTCCTTCAACAATCCACTTGAAGGATTTATCTTTCTTCAACATTAGTGTGATGGGCCTTACTAGTCTTGCAAAGTCCAATATGAACCTGTTGATGAAGTTAACCATTCCATGGAAAGATTGAACTCCCTTTTTTATTGATGGATAGAGTTAAATATCTAATGGCCTACACTCTCTCATGGTGAATGGAGATGCCTTCTTTGGATACTTTGTATCCTATTAGCTTTCCTTGAGGTACTTTGAAGATGCATTTCTTAAAGTTCAGGGATTTCCTAAACTCTTGGCATTTTTGAAAAGTCTTTTCTAGGTGGTCAAAATGAGCTTCCTTCTTCTTGGAGAAGACAGTGAGATCATACAATTAGATGAGGATCATTACATTGATTAAGACTCAAAAGGATATATCCATTTCTCACTAGAATGTAGCTCCTATATTGGAGATGCCAAAAGAAATGTTTGCATATGTGAAGGTCCCCCACTTTGTGGTGAAAGTGGTTTTATATTGGTCTTCTTTCTTAGCCCATACTTGATTATATTAGAGAAGTCATCGAGCAAATAAAACATCTTTGAGCTTGCAATTGTTTTGGGTATTTTCTCCATAGAGGGAAGGGGATAATGGTCCTTCAAGGATACTTTTTTCAAATCCTTGAAGTCCATACAAAGTCTCATTTTTCCATTCTTCATTGTTATATGAACTAGATTAGACACACACATAGAATGCTTGATGTGGTATATGATTCTTGAATTGATTAATTTTTGTAGTTATTGAGCCATGAGGGACTCAACTTTTGGATTAAATGGCCCTTTCCTTTGTTGTAGTAGTCTAACTTGCTCAACCAAGTCTATTGTATGCTGGATGACCTTGCAGTCATACCCATTCATTATCATTGTAAAAGGATATCAACTAATCCTTGTCTTTCTAGGAAACCTCTTTCCCAACTTCCAATATTATTCCACCTCCTACATCGAGTTCAAAATAATCACTTCTATTCAAAAAAAAAAATCCTTTAGTCCTTCTTGGCATCATTAGAATCAAATAGATTCTCCAAGGTGATCAATCCTTTTTGGAGTTCATTGGACTTAATTTGTATGATTTGATCTCTATAGGCCTCCTCTATCTCTGGTTGTAGCTACTCTATAAACTCGAATGAATACTAGAGGAATATGACAATTTGGTCATCACTTTCAAACACTTGTTAGTTTTGATCATTATCTCAAATCATGGGCTTGATGATAAATTGCACCGCATGTTCATTCATTAGAAAATAAATCACTGGATCAAACTACAAACCAATCATATCCATTTTTATGCTTTTTTATTCTTTGACCTTGAGATGATTTGAATATTGAAGGCTTTGAAGACTTCAATTAGATCCCATACCCTATGTTAGTAGGATCTCATGCACGGATGTTCTTGGTAGTTGTGTCAGTGTGTTCCCTCTTACTTATTTTACTAGTAGTTAAGAATCCCTAATTAGTTTTAGTTGCTTCACATCCATGCATTCAACAAAGATTAGGCCATGAACCAAGGCCTAACATTCAACTTCATTTTTCTTGTAAGTAAAATAGAAGTTGAAATCCCTGAGGGTTTCTACTCCTTTACGAGACACCAAATGTATACAGGCTCTATATTTGACATTGAATTTCATACCATCAAAGTGTAGGGTCTAGAAACTAGGATCAATTTTTCAGATTCTTTGCTTTGATCTTCTTTCTTCTTTATGATTTTAGGGATGACCTGATCTCCATCATGAAATACATAAGTCCCAAGACCAATGACATCAAATTTCTTGAATGGATCATTCATTATGAACTCATTAACAAGGACTTTTTTTTCTAAGTCCTATTGTCACTCACTACTACTTCAAGAATTTATATGCAATACCCCTCTTTCTTTGAGAAAGATGTGTGTGCTACCACAAAATCTATCATGTCATCATAAAAAATGTACTTCATGTGCAATGTCTTAGATAGCACATTCATTTTTAAGTCATATTTGGTCCTTAGGATCAAATGAGACAAATTTAAACATAGATATTCATCTTTTTTATGGTGAAATCCCTTGATAAACATAGTCTCAAGATTAACGAAATGTCAATTACCACCACCTCTTGGGGTATTGTGATACTAGGGAAAGAATAAAAGGTTAGGTGAAGAGATTTGATAACTCCTACAGCCTAAGCCCTCTTCCCATCTAAAATAAGAATTAAATAGAAAGGATTTGGCTTTGTTTTACTTACCCCTTCTTTGGTATTGATGAATGCAAATGGGACATGGGTTGTGCATATTTGATAGTCCCTCTCTCTTTGGTTTATAGTGGCTCTGATTGTGGGTTAATTTGTGCATGCTTCTATTGGTCCTCTAATGGTTCCTACAGTGGAGAATTTTTCTCATGGATTGATAAAATGTCCCAAAGAAAAGCATTGGCTAGTTCTTTCTTCAGTTGATAGACCACATTCAAGGACCCTTGGGGTTGGACCTCAGATTATTTTGTTCAATTTGATGCTATATCACTCTTTTGATATATCAAAGGTGATGAATTGGGACCTGAATGTTTGCTAAAAGTTACCTTAGGCCTTGTGAAAGCTTCTTGTGCTTTAGCTGGCTTCTTCTAAGAATGTTTGTAGTATAATTATTATAATTGGAATTGTAGAGATTTTGTTACAGGTGTATCATTTGTAAACACTACATCCTCACTTTCCAACCATGAGAAAGGTGCATGTTTTAGGGCTATTTCTTCTTCTTTCTCTATAGATATACCTTGCACTTGAGCCATCAAGAAGAAATTTTCAACACTAGGGAATCAATATTTGTAAGGGGATATAGCAAGTGTATTCCCTTATCTTTTTTTCTTGAAAACACTTTGTTGCAAATTTCCTCTACGGAAATTTTGGGGTGTGTGTACGTCATTACATGGAAAACACAATGAATTTGAATCATTCGCCAAATTATTTTGGCTAGCAACTAACTCCTTGTGTGGATTTGGTGGTATAATTGGGTGAAGCCACAATAGTGGTTTACAATTGAAGTGAGGAAGTAAAACTCACAAAAAATGAATGCATGGAAAAAAACTTGATTTTAGGGGTTCAAATGAACCTATTGGTTCGACCGAACCTATTAGGGGTTCACTAGACCCTGGGTTTGGGCAAACCCTTTTAATTCTTTCCTACCAAAAAATCCAACAAAACCCCTTATAGATTGGGGGTTTGAATGAACTAGGGTTCAAATGAACCCTAGTTCGAACGAGGAGTCCACTCGAACCCCCCTTATTACTCATCCCCCCCTGAGACACAAAAAAAACCTAGATTTTGGCACTTCAAAGCTCAGGTTGATAATGAAAATGGAGGAATCTTCACAAACCCAACTAGAATCAGGTAGTCCTCGGAACGAGCTATTCAACAAATATAATTTTAATATGTTTTGGTTTTATTATGTATTTCTTTTTTTAGTTTTATTAAACATAGGTTTTTCATCGAAAATGAAGGTCTTTGTTCCACGCATATGGAAAAATAGCAGATTATTAAAAAAAATTTGAAAAATATAAGTGCACCAGATATTGAAGTCCTTGATCCAACAAAAAAATAAATTGAATTTCGATATATACAAAAAAAGTATACGGTCGCACTATTTCTGAATTGTAATTGGTTTGACTTTGAAACATGATTAAAGAAAAAATATTCAATAAAAAGTGTCTAACCAAGTGGAAGCACTAGATATCGGAGTTACAAATCTAAATTTAAAGAATTATAATTTTATCCTTCATGGAAAAAAAGTTATGCATTATACGACGTGCTTCACTTTTAAAAAATGTTGTTTTTTGAAAAAAATAGTTTTTGGGAGATGGAAAAAGAAGTGTCTGATTCCAAAATATTTTAAAATCTATAGACAAAATGTGATGAGACTCTAGTTTGTATCATCTTAAAATTCTTCATAGTTTAGCCGCTATAGGTGCACGAATGTGAAGATTTAGTTAAAAATAATAATTTAAGTGTCCAGTTTGGCCAAAAATTGTAAACCACTATTGTGGGATTACCCAATTTGTACAGGGGTATCCACTAGGATGATTTTATTTGAGGTTTGTGCTTGATGATTTGGTCTTTTTCCCCTTGGTACTAGTTGTGTTGATTATGTTGATATGGTGGTCTATCGCCTTGATAATTCTCAAAAGGGGGCTTAAGAGGCATATGCTATTTCCTCTTGAGTTTTATTATTTAATTAGAGAAATTTTGGAAGATTTTATTCATATTGTTCATCTCCATAACTAGTGATGATGAAGTTACTATGCTTTCTTGAGTAGCTAGATGATGTAGGAGCATCCTTGGTTGCCAACCAATCTTGCATCAACCAAAAATATTTGCATTTATTTATTTTCTTGCATTTTAGTAGACCCAGTCTCAATGTTTCATTCTGCATTATACCACATTGTAGCATTAGAACTCACGTAGCAGCATATATGATCTTCATTACAACATCTACATCATATCTAGAATTCAAGTGTTTTGGAGATTAGTACAAAGTTATTGCTAACAAAATATCAACTGCATTTGGACAAAGAGCATTCACCAACCAGTCTTCGCTTTTTAAGTGTGTGGACTTATTCCATGACTTGCAAAGCTTAGGAAACCATTTCATAAGGATTAACATTCATCAAGGAACCTTCGTTCCAATCCACATCATGTTTTTCTAAGAATCAAAGGAAAATTCATATGTTTGGTTGACCTTCACATGTTTCATCAACTTGGGGGTTTGAGACCTCTTGAGGAAAATGTGAACCCTTTCTAGAGCTGGGAATTGATATATATAAGCATTGTTTAGTTGCATTAGATATCATAATCATCATCATCAGTAGTGATAGATAGTAGATAAGGGCTTCATCTCACATTATATTTATGGGCTTAACATCATATCATTCTATAATCTATAAGCTGAAAGGTAGGGCATGTTCCCAGTGAATAATTGATCATTTTCTATATTTCCATGTGTGATTGTTATTCCAATTCTTTGAGTTTCTGTTGTGTTTACTCTTGCTACAAGGTTGGACAGTCCTATTCTTGGATCCTCCATACTTGACTGCACCAAGTGGTATCAGAGCGAGTTTGTGAACTTTGGGAGAGTGAAGGTGGATAGATCACTGACTTGAGGTAGTTGCACCGAAGTGAGTTTGTGAAGTTGAGGAAGGAATTCCATAAGATATTTGTGTGGATAGATTGCTGACTTGAGGCAACCTACTTGTGTTTGTCAATAGATCGCCAATTGTGAGGCAGTTGCAACCATGTAGCCAGATTGCCAACTTGAGGTAGTTGCACTAGATCCGAGGAAAAGATACCACCGAGGAGAATTCATACTTCTATTATTGTTGCTGGAAAGATGGATGAGATGATGGAAATGATGCGAATAATGAAAGTGAGATTGGATGCTATTGAAGAAGATAGAAGAAAGGGCTTAAATCCTAGACCTAATGATGAAAGTGATGATGATGATTTTCAAGATGTAAACCTAACTGAAGAAACCTTAGAAGAGGAAGAATCAGATCAAATGAAGATGTTGAAGGCTATTTCAAAAATAGGAAAGTGATCTAGAATGGAGATTTTAAACTATATTGGTAATCTAAATCCTAAGGAGTTGATTGATTGGATAAATTACATTGAAGAATACTTTGAATTTGAAGAAATTGAAGATCTAGAGAGAGTGATATTTGCAAAGTCTAAACTGAAAGGACATGTTGCAATATGGTGGAAGGAAGTTCAATTGTAGAGAAAAATAAAAGGTAAATAAGAGATTGTGAAATGGGATAGAATGGTGAAAACATTGAAGAACCAATTTATACCTATGGAATATGAGTTGGAGCTGCTGAAGAGATTGCAAAATTTGAGACAGAAGGAAACTACTATGAAAGAATATACTGAGGAATTTCATAAGGTCATCATTAGGGCTGGACATAGTGAAGTAAGCAAGGATAAAGTGGCAAGATATATTAATGGGCTAAGGATGAAAATTCAGGAAAAGCTGAGTTTGGTAAGGATGAATTTAATAGAGGAAGCATATCAGTTTGCATTAAAGGTGGAGGAAAAGCTAAACAAAAGACATGAGCAAAGGTAGAGAGGAAGAGGAGGTAGATTTCAAAAAGGAAGGTCACATTCCAAAGTAGAAAAGCCATATTTGGAGCAAAACAAGGACAAAGATTCAAATCACAAGGAAGAGAAGGATTCCAATTCATGCTATAAGGGGAGAGATGACATAAATTCATACTGCAATAATAGAGGAGGCTACAATTCTTACCGCAATGATGGATATTAGAGAGATGAGAAAGGAGATGACAAGAGAAGTTTTAGAGGAACCTGTTTTAAATGAGGAGGAGATGGACATAGAGCATTTGAGTTTCACCAAGATAGTAAGAAGATTGAAAATCATGCAAGAATTGGATATGTAGAGGAAGAACCAATAAAATCACCGAGTTCTAGAGGAGGTCCTAAGAGGGGAGAATCATTATTCATGAGGAGAGCACTATTCCAAGAGAAAGAAGCACCTAAGGAAGAACCATAGAGGAAAAGTTTGTTCTTGGACTAGATGCAAGACAAGAGGAAAGTGTTGCAAGGTTATCATTGATAGTGGTAGTACAAATAACCTAGTTTATGAGGAAATGGTGAAAAAGCTGAATTTGGAAAGAAGAAAACACCCAAAGCCTTATAGGATAGCCTGAATTCAAGATGAGCACACGATACTAGTAAGTGAGCAATGTCTAGTGAAATTCAGAATAGGATCATATCATGATGAAGTGATATGTGATATTATGCCAATGGATGCATGTCATATATTGTTGGGTAGACCTTGGCAATATGATAAGAAAGCTATACATGATGGGAGAAAGAATACTTATACCATAAAATCCAAAGGAAAGAGAATCACCTTGACACCTTTGGAAGATGAACCTGAAAGTGAAGTATGTGGAACAACTAGAATCAATTTGGTAGATGGAAGGAAATTTTTGGATGGATTGAGACATGAGAACATGTTTTTTTCTTTGATTCCAAGGAAGTGTGGAGCCCTAGATACAGAATCAAAATCACCAGAGAAGGAATTTACTGAACTGTTGACAGAGTACCAAGATCTTGTATCATAGAATGTGCTAGATGGATTACCACCAATCGAGAGTATCAATCATCATATCGATCTTATTCCAGAAGCTATCTTTCTAAACAAATATGCACATTGGATGACACCAATAGAGAATGTGGAGCTAAATAGACATATAAGAATTGTTGAAGAAAGGGTTAATCAAAGAAAGTATGAGCCCATGTGTAGTATTGATTGTACTTGCACCTAAGAAAGATGGAGAATGGAGGATGTGTACAAATTTAAGATCTATCAATAAGATCACAATGAAGTATAGATTCCCATTGTCGAGGATGGATGACATCATGGACAGTCTGAGTGGAGCAAAGTATTTTACCAAGATAGATCTAAAGAGTGAATACCATCACATCAGGATTAGAGAGGGAGATGAATGGAAGACTACTTTCAAGACAAATGGGGGAATGCATGAGTTGTTGTTCATGCCATTTGGACTAACTAGTGCACCTCGTACATTTATGAGGCTGATGAATGAAGTCTTGAAGAAGTTCTTGGGAAAGTTTTTCATTGTTTATCTGGATGATATTTTGATTTTCAATAAGACTAAGGAAGAAAATTTGGAGCACATCAGAAAAGTATTTCAAAGGCTAAGAGAAGAGAAGTTGTTGATAAACATCAAGAAGTGTAGTTTCATGAAGGAAGAACTAGTGTATTTGGGATTTGTGATATTTGTGGAGGGATTGAAGATGGACCCAGAAAAGGTTAGAGAAATAGTTGAATGGCCTACACCTGTAAATATTGGAGAGGTAAGCTCATTTTGTGGACTAGAAAGATTTTATTAGAAGTTCATCAGGAATTTTAGTAGTATTTGCACACCTATGACAGAGATAGTGAGGGGTGACTAGAAGTAATTAAGATGGACATCAGGAGCACAAAAGAGTTTTGAGTAGTTGAAGCAGAAGGTGACAGAACAACCTGTGTTAGCACTACTAGAATTTGATAAGGTATTCCAAGTAGATTGTGATGCTAGTGGAAGTGCAATAGGAGCTATGTTAAGTCAGGATGGGAGACCAATAGCCTACTTCAATGAAAAATTGAATGATGCTAAGAGAATATGTTTCGTTTATGATCATGAATTCTATGCAATCATACAAGCCTTCAAGAAGTGGATACATTATTTTTTACCCAAGGAATTTATGTTGTATATGGATCATCAAGCTTTACAATATTTGAATAGTCAAGCGAAGTTGAACCAGAGGCATATGAGACAGGTAGAGTTCTTGTAGAGTTATACATTTGTGTTGAACCATCAGAGTGGAAAGTCAAACAAGGTTGTAGATGCATTGAGTAGGAGAAGGATTTTTTTGACAGAGATGAGGATTGAATTATTAGGTTTTGAAGAACTGAAGCATATGTATGAGAATTACATTGATTTTATAGAGTCATGGAAAGCTTGCAAAGAACCTATGGAGATGGATAGAAGTAAATGGTTGGATTATTTCATTCAGGAAGGCGTGTTATTCAAGAACATTCAGTTGTGTATTCCTAGAAGTTCAATGAGAGAGAATATGATAAACAAAAAGCATTGTGGATGATTAGCAAGACATTTTGGAATTGATAAGACCGTAGCATTGGTGAGCAAGAACTATTTTTGGCCACAGTTGTATAAGGATGTTGGGAAATATGTTCAAAGTTGTAGGATTTGTCAAGTTGCAAAAGGAAACCATCAGAATATTGGAATTTATACACCATTGATAGTATCAAAGAGACCATGGGAAGACATTACCATTGATTTTTTGTTGGTATTACCTAAGACACCTAGAGGATTTGACTCTATATTTGTGGTTGTAGATAGATATTCTAAGATGGCGCATTTCATACCTTGTAAGAAAACTAGTGATGTAGTAAATTTTTTTGACCTATTTTATAAGGAGATTGTGAGATTACATGGACTACCAAATACTATAGTATAAGACAGAGACACTAGATTCATTGGATATTTCTGATAAATATTGTGGAAGAAGATGAAAAAAGATTTGAAGTATAGTTCAACATTTCACCCACAGATAGATGGCCAAAAAGAAGTGGTAAATAGGAGTTTGGGGAACTTGTTGAGGTTTTTGACTAAAGGTAAAGCAAGAAATTAGGAATTAATACTATCAAAAGTAGAATTTACATACAACAATTCAATAAATTGGAGCACAGGGAAGACACCATTTGAAATTGTGATAGGACAACAACCCAAAGGAGTAGTAGAATTAAGGGATATCAGTTAGGTGAGTAAAAAGAGTGTGGAGATAGAAGAATTTGTAGGATTCATGGAAACAATGCATACTCAAGTCAAGGAGCATCTAGAGAAGATGAACAATAACTACAAGGAGAAAGAAAATAAGAAGAGAAGGCATAAGAAGTTTGTAGTAGGAGAGGAAGTAATGGTATATCTGAGAAGATAGATATTTCTAGTTGGGACATACAATAAGTTGAAGATGAAGAAGTTTGGACGTTGTAAGATCATCAGAAAGTTTTCTTCTAGAAATGCATATGAAGTGTCCAGAACTAGCGGAGGAATTTGGCATATCACCTATATTCAACATTGCAGACCTATACCAGTACCATGAAGGAGAGTCACAGGGGATAGAGAAGTTGGTTTGTTGGATCATATAGCACATCATTAAGAGGATCATATAGCACATAATTAAGAGGAAATTGAGGAAATTTTAGACAACAGAGTTGGATGCAGTACCGAAGGAAGGCAATACAAGGAATATCTAGTCAAATGGAAAGGAAGACTAGAAGAAGATTCATCATGGATTTCTCTGGTTGAGGTGGACCAAATTGGTTTTCCTCTAGCCATAGGAAAGTGAGAGGCTCACTTTTCTTCGACCTTAGATGTCTGATGCAGGAGCATCCCTGGTTGTGAAGCAGTCTTGCATCAACCAAAAATATTTGCATTCATTTGTTTTCTTGTATTTCAGTAGGACCCAATCCCAGTGTTTCATTCCACATTATACCACATTTTAGAATCACAGCTAGTAAAGTAGGATATATGATCTTCATTAAAACATCTACATCATATCCATAATTCAAGTGTTTTGGAGATTCCAGTATGAAGTTATCACTAATAGAATATCAGCTGCATTTGGACAGAGAGCATTCGCCGACCAATCTTGGATTTTCAAGTATGTGGACCTATTTCATGAATTGCAGAGAATTTCATAAGGATGCACATTGATTGAGGAACCTTCATTCTGATCCACATCATGTTTATCCTAGGATCAAAGAAAAATTCATATGTTTGGCTGACCTTCACACCTTTCATCAACTTGGGGGTTTGAGACCTCTCGAGGCTGACACAAACCTTTTCTGGAGCTGGAAATTGATATATATAAGAATTGTGTAGTTGCATTAGATATCATGATCATCATCATTAGTAGTGATAGATAGTAGATAAGGGATTCATCCTACATTATATTTCTAGGCTTAACGCCATATCATTTTGTAATCTATAAGCCGGAAGGAAAGGCATGTTCCCAATGAATAATTTTTCTTTATATTTCCATGTGGGATTGTTATTCCAATTCTTTGAGTTTCTATTGTGTTTACTCTTATTGCAAGGTTGGAAAATCCTATTCCTAGACTCCCCA
Source organism: Sequoia sempervirens (assembly GCA_007258455.2). Classification (NCBI taxonomy): domain Eukaryota; kingdom Viridiplantae; phylum Streptophyta; class Pinopsida; order Cupressales; family Cupressaceae; genus Sequoia; species Sequoia sempervirens. Next base: position 482,756,588 of record VDFB02105785.1, on the reverse strand, counting down.
TCCTTGACTGCACCACTAGATACATGTACATTGGGGGTGTCACTTGGGAGGTACTAGAAACCTCTGATGAGACCATAAATTTTCTCATATTTTATCAAATAAATTCATCTATTTCTTCTTAATTCATTAATGTTAAAGTGGATTTGAGTAATGATTGAAAGTTCTTTAGCTTGTTTATAGTAGAATATAAAGCAAATGTTTGTTTTATTTTTAGTAATTAAATGTGATCCAAATTTTGTCTAATATGTCTCCATGAAGTTTTTAAAATGATATAGTGTAGATAAATGAGTTGTTAAATAACTCATGGTAAGAAGGAGCTTCATAGACACTTGCAACAAAGAGCTCTCGACACTTGAAGTAGTTAACTCCTGAAAGCTTTAGAAGGATTTGAAGAAATAATGAGAAGATAGAGAAGACTCCTAGCACACTCCTACATTCACGAAAAATCATGGAGCATCAATCATTCCTAAATTAATGGGATGAGTATTTGTTTCATGTTGAGTTTTAAAGATCTCTCACCGTTATTAAATTCCATGCTTCCTTCTTCCACCAAAGATAACTCAAGTTACCACATCACTCAAATATTTTTGCATAATTATAACATGTTATTCATTCTAAAGATCAATAATTTGGTTGACTAAACTCAAGAATAATTCCTTCATTCACGTTCAACACTTGAAGACTTCCTAAAAATCAGGTGCACATAAGTTGTGAAAAACATAGTTTAAATAAAACAATGATATCTCCTTTGTTTCTCAACAAAATTAAAAAACTCAAAATGATCTGGAAAGTATATTTAAAGATCTAAAAACCATTTTGATAATTTGGTGTGATTTACAGTAGGGAAGGATTAGTATGTGTCAAAAAATGATTGAGACAAAAGTGGCGTGATGGAGGACAGCAACTTCAATTTTCTTAAAGTTTTGTAAACGACCCCTCAAAATTAGGATCTTGGATCCACATTCTTAGTGGATTGGTTGGATGGATATGGAATATGAAGTCTATAAATACAATGTAATCATTTGATCAAAATGAGGGGATTAGAAAGGCTTGTTTCAGCCTAAGGAAATAGGATAGATCTAGTTTCATTTTCCAGCAATGTAATTCCATATTTCTAGATTAAATTTGAATCCAAGAAAGATTTTCATTTCTAGCAATTGTGAAGTACTTTATTCTTTTCAATTCATGCAAGTGTTCCTTAGATTAGTTCCTTTTCATGAAAATTTCCTTCCATGCGAATTCCCTTTCATGCAAATTTCCTTTCATGAACATAAGATTTATTTCTACAAGTAGAATAGATTGTTAAGAAAGTTTTCTACTTTCTCTCTTGCATACAACCATGGACACCACCTTGGATTGATAAATTAAATGATGAGGACTACAATGACCCCATCAACCTCCTCTCACATTGATTTTGGTAGTTATAGGAATATATATAAGCATTCTGACTGTAGGGGAAGCTTTCTAGCATCTATCATGTTGTTCTCTCCTCAAACAACCAGCTCATAAGCATCTTTTTTTTTCCTTCAAGTGATTGAATCATCACTACTATATTTGAGTTGAAATAAAAGACAATAGCCATACCCATGGGTGGGTGAACCACAACTTAGATTCTTTTCTAGGTTTTATTGAACCTGTTGTTAAAATCTATAATAGCCTCTTGCATGGATCTTTTGATAGTAATTTTTTGTTGGAGGAGGGATAACCAATATCCATTTTCATTGAATTGGTTTAAGAATGCACCTCTAAGCTGATCCAAAAAGGGAAATAGAGTTGGGCACTAGGGATCTATACCAATCGAGAGCTTACCCTTTGAATGAGGTAGCTAGTAGCCTTAAATCTACATTCTATTATGTGACATGGTGTACTATGCAGAGGTTTGATACATCTTGAAGATTTTCTACAATAAATTTAAAATCCTCCCTCACGAATTTGGGGATTTCTTTTATGGTGTTATCTAGAATAGAATCTCAAGTAGCTAGAGCTACAAGAAAAATAAGTGGACTACCAATATTCCATTCTACATTTTTTTGGGTGGTCCTAGAGAAACCATTTGTGATGGTTGTTGACTTATGCTCAATCCCATGGATCTTTGGAAAGTTACAACCACAAGAGGTGGTAGTAGTAGACCTATATTTTCTGCTACAAATGACCTTATAATAGGCCTTTACCTCATAAAATCTAACTTCTAGTCAGGTTTAGAATGGTCCCATTGGACATGCTAGAAATGGAATTGTTGATACTAGGTTTACATCAGGGTTCATTGCGATATTTTTATTAATCACAATGGGTAAAAACAAATTTGGGGTTATTAAAGGAATCATAAAGATAAGAAAAAGATAATATCACTATGGTCATTTAACAATTTTATGAAATTGACAAATTTTCAATAACATTTCATGAACTTCAAATAAATTGCATTAATCCAAGTAGATTTAGCTTTAAGCATTCAAAAATATTATGGAATCAAAATATTTACAACAAAGCTCCATTCATTCATCTCCTTTTTGAAACATTTTCTAAAATTTAAACATCTATTCTAAAATAAAGCATAAAAAATTACTTAAAAGGTAAAATTTCTGCTAGGTATTATCCATGCATGCCTCAAGAAATAACCATACTAGAGAAAACCATTCCATACATCACCAGATTTCTTCACAGCTAGGCTTAGAATGATGAAAGATTTTAAAGAGAGGGGGATTATTTTCCACTGAATAGTGTCAACATGCACCCTTAAATGACACAACACGTAGTCTTGTCCAATAAGAACAAACAATCAACTACATAATATTTCATATAGGGAAATAGCTTTCAAATTGGCTCTAATATTGATTAACTTCTAATGAAACATACAAGTATTTAATTTGGAATGGAACAAGAAATAGGAAAATAATAAAACTACATCAAAAAATTTTGAACTTAACTTAAAATGATACATCTCCCATCCTTTTATAGAAATAAGAAACTTAGAAAATTCAACCAATACATGAGAGAGAATCCAAGGGATGAATCGCAACAAAGCACGTGGAATATGACAACTGGCAGGAGAATTGTAGAATAAGACAATGGATGTCAACCTTCTTCAGCACTTTAAAATCTTTCAGGATCTCCATCTTTAAAATATAGTTAAAACTTTAACTTGGAGCTGAGTAGATTTGTCAAACAAAATGTAGGAACTTCCATACATTCAGAATGATTAGGTGGACAGTTGTTCCTACACTCAAGTTCAAACTCAAGTGAAACACACCTAGAGCTAAATTTCCCTTATTTAGGTACTCCCTTTTGTTGCATGTGTAATACCAGGCTTCTCAATATTCTAATATCTCAAGCTCCTCCTTTGCATGGACTCTTGGAATGTACCACCCAACCTAGCTATGCCACTACTCGTGATCCAAATTTGCTCGACCGTCCATACCCAAATAACGCACCACAATCTATTTCTCCTACAAATACAAATTCCATATATTAATCACCTTTCAGAACATTCATAAAAATCTCATGAAAATAAAACCATCATCAATAAATCATCATTTTAGAAAAAATCATAAATATCACCCTTTAAAATGCATTCTCACATAAGTATTCTTTTAGGCAAGTTACTAAGCATTTTCAATTTCCCAGGCCAACTTAAGCAATTAACTTTAAAACTCAACATTGTTACTATATAACTGGTACTCAACAATTTTAGCTTTTACCAGAACCTATCTCCTGAACTTCAATTATTACCAAAACCTTCACATTTCCTAGACCTTCACTTCTAGACTAGATGTTCACTTACCAAACCTTGTGTTAACATTTGAACTACTCTAGCTTTATGATACCCAATACCTAGTACCCAGTACATGTGAATCACAAATTACTCCAAAAGAATTCCTCTTAACTTTATTTCCAGTGATCCTTTTGGCTAACTAGCACCTTCCATAAGCATTATTTTTTCACTTGGGTCCCCAAGTCTTATAGTCTTGGGGTGTGTTGTGAGACCACACAACAACTTACAACCAATAAAACCAAATTTAAAAGAAATCCAAGATCAAATCACCTGCTATAAATTATAACTTCTACATATTTTCCAACAATAACTCCCTACCTTTACCTGAATTCTGGCATAAAGATTATAAAATTTCTCTAAAACGTATTAGTGTGTGCTTTGATTAATTCTAGTTTTTGGAACTTGATGAAAAAATTAGTTCATTGAAATTAAACTACATAATGTAGTAATCCTCCAAAGCCAACCTTGGATAGAGCCTTGCTGCTAGTCAGGAATTCATTGCCCTGACAAGGTTATCTTTGTAGTTCCCCCAAACATAGCTCTACTTCTAGTCATGTGTCTAAAGCCATGATAGAGATATTTGGATAGCCTAAAGAGTTGGATTTTCTTTTGATATTTCTTTGTAAGCTTAGTTGCTTCAACTTGTAGTTAATGAAGCTCGCTATTAGGTTGGGAATTATAGTGGTAGCAAAGGTTACCTTTTTATTTTTCATTCAATGCAAATCCCTTCATTGTTTCAACAATTCCCAAAAAATGATTTAAATATTCCCTGTAGGTGTGAATTTCTAGCTAAATTTTACCATCCTTATGCCAAACTCCAACTAACTACAATTCATTATTTGTCCAAAAAAATTGCATAAGTTAAAATTTAGTAGCAAGTAATTCAATCACCAAATTAATTCTAAATTTAGAAATACCGATTACCACCCTTCCATTTTGATTTTTATGGCAACCACTAAAATAAACTTGGCTAGCACTTCCAATTTGATGGCACTACACTAACACTAATGCATCAGATTTATCATGATTACACTTAAGTCTAACCATAATACTTTGCATTTAATTTGTACGCCTTAACATGCACATATTAATTCTTTCAATTTCTCCACATGCCAAAGTGTGCCACTTCACCAGCTTAATTTTGTTTTTGCAATGCACACATGGACATCTTCATGATTAATACAACTTGATAAAATACACTAAAATGACCACTATTAAATTTTGAAATCTTCAATTTTCTCAATTCATGATCTTCGACTAGCAAACTTCGAAGCAATGGCCACCAATTCTATGAAAATTTTATTTGATTTAACATTTAACCCTGGAGAAAAGTGTCCTATTGCCACCTCAACTTGTGTTTCCCAAGATTTCTATCCAGAAAACTATATACCACAGATTCCTCATGCCTTTCTATAAATTCCACACTTCTCCTTCGAATTCTTCACTTCTTTTTTTTTCTCAAATTTTCTTTATTTTCTACTCTACTTTTCCTTTCTTGCTTATAGGCCATGGATACTCCCATTTTCCTGACTTGCATTCGCCGCCAGAATGGATTCCTTAGTTGAATCATGACCCAAAGGCTTGGAAAGTTTTCTTTCTTAGGACTCCAACTACCAAATCAAACTTGCGCCTAGTCCTCGGGGAAACTTTTGTGAAGTCTAGAGCATACTACCCACTAAACTCATACTTGGTTTTGCATTTCATAGCCTCACTTTTGGACCTTGGTATTTTTGTTGCTAAATTTTATGGAGAAGTGGAGATGATAGTGCGGCTTGAATTTCTCGGGAATTTGGAGTATGCCTTTTTTGTTGCTCACCTGGTTGTTGGAATTCCATCTGCTGATGATATTCCTCTATTTATGAAATGAGGGGAATTAGTTCCCATCTGACCCTTCCTGACTGATCTGCACACCCCTAACCTTGATACTGGCCACCCATTGCTCTAAGCTCAACTCCTTTTTTTCCATTTTTCTACTTTACAATGAGAAATTTTGTATTTCTATGTACATACAAAGGATAATTAAGTTTTTTTTCTTTTTCGTACATTAAACATGTATTTACTTTGCATGGTTTTATCTTTTCAAATTTACAATGCAATGCTTTAAGAATTTTAATTCACTCTCATGTGTTTTAAATTAAGAAGAATTCATTAATGTTAGGAACAAATCAGAAAATAAAAACAAACCCTAAGAAAGCAAATTAACCTAACTAACTAAAATTTACCTTAATCAAGTGATTAACCCTAACTAAGTAATTTACCTTAATTTTGTTTACTATCATCATGGTGTTTTTTGTACAAATTACAATAGGCTTGTCTTTGAATTTTCTTGAATACATTTAAAATATCCTACTGTAACAATGAATTATCTTAACTTTTTTGTGGTTAACAAATGTTAATTCAAATGTGTACTTACCAAAAAATTGGCTCATATGTATGAAAATGACCTCATTAAAGGTTGATTTCACACACCTTTGCTAGCTTCTCCATACTCTGCCTTCTTCTAGTCTTGGTTCATGGTTTTCTATTTCACTTTGTTCTGCTCTATGAACGATTGTATTCATTTCTTGATTCACTTTCTCTCTAAATTCCTTTTGATTCTTGTCCCTACTGCCATCTCAATATCATTACTCATTTCTATTAGTGTGAAAGGGGTACTTTATCTAACTAGTTCATTTCTTAGTTAGTTCTCCACCAAAGCCCTCTTCACACTAGAGCTTAACTTTACATAGGGATAAGGTGGTTGAGCCTTTAATGACATGAGTTGTCACACCTCATAGGATGCGAACACTTGTCATAATCTGGTTGCATCTATCTCTCCTCTTGGCCTATATAACCAAGGCATTTCCTTTGTAATTCTCAATTTTCAAGCTGAATATAGCTTTGCATTCTTGAGAGGAATATAGTTTATTCCTCCTCATATTTTTGGTTTTGCTTTCCTTTAGTCATTAGATTCTTGGGTAGGCTAGTTAGCAAATCTCACATGGTATCAGAGCCAAATTTGAGTTGTGGGTTAGCATTCCTTTAGGAAATTTGAGAGTGTTGAGAAAAATTGAGTATGCTCTTCTCTTGCATCCTTAGATGATCTGGAGAATTAGAAAGGTGTGAAAATAATATCAATTTTTGAGGGGGTTCATACATTGACTTGTCAATTGCAGGTCTTTTGAAGCTTCTTAGAGAGATTCTGAGCTCACCATTGAGTCTAGAGTAGCTGAGACAATCAGATCTGCCCCTTATTTCACCTAAAATGAACATTGGAGGCCAGATCTACAACAATTTGAAGCAGGAGGTTCATTGCCAGATCCAACAAGGAGCCATCACTTCAGAGCATTTTGGGTCAAATCCGACCCTGTCATCATGCTTAGATTGCCCGAAAACCATAAAATTGACTGTTAAAATGTTAATTTTGGACAAAGTTGCCAGGTAAGGCAAAAAAAATTTGTCCAACCCCATGAACAAATAAGTAATATTTTTTATTTTAAAATTAAAAGATTTATTTTAAAATAAAACATTTATCTTGTTTAAAAATAAAATAATTTTTTTCTTTTTTTTTTTTTTTGCAAATAGAAATATATTTTTTATTTTATAAAAAGATTGAAAAAAAATATATATTTTTTTTACCTAAAAAAAATATATTTTATTGTTTTTAAAAAAAAAAATTATATATATATATATATATATATAATTTTTTTAAATCTGCAACAAAAATATATTTAAAAAATACTTTTGATTTTAGAATCTATTGCAAAAAGTATTTCATTTTTATAAATCAAAAATTAACTTTTAAAAACAAAAATTTTGAAACTAAAAAAAATCATTAACAATTTTGATATTTTTAAAAATCAAAGAACATTTAAAAAAAATTCCAAAAAAATCGTTGCGCAGTGCCTACGCAAGATTGCATAGTAGGTACCGCAAGGTACCTGAGTACCTGTGGTACTCTGCTGCGCAGTGCGTAGGTATACAAGTTTGTCCTGTGTCACTTTCGGGCCTTAACAAAAAAATTTCCAAAGTTTATTTTATAAACTTTTTATTATTTTTTTGAATATTTTTTAAATATTAAAAAAAAATCAACTTTTTTAAACAAATCTCCATCTGTCAATAATTCCGCCGACGGTTTTTTAATTAAAACCGATTTTTTTAACTAACCTCTTTAAATGTGATCGACGGTAGCTGCTTTATTACAGCTGTAGCTGCATGCTGTACCTTATGTCATGATGGTCTAGAATTGTTGCTTTTGTTGCTGCTGTAGCAGCTTGTCTTGCTACTTGTGTTTGACCTAATGGTGGCCTTTTTGGCCATGTTCTCTCGTTGATGTAATTTATTTTTTCTTCTTTATCCAATAAAAAAAAAAATGTGATCGACGGTTTTATTATTTTTTAATATTTTATATTAAAAAATACAATATTTTGAAACGCCCGCTATAAAACTCCCACCTATTTTGTTGACTTTTTTAAAAAGTTTTTATTATTTTTTAAAATATTAATTATCATAACTTTTTAAAAAGGTGCGCCATTTATTTCTCCACTTTAATAATTTTTTAATGTTTTTAATTAAAAAATATAATTTTTTGAGGTCCCCCTGTTAATAATATTTTAATATTTTTTTAATTAAAATTTATAAAAATCTTAATGCCATCAAATTTGGAGGACCTTTCGGCGGCAGCCAAATTGGCGGAGTTCTAAACTATCTGGTAGACATATAAATTTGGTGGACCGATAACTTTGGCAGTAGTTTTGCTAAATTTGGTGGATTTTTTGTTGGAAAGGTTTTCTCCCCTCTCTATTGATGCATTATTTTTTGAAGGCCAACTTTGAAAGCTCATAACTCGGGCTCCTGACCTCCAAATTCAGTGCAAGTTTTTTTTATTTGGGCTAATTTTTCATGCTCTATGCACTGGTGAAGACGGTTTCAGATTTTGGTGCACATATTTTTCAAAAATTTCTAATTCTTAGGGATGACTCCTCATCGTTCTCGTTTTACAAACTTCAAAGTTGCATAACTTTTGCATACAACCTCGGATAGGGTTGATTCTTCTTTTTAAAGTGCATGAATTTTTGTGTGATTTGCATTGGTGTTGTTTATTTCATATGAAATTGTACCAAATGTATACCTTCAACACATGCTCATTTCTTGAAGATTTGTAAAAGCATTGAGATCCAAAAATATGTAACTGCACTAAATATAAAGTGCCAAATCATTTTTTATTGGGGGGGTTCTTTGATTGAGTAAAGAAGGGGGGTCTCTTATTGTCTTTGTGCCTGAACATCTCTCATATTTTGTGCTATATTTTTCCTTCACTTTGGGTACATTTAAGTTTCCAATTCTCATGCCATACAACTACAACACATGGAATCAAAATGCATGGAATACCTTAATGCAACTAGGATACAAAACTTATGTTGAGAAGAAGGTAACTGAACCCACAAATGATAAGGAAAAACTACTCTAGATGTTTGAACATTCAAAAGCTCTTGGTTGTCTAAGGAATCTAGTTTCTCTTGATATAATGTTTTAGATTGAAGCATGTAAAGATTCACATGATGCATGGGAAAAATTAAAAACTCTCTATTGTACAACTGATGAAGTTCATGGTTATCAAATTGATAACAAACTAATGGGTCTTGATCCAAAGTCTTTTGATAACATCCAAGATTATGTAACAAAGGTCAATGACCTTGGAGCACAATGTAAATCATGTGGCTTAGAGAAAAAAGACATTCAACTTGTCTATAACACTCTAAAAATACTTGGACCTGAATTTGCAGCTTTTGTTTCTAGCTTTCATACTCATCGGTTGACAATGGGATCTACATTCAATACACCTTTTGCTTCATTTTCTAAAATGTTGATGCAAGAGAAAGGTAAGCTTTTGTCAATGGGTCTTCTTAAGCCTTCACACTCACAAGCTTTGATGGATGGTCAACCAAAGGGTTAGAAAGCATCAAGGAAACCTGACAACAAACAAAAGTAGTTCAAGAAGAAGTCACAAAGAGATCAAGCACAATCATCTTCAACAACAAAAGTTTACTCCAACTCCTCCTCTTCAAAGGGAAATTTTCAAAAGAAGGAAAGGCCAACTTGTAGTTACTGTAAGAAACCTGGTCATGAGGAACATTCTTGTCACAAGAAGCAGATCAATGAGTTAAAGAATATTCTCAAAAAGAACAACATTAATCTGCCTTCTTCTGCTACTCAATAATCCTCTACTTCTTCCAAATCAGGTAAAGGGAAAGCACATGCACTTGTTGCTATTACTGATTCTTCAAAAGAGTGGATTCTTGACTCGGGTGCATCACATCACATGGGTTCTAGTAAAGAACAATTTTCTTTGTTGGAGCCTTGTTCAGTGCCCCACATTCTCATTGGGGATGATTCTCCAGTGGAAGTCATTGGGAAGGGTTCAATTGATACTAGCAATGGTACATTTGAGGATGTGCTTTGTGTTCCTGATTTGTTAGCCAACCTTCTTTCTGTCTACCAAATCAATCGGAATGGTAGAAAAGTTGAATTCACTTTGGATTATGTCAACATTAGAAATCTTGAAGATAATGCACTCCTTGTAGTTGGTAAGGCCAATCATGAGTCTCGCTTGTATGCTTTCTCACATTTGGTACCTGATTCACATTGTACTGCATTGCTCACCCATTTGAATGCTATGAGCAAACTATGGCCTAAGTGGTTTGGCCATCTCAACTACCACTATCTTCAGCAACTTAGCAAACAAAATATGGTCATGGGTCTTCCTCAAATCAATTTTTTAGATGGTGTATGTTCAGGTTGTGCCTTGGGAAAACAGCCTATGGAGAAGTTCGACAAAAGGAAGGCTTGGAGGGCTTTAGAAGTCCTTGAGTTGGTTCATAGTGACTTGGCGGGTCCTTTTCCATCATTATCTTTTAGTAAGGCTCGTTATTTGCTTACCTTCATTGATGACTATTCTAGATACACATGGGTCTACTTTCTTTGACACAAAGGAGAAGTCTTTGAAAGATTTCAAGAGTTTAAGGCTCGTGCTAAGAAAAAATCTGGAAAGTGTGTCAAAATTCTCTGCACTGATAATGACAGAGAATATGTGAACCACCGATTTGAGAAAGTCTATACTCTTGAAGGGATTGATCTTCAACATACTATTGCCTACACACCACAACAAAATGGTGTAGCTGAGAGGAAAAATAGATCCCTACAAGGGATGGTTGGTTGCATGATCCACACTTGCTCCCTTGCACCAACATATTGGGTAGAAGCTATCAACTATACTACTCACATCCAAAATAGAGTTCCACATAAGGCATTAAAGGGAATCACTCCCTTTGAAGCCTGGTGTGGTAGGAAACCTGTTGTAGGGAACTTTAGAGTTTTTGGATCCCCAACATGGGCACATATTCCTTCAGAGAAGCACAAGGCCTTGGAACCTTAGAGTTAGCCTTGTATCTTTGTTGGTTACCCTGATGGTGTCAAAGGATATGGCTAATGGATCCTACAACACATGAGCTCTTCATTAAGCGTAGTGTACATTTTGAGGAAATCTCTTCTAGCTCATCCTCTGCTCTTCCTTCCTCCACAATGGATTTCGAGGATTCTAACATTGAGGATTTTCCTCAAGCTTCCTCTAGTCATCAAGTTGATCATGAGATTTCATCTTCCTCTTCAAAATTTTTGGAATCTCCTCCTCCATTCCCTACCATGCCTCGTTGGGCTCAACAAACACTTGAGTTTGCAGGCGATATTGTTGGGGATCCTTCAAGTTCATGAAGGATTCAATCACAACATCAAGACATTCCACATTCCTACATCGCCACAACTTCAGATCCATAGTCATTTCCTAAAGCATTTGGTATTGTTGAGTGGGATTCCACAATGGAGGAAGAGTACAACTCTTTAATGAAAAATAAAACATGGGATCTCATTCCACTTCCTAAGGGAAGAAAATTGGTTCGGTGTAAGTGGATCTATCTAGCCAAATTTGTAGTAGATGGATCAATTGACAAGTATAAAGCATGACTTGTGGCCAAAAGTTTCTCTCAAGTACCAGGCATTGACTACACTGAGACCTTTGCCCCTATTGCCAAAATGAACTCCATTTGCTTGCTACTTGCTATTTCTGCAACTCATGGTTGGGTTGTACATCAAATGGATGTGAAGAGTGCATTTCTTCACAAAGATCTACATGAAGAAATTTACATGGAGCAACCACAAGGATTCATTCAATATTCTTCATTCGTTTGTAAACTAAAGAAGTCTCTTTATGGCCTCAAACAAGCTCCATGAGCTTGGTATGCCAAAATGGACTCCTTTCTTCTCTCCATTGGGTTCTCTAGATGCCACTCTAATCTAAATGTCTACATCTTGTGGTAGGAGGATGCTCTTCTCTTCTTGGCTCTCTATGTTGATGACTTGATTTTCATTGGGAGCACTTCATCCATCATCTCGACTATCAAGATTGCTTTGCATGACTGACTTGGGTCTCTTGCACTAATTTCTCAAGATTGAGATCACTCAGACCTCTTCCAGGATCTCCCTTGCACAACCCAAGTATGCTCTTGATTTTTTGTCACATTTTCATATGGTTGATTGTAAGCCTACATCGACTCCCTTTTTTTTCTGGAGTTAAGCTTGAGGCCAAATGTTTGACACCGCTCATTGATGCTACTTTGTATCATCAACTTGATGGTAGCCTCATCTACTTGATTCATACTCACCCTGATATTTCCTTTGTGGTTGGAATTGTTTCATGCTTCATGACAGAACCACATGAGCTTCATTGTAAAGCTACCAAACACATCTTCCACTACATTCAGGGCACTCATCAGTATGGGATTCACTATGCAACTTGCACAAGTTTAGACTTACTGGGATACACAAATTCTGATTGGGCTGGTGATATTGATGATCAAAAGTCTACATCTGGCTATAGTTTTCACTATGGTTCTAGCCCCATTTGTTGGCAGAGCAAGAAGCAACATGCCATTGCTCTTTCTTCAACTGAGGCTGAGTATCGGGGAGCTGTCAATGTTGCCAATGAGGCTATTTGGCTTCAAAATATCCTCACTGAACTTGGCATCACCTTTCAGAAGCCATCAGTCATCTATTGTGACTACTAGAGCACCATCTAGATCTCAAAGAACCCAATCCATCATCAACGAACCAAGCTCATTGAGATCCATAAGCAGGTCATTGATTTACAATACTGTCCTACAACAGATCAAGTTGCAAATATATTCACCAAACCCTTCACTAAGAGCAAGTATGTTCATCTTCAGTATCTCTTAGAGGTGTGACACATCTCTTCTAGGGGGGTCACTTAGACCTTCTTCATTCACCCTCTCATGGGTAGGAGTTTTTCCCCACTAGGTTTTCTCCTTCTTTTTCATTGGGAGGTTATTATGTACATGGGTGCCTCATCAGGCCTAGTAGTCAAGACCCATATTTGCATCTTTGCATTGAATACTTCTCCCTACGTTTCACTTAAGGGGGGTGTTAGTGTGAAAGGGGTACTTTATCTAACTAGTTCATTTCTTAGCTAGTTCTCCACTAAAGTCCTCTTCACACTAGCTTAACTTTATAGAGGGATAAGGTGGTTGAGCCTTTAATGACATGAGTTGTCACACCTCATAGGATTGCAACACTTGTCATAATCTGGTTGCATCTATCTCTCCCCTTGGCCTATATAACCAAGGTATTTCATTTGTAATTCTCAATTCTCAAGTTGAATATAGCTTTGCATTCTTGAGAAGAATATAGTTTATTCCTCATATTTTTGGTTTTTCTTTCTTTTAGTCATTAGATTCTTGGGTAAGCTAGTTATAAAATTTCAAAATTTCATTAGAGAAGGCATTAACAAAATTTCCACTCCACAATTTCTGAATTATTAGGTGGACATTTGTTCCTACACTCAGGTTCAAACGTAGGAAAAATACACCTAGAGGTAAATTTCCCTGGATTTAGGTACTCCCTTTTGTCGCATGTGTAATACCAAGTTTCCTAGTATTTTGATATCTCAAGCTCCTCCTTTGTATATACTCTCGGAATGTACTGCCTAACTTGGCTATGCCACTACTCATGATACAATTTTTCATACCCGTGCATACCTAAATACTACATCACAATTTGTTTCTCTTGCAAATACAAATTCCATATATTAATCCCCTTTTAAAACATTCACAAAATTTCTCATGAAACTAAAATCGTATCAATAAATCATCATTTTAGCACAAGTCATAAATATCACACTTTAAAATTCATTCTCACGTAAGTATCCTTTTAGGCGAGTTACTAGACATTTTGAATTTCTTGGGCCAACTTAAATAATTAACTTTAAAACTCAATAGTATTATTCAGTACCTGGTAGTCAAAAATTTCAGCTTTTATTAGAACCTAACTCCCAGACCTCAATTATTATTTGAACCTTCACATTCTTAGACCTTTACTTCCAAACCAAAACACTTACCAAACCTTGTGTTAACATTTGAACGAATCTCTAGCTTTCTAATACCCGATACCCAGTACTCAGTACATTTGAATCACAAATTACTCCAAAAGACTTACTCTTAACTTTAACTTCCAGTGATCCTTTCAGCTAATGGGCACGTGCCATAAGCATTATTTTTTCACTTGGATCCCTAAGTCTTATAGTCTTGGGGTGTGTTGTGATACCACACAATAGATACTTAAAATATTCTCTCTAGGAAAATAATGTCATATGGGAAGTTTCACAAATGTGGGACTTAATTTTGCTATCTATGAAACAACCTCTAGGATTTTCATGCTAGCTATTCAAACATTTTGGGAGAAAAAGGAGAGAAGGAAAGCAAGTAAATTTGAAATAAGACTAAGGTAATCTACCAAGAAAACCTTTAGTATTCACTACTAATTTGTATAATATCTAGACAAACCTTTGAAACATCATGAATAATTAAAAGAGTATTTGCATGATTTAAAGCCTTTGACATTCAAAAAACTTATACTATAGAAGAAAATAATAAAAAACAATAGACAACTATCATTTTTATACATTTTGACATAGAACACCATGTCCTTTTCATTGCTTTGTGAAGAATGTTATCCTTGAATTCAGCTAGCCTAAATCGTGGGATAACCCCTACAAAATTTATCCATTTTGTAGCCCCATAGATTCTAAGCATGCAAAACAAGGCATGATATTAATTTCCTTTATGTGTGGTGTTGAGCCTTAGATCATCCCTTCAAGTTCTTACCTCTCGTCATTTCTCAAAAAGCTTCAAAACGAATATTTGTCACTTTTTAGTTTTTCCTAGTGTTGGATTTTTTTTTCCTCATGCAAGGGCACTAATTTTCAACACTCCTACATGATATTTAGGAAAAAAAAAATTACATGTAGTAGTGTCATTTTTCAACGCTATTGCATGTGATCATTGAACTTTTGAAAAATGCACCAATGCTTAATTTTAGTGCCGATGCAACTTTCCTACCCTCGCACATGCAAAATTAATGAACTTTCAAGTCATTTTAATCTCATTTGTGACCATTTAACTTCATTCTTTCTTCACTTCCTTTTTTTATTCTTTTTGAAACCTCCTTCACATTTTAGCATGGATTTTATGGGGATTTGTTGGTGGATTTCGATAAAGTTTCACTCTGGGGTTTCTATTTCTTCACCTAGGTATATTGTTGTTATTTCCTTACTTTTTTTGAATGTTTAGGGTTCTTTTTCATTTATGTGATGATCATTTAGATTTGTATAAATGTTTTTTCAAATCATTTTTCAGTTTTAGGTATACGTTTATTTCATTTTTTTGTTCATAGGGTTTGTGAGTATTGCATTATTTTGTAATAGCCTTTTTCATTTACGTTTTTATCTTAGGTTAAATTTACTTTTGCTAAATTGTAGTTAGTTTTTATTTTGTGTTTTGTGTTCATTTTAATTTCTTTCAAATGTTTTTCCGTGAAACCTTACTTGATTCATCGAACCCTTCATATGCCAAACCTTATGCTTTTTTGTAGACACATAAAATGTATAGATTCATGCTATACACCTGATCCTGATTTCACTAACATCACTTAATCCTGAATCATCCCCTTTTCTAAATATTTAATCGAATAACCCTTATTTGATTAAATCCATCAAATTCCTCTCAATTAAATAAATCAAATTTATCAGATTAAGTCATCATTTCTCATTAATTAAATAAATCATTTTACTTGATTAATTCTATAGTCTCTCCTTTAATTAAATAATCCACTTTATTTAATTAAATATCTAAAGTCATTCTATTAAATTAAATAAATTAACATTTACTTGATTTTGTCTAACATCGTCCCCTTTTAATTAATCTTTATTTAATGAAGTCTAAATCATTATTCCTCTCAACTTTGATTTATTTAAATCCCAAAATCTAAGTCAAAATTGTCAAATCAACTAACCTCCTCTAATTTAATCAAATCATGATTAATGCTAACTCTAATCCATGTCCCATCCTCTAGATTTTGCAGCTTGCTCATGAAAATCAATTTAATTGATTTATTAAATATCTAATTTCCCTCAACTTGGCATAAATGGGGAATATTCCTCCAAATTTGAAATTTCCTCCAAATGGGATTTTTCCTTCCAACAAGTGATTTAATTCATCTTGCATTTCCTTTTGCCTTGAGCCAAGTGGACATAACTCCATTTTCCTCTCCCTCCAACTTGTGATTTCACTAATTTCAAATTATACCTAATTGCATTTATGGGAACATTCATGAAAATGTGAACATCCTTCCTCCATTCACATCTTGACAAGTGGTACTTGCCCATTGGATGTTGAATGATACCACATTCCTCCATTTTGTCTATCCTTCCATCTTGTTCTTCTATAAATAGAAGGCTTTTCTTCTCATTTTGGATCCACAACTTAGAGCAAAGTTACTCTCTTCACATCGGGAGCTAAGTTTACCATCTTCATAGCATTTGTCATCATCTTAGCTAGGTTATTACATATTTCACCAAGGATTTCATTGTTCTTCATAAACAAGTGGATCAATCTTCATCAAAGCATCGGAAAGCTTGCAAAGGAGTTGGGAAAGGGACATTTTCCACATCAAAATGGCACCAATTCCTCCATGGGATTGAGAGTTTGCATGTTTAAATAGGATTTGATAGCCTTTCTTGTTTTGTTCTTCATTTCTTTCCTATTTTGAGCATTGTAGATGAATTTCATGGGGAATCTTAGTTCTAACTTGCATATGGATCTAATTGTGTGTTTGTTTCTCATGTTTGTGCAGGTCTAGGATTGGGTTTCACATTTTGGCGCTAGAAGGGGGGAAAATCAAAAGATTTCAACATGTTTTTTTGTGAATTACCATGATTTTTCTTGACATTTTTCTACCTATAGGAAACTGCACCGCTATTAGTCCATCGGTGCCATACAGTTCCGCTATTAGTCCAGTGGCACCATATAGTGACTCTTTAAACTTCAAATTGCACTGCTTTACCTTTCCTACCCAGAAATTCAAAATTTCAAACTACGACGCTGGGCGAATTTGTTATCACTAAATTTCCAAACTCCAAACTACGCTGTTGACTGAAATAGCACCACAATCGTGCTTTTAGGAAAGGCTATAGTCTCTCGCTTTTCAGTCGAGCGACGCCATATAGTGCCACTGACTTTCTCAAACTTTGCCACACTCGTGGACTGCGCCGTTGGGGTGGAGTAAAAAGCTCAAATTTAGTTAATTTTGAAACATGTGCTTTTTTATTTTGGGCATTTTGAACTTCTAACCTGTTTGTTGTCTTTGTATCTCTTGATTTTAATTAGTTTGCAGGTTGAGGTAAGGAGGGAACAAAGAGGATTCTTTCACTATGACATCATCATCTCATTGTATTAAGTGTTTTCAAACACTTTGGGAGAACTTATAATCCCTTTCTAAGGATTTGATTACCTTCATGCTTTTAGGACACACTAAATTTCTTTTGGGCTCTAAAATGAACACTACAAAAGCTTTCATTTTTTCTACAAAGGACTTAAAAGGAACCTTAGACAAACTTACTAGATTTTTTTTAAAGGTTAACAATTGAACAAACAAATTTCACTTTTCCTTTTGGTGCTTAAAAAAAATGAAATCATTGCTTTGAAAGGATTAAAATGAACATGTGCTTCTATTTTTTGTAATCATTTATCCAAAATAATATCATCTAAAAGGTGTATGCGTTTCTCTCATGCCAAGTGACGATCTTGAGAATCAAAAGGCTTTTTGTTATATTAAGTTGTGTAAGTGATTACATCCACACTTCAATTTGGATTCTTAAAATTGAACAAACCATGCGAGTGTGAGTGGAATATATCACGTGTGTTCTCTCTTTGTTTCTAAAAAAATATTGATCAAACTACAAATGTATTTGATCACTTTTGTGCTATCTTAGAGGGCCTACCTTGTGGGAAAAATTAATCACCCAAGGGACCAACCCAACTAAGAACACGCTAAAGCCAAGTGACTTCCAACCAGTATATAAGTGTGGGTACTTGGGGAAAGTTCAAGTATCACGAGGATTGTTCTGATGAGAAGGGAAACAATGGTCTCTCACCACATGGATGATCCCCCATGAATGGAATGCCCCTACTAGAACCTTTGTTTAGAAAGGAAAAAATCCCAATCTATTTATTGGTCCAAGAATGGTCATTTTGAAGCTATCCCAAGTTTTTACAGCTCTTAGTACAAATGAGAAGTATGCCATGGGAGTTTCATGAGTCCTGATGCTTGGCTGACCCAAGAAGAGAGTGCACTATAAGGGGGAGCCTGTGTGGTCAAGTATCTAATCATTTTCTAAGAGTAAGCGTAGCTAGATTTGTCCAAGTGGGAACTCAACAAATATTTTCTTTCATCCATAGGATTGTGCACGATTTTGGAAACAAAACACTTTTCTTTATCTCAAAACATTGGAAAAAACAAACATTCAACATGAACACCAACTTTCAAACCCTTTAAGGGAAGCAAATATCTTTGAAAAAATTCATGTGCTATTGCTTTCCCTTGGGATTCTCATCCGTAGAGGCTTCTAATCATTTGAATTTTATCTCAATTTTCTCCTACTAAAGTCAACATTAGGCAACTTTTTCCTTTTTTTCCCTTGATTTCCACATAATACACTTTGTAGGATAAGCATCAATTTGAGACATTAGAAATCTAGATTAAAAATCTAATCAAGAGAGTGTTTTTGGTAAAACAAAGTCATTGAGAAAAGATAAAATAATTGGACCTCACACATGTGTCCTCTCAAATGATTTCACGAAAAATCAAGATTCAAAAATCAAAATCCAAGGTTCTTAGTCCAAAAGATCATCAAAAGTGTCTCTCGATGCTCTATGAATTCAGACAAAGATTGCTTTTCAACTTTTACAGACGTGCATCAAGAAACAATCCAAATTTGTATGAGTTTAATTATCAATGAAATTTGGGTCTCTTTCTTGATTTGAACATCTTGGTTAGAGTAAAGTGTGTTCTTTAAAACTAAGGTCTTGTAAACAAGAGTCTTTCTAGGTACACATAGGATCAAATTCAAACCATCATCCATCTTTCAAACATCAACCAAAATCATCTCACCAACAATTATTGAAAATATTGAAACCATCCTTCATGCTAGACTTTTTGGAAAATCCATGAATCAAAATCCTTGAAATAAAATCCATGGATCCTTGAATCAAACATCAAAACATCTTTTTTGGATAGGTATGTGTAGATGCATCCTTCTCCAATACTTATTTGGATTATCATCAAAATCATCTTGTTTGGTTAGGTGTGGGTAGATGCATCCTTCTCCCTACATTTAATCAAACTATCATTTTGTGAGAAAATCTATCCATAGATAAACATCCAACATCTTGGGGTCCATTTGTTCATTATCCAAACCAATCCAAAAATCCAAAATCAAAATCAAACCAATAAAAATCCAAGAATCCAAAAAGTCCTAAAAGTCTAGCATCTCCTCAAGATTTTGTAAGAAATCAATCATCCATACCATCCACCTTTCACACATCTTTCACCATCACACCTTTGATATTTAAATCATCCTAGATTTTCTCTTTTGAGCTTCATTTTATGGCTTAAATGAGATTGAAACACAAGAAGAACATGGAGAATAACAAATAAACATCAACTTCAAGCGACCTAAGTCAAACAACACCCGAGAATTATCCTATTGGACCAAGTAACCCACTGCCAGATCTTTCTCTCATCACATAAGATCCTCAAGAGGAAGGGAAAGTGGAAGACATCACCAACTTGGGGATGACCCAAGATAAAATCATTGAAATGCTTCAAAACCTTGACAGCCACAGACTTGTCAAAGCCATGTTAAAATTGATCCCTTCCCAATACATGCTTGAATTGGTAAAGGAAGGAGCTAAACTACCTTCCAATTTTGATGTGAGCACTATTATGGAGAAACCTTTCATGCCGCTTGTACCATTCACCTCACCCACTCAAAGCATTGTCCATCCCATTCCACAATTCACATCATCCATTGCCACCATGCAACCTATCATTAACAAGGGGATTGCATTGCTCAATGCCCTTCAAAAACACCCCCTTGTCAATACTCATAATTTGGACACCAATACCATCATAGGTACATCAAGTAACATCCCCCAAAATCCACTCCACCAATATGTCCCACTCACATGCCATGAAACCAATGACACATCCTTTCATGTAATTCCAATGTATGCTCTTGAAACCTAAGTTTTCCTTCCATTGGTACAAGCGGGCCTATTTAAACTAGGTGGAATTTTTGGGGCCTCATCTTCATCTACTTTAGAAAACCTTCCACCAATTCCATCACTACCTCTGCCAATTCCACCACCATTTCCTCCCCTACTAGGATCAACATAATTTCTTGGTTTAGGGCTCCCCCCTTTACCTAACACAAATTAGTTAGTCCAAGTCAATCCACCGATCACCAATCAAATCATTACCTCAAATTTTCTGAATATACCATCGATATCGCAACAACAGATGGTATCCAACCAGGCAACAACGTCAATCCCAACAAATCAAAACATAGTCTCTCAAGGACTTAGTACCTAATCACACTAACCACCATGATCACTCAAAATACATCTCAACCACTTGTCACCACATCCAACACAATTCCAAGTCCCCCACCACCACCGCCAAAACCAAATGCAAAAATCTAGTATAGCATAGTGCTACAAGCTCACCAAGCCTACCAAAAGATAGTCCAACTGTACCATGCTGCTCAACAAGTAGCGCAAGCCACTCAAGCCGCACAAGTGCAAGAGAAAGTGTTGTTGCAACAATGACAAGCTGCTCAAGTCGCACAGGCTGCTCAAGATGCCCAAGATGCCCAACAAGCATAAGTGCAAGCACAGGAACAAGCACAATACCTCACACAATAGCAAGCATATTGAATAGCATTGCAAGAATACCAAGAGAAACAAGAAGCAACCCAACTAGCATCCCAACAGCAATAGCAAGCTCAACAACATGAATTATTAGCACAACAACAATAGGACCAACAACAAGCATTGTTGGTATAGTAGCAATTATAGGCATACTTGGCACAACAAAACATTCAAACACCATCCACCAATATACCAACCAATCCACCCATCCCTCCAATAACCGAACCACCTCAAAACACCTTAATCCCACCCCCTAATTTGCA
The DNA here is from genome assembly GCA_007258455.2 of Sequoia sempervirens. NCBI lineage: Eukaryota > Viridiplantae > Streptophyta > Pinopsida > Cupressales > Cupressaceae > Sequoia > Sequoia sempervirens. The sequence goes on along the minus strand of VDFB02105785.1, from coordinate 482,735,184 downwards.
AGTTGATGTATCAGCACAAATCAAATTCCTTTCACAACAACTGCTTGATCTTCAATCAGGGAAAACCACCAAGCCACAAAAGAACTTATGCCCCTACCCATTCGATAGAGCATTATCATAAAAACATTCCCAAAGGGATTTGAGATCCCAAAATTTGATAAATATTGTGGGATAAGATACCTTTAAGATCACATCATGGAGTTTTAGGTACATTGCATGGAGGTTTCCTATGCTGAAACGTACTTGATGTGACTGTTCCCTCGAAGATTGGCAGGTCCCGCCATTGACTGGTTCTCCCATCTCTTAGGAATAAAAAAAATTTAGGAAATCATGGATGAATTCATCGAAAACTATGCCTTCAACATTGCTATGGATGTGAGCTTGGAAGAACTATTGGCTATGAAACAATCCAAGGGAGAAAAATTTTCTTCATTCTTGCAACGATGGTGATCAAAGGCCAATAGAAGCAAGTGGGCCATGCCTGAGGAACACCAAGTGTGTACCATCATTCCAAACCTTGATGGACTCTTGTCCTTCCATCTCAAGATGCAATGCATCACAACCTACGATCAACTCATCCCTAAGGCACTCAATATTGAACGAGCCCTTATCTCACAAGGGGGATCACCTTCTTATCAAGAAAGCCACCCATCCACTAGCTATAATGACAATTCTCACACATGGGTGAAGAACATAAATGTTACCGACGATGGTGTTGTCAACACCAAAGTCATCATCATTACACCTCGACAAAACACACCAGCACCCCAACAACAAACCCAAACCAACAATCAGAATAATTGACAAGCTAACATGGTGACTTAGTAGCCAAACAATCAACCAATCAACAATGTGAATGATCAAAGGGGACCAGCCCAATGAAACAAAAACTCCTGCAGGCAGAAGTACATAGCCCTTGGGGAATCAACTAAATCCATCATGAAGAGATTGGTGGAGGAAAAAATGATCACGGTTCCCACATACGAAAACTATCAAGAACACTTGGTAAAACCGCCATGGTACAATGAAAATCACCTTTGTGATTTCCATAAAATAAAGGGACACACAACTACCAAGTGCGTGAGGCTCAAAAACTTGATCCAGGACCTCATAGATGACAAAATCATAAACGTCGAGCAACCAGCTGGAAATCAAAATCTCAAGATCTACACGAATTCGATGCCTAACCATAACAAGGGGAACAATAACAATGATAAGGGAAATGAGGCATTCAAAACTGTAAACCATGTATATGACCATGTCGTTGCATCCCTAGATAAGTATTGCACCATTATCACCATCAAAGGAGCCCAAGTTGATTGTGGAGTCACCACAAGAGGCAAAAAAGTCATTATTGCATGATCATCTCAGCCAAGCAGAGCATCCACGTCCAATCCAAGGTCTGTTCCTAGTGGCTATAATTTCCTCAACCAGTTGAAGAGAACCCCAACACAAATCTCCATCATGGATTTGTTGAAAATGTTGGTGTAATTAATATTTAATTACACATTTGCATAAGTTTACTTAGGCATATTTAATTCCTAAGTTTAGGTTTTTATCTTTATCTTTTGAGCTATCTTGTTGCTCAAGATAAGATTAGGGTTATGCATCTTTGCTTTTATAAAGCAAATCATTATCATATAATTATTGAATTTTTGAATAATATTATGTTGCACATTCTTTTGCAACCTCTCTGCTTTTTCTAATTTTCTCTTTTGTGGAAGGTCTTTTCGGTTTGCAAATCTAATCTTGGTTTCTAACATGGTATCAAAGCATTTTGGGCAAAAATAGAGGTCACCATTGCACTCGTAATGGCCAAAAACCTTAAAAATGCCTTTCATTTTGTCAATTTTGGTGAAAGTTGATTTTGGGGCAAAAAAATTCTGCTAGGGAGGTTGTACAGCGTCCCTGGCACGCATTCCAATGCACCATTTTTAAAAAAAATTCAATTTTTTTTTATAAAAAATGATTTTTTGTTAAAAACTATGCGTTTCCCGCATAGATCACTCGTGCCACCGGGTGGGAACCAGGTGGGCACCAGGTGGCCACAGCCACCAGTGGCTCTCCTTTCCAGCCCCCGTCAGGGCCCTTATGCAAGGCACATGTCCTATGGGGGACCAAGGGCCTGTGCCCAGCCCCCAGCGGCCTTTCAACTCTCTTGCAAGTCATATGGGTGACAAGGGGCTCTGCCCCAGCCCCCTGGTCCTGCATGGGACCAGGGGCTAATTTTTTTTAGCCGCCTGGGCTGCCTACAAGCCTTATTGGCCTTTCTGTAGCTATTTTCACCAAATTGGGCGTATTTTTTGCATACAATCTTCGTTTGTCACAAACAAGGTACCATTGGAAAGCTGATTCCAACACCAATCCAGTGGTGCAGGTTTTTTTACCTAATTTTTCTCTAGATTTATTTTGCAGGCCTTTGAACTCAGATGTTATTGTTTTCACTCCGGAGGGCATATCTTTTGACTCGGTGATCCATTTTTCGTCATTCTTGAGGTGTTGGAAAGTTGATTCAGTCCTCTACACAGATCTAAGGTCTATTTTATTTTTCTATTTATGCATGTTTAGGATGATCTCCTTTTAAAATCGTTGGGTTATTGTAATAAATGAACTATGATAAAGTTCCATTCAGGGGGGTTTCTTGCATAATAATCTGATTAGAGTGTAGTTTTCACTTTGATCTCCATATTGATTTGTTGGCAACTCATATGGGTTATATCTGGTCTCCTAGTTTCTTTTGGCCACATTTCTTGCTATTACTTGACACATATCAGATTCATTGGTTCACACTTCAGTTGAGAGATTATGTTTCTTGATCCTCATTGGTTCAGATTCTTCTCAGTTTGAGGGACATGTTTTTATGGTTAATGTTCCAGAGTCTTCATGGTACTCCTTCCGATGGAAGAGTTTCAGTCACAGTTTGGCATCTGCATCGAGATACACAACTTCTAGATTCTTTCATCATCTCATCTACTGTTGCTTCACAAATTCCAGGGTTGTTATAGTTTGTGAGTTTTCAAGTGTTCCATGGCATCGGGTCTACTATTACATTATTATGATTTTGATTTGGTTTCTTGTAGATAGAAGTATCTTTCCTTGCTTGTCAGATTGTGGTTCCAGTGTTACTCCATAGTGTTCTTCTAGTGCTTCTTTGCAACAATCATCTCATCGTAGGGGGGTTTTGTCCCACTGGGTTTTCCTTCTCTACTTCATCATTGCATTTGTACATGAGTACCTGATCAAGCCTTGTTGTCGGGACTCGTATTTGCATAATAATCTGCTTCTCCCTAAGTTGCATTTATGGGGGGTGCTGGTGTAATTAATATTTAGTTACACATTTTCATAAGTTTACTTAGGCATATTTAATTCCTAAGTTTAGGTTCTTATCTTTATCTTTTGAGCTATCTTGTTGCTCAAGATAAGATTAGGGTTATGCATCTTTGCTTTTTTAAAGCAAATCATTATCATGTAATTATTGAATTCTTGAATAATATTATGTTGCACATTCTTTTGCAACCTCTCTGCTTTTTCTAATTTTCTCTTTTGTGGAAGGTCTTTTCGATTTGCAAATCTGATCTTGGTTTCTAACAGAAAATCTCACCATGCCACAAAAAGATCCTTGAAGAAGCTTTGGCCTCATCTTCTATCCCCACTGATCTAGATGTAGATCATTTCCAAGCGATAGTCTCACACCTCACCACACCTCACCTCTTAACTTTCTCAGAGCAAGATCTTCCAACACAACCATCTCACAATCACGTGCTTCATCTTGAGGCTTATGTCCATAAAAATAAGGTCAAGAGGGTCCTGATGGAGGTGTAGGGTTGAACATATGAACCCTTAAGTTAATAAGGAGCTTGGGATTCTCCAAAGATGTTGTCAAGAAAGGAAAAGGCATAACCATTAGAGCCTATGATGATCAAGAAGGGTGTCTAATGGCACCATCCAACTCCCTATTCAAGTAAGGCCAACCATCATGGAAACAACATGTCAGGTTCTTGACCTAGAATTGTCTTATAATATCCTCCAGGGGCATCCCTGGATTCATGAGATGCAATCTATTGCTTCCACCTTCCACTAGTGCATCAAATTCCCATACCAAGGCCAAGAGATCACCATCCATGGTGATCCTAAACTGTTCTATTACTGTAAGAACCTAGAAGAAAAATATTACAAAATCCCCCAAGTGCCCAAGAATAATGAAGGCCCTTCAACACCATAGATGGACCTAGCCACTCTCGCCTCCACTTATGGGATAAAGACACCTGACATCCCTACCATATCCAACATCAAGGTCATAATCCAAGATAATGGGTGTGTGGATTACACAATTCCAAATAATTCCTTCGTGGTAGGAGAGTTACCACAATCTCCCAGATCATGTGGCCTGCAACCACAACCCACTAGCATTCCATCCCAAATATTTATAGTATGCCCCTCTAGTTTTAGGATTTGGGGAGACTTGGGTCAAGAAGTAGTGGAAGAAGACCCATCTAGAATGTTGTACCAAGACAACAAACCTATAGTTGACCTCCTATGGATGACAACATCAAAGGGTTACAAATTATGCTTTCCATGGGCTATAATAGAAACAAGAAAATTGGGCAGAATGATAATGGCCTTCTCGAACCTCTCACTGTGGAAAAATGCATGAAGAATCTTGGCCTCAATTGTACTCCACCTAGGGTAACCATACATTGTAGAGACACCCTGGTCAGAAAGGTCATAACACCTCCTCAGGTATTAGCGTTAACCCCTCAATCATTAGCCACTGCCCTTCAGTTACCAGTGTCCATAGGGTTGCCCTTAAAAAATTTCACCTTTGACATCACTGATGTTTGTAGTAGTGAGGATGAGGACCCCGAGACAAACTTACCCATGGTTTTTGAATACTCTGACCTCTTTATGATTAACACCCTATCCTTTGAGTCTGAAAACCAAGCTAATGAGATAAAATTAGTCTACCCCTAGCTCATTGATTACAACCAGTGAGGATTGCCAATTCTAGACACATTCAAGAATGATGAAGCACTCTTAGAATTCATGGGACTGTGGTATAACATTCCATGTGGGGATCATAATTCAAGGTTTATCATTGAGCTAGATACGCATGAATATTATGGGGAGACGATTGAATCCCTCAGTCACAAAAGAAAAAAACTGAGAATAATCTCTAGGTCTCTGAGTGAAAACCACACTATGGCACTCTCAAACCAAAAAATAGTAAATATACAAGATGCATCCAATGACGAAAACATCTCTGAGGCACCCAAGGATGGGGGATTCAATCTTCCTCTTAGTGCTCTACATCAGGAAAAATTAGCGGTTCTAGCCGAGAAGTGAAACCCATTCAACTTGGGAATAGAGGAAACTTCACACATCACATTTTATGCAGTCATTACTACTAGAAAAATAGGAGCTCCTAGCTGCCTTCTTAAGAGAAAGGAAAGTCAACTTTGCGTGGAATTATATCAACATGCCTAGACTTGATCCAGATATTGTGGTCCACCATCTAGAAATCTACTTCGAAGCCAAGCCTGTCAAACAAAAGTTAAGAAAAATGAATCCTCAAATTGCCTTGTTGGTCAAAATGGAATTGAAGAAGCTACTAGATGCAGGATTCATATGGCCCATCGACTATCCAGAGTGGGCATCCAATCTGGTACCTATTTCTAAGCCCACTGGGGGCATCCTTATATGCACAAATTTCAGGGACCTAAACAAGGCATGTCCCAAAGATGACTTCCCATTACCCAACATTGATATGATTATAGATATGACTGTGGGACATGAGATGCTCTCACTAATGGATGGTGTCTCTAGGTATAGCCAAATCACGATTTCCAAAGAAGACCAACACAAAATTACTTTTACTTGTCCATGGGGGACATACTGTTGGAGCATGATGTTGTTTGGCCTAAAGAACAATGGAGCCACCTATCAAAGGGCCATGACATTAATATTTCATGATATGATCCATAAGACTATGGAAGAATATGTCGGTGACATACTAGAAAAATTTAGAAAGAGGAGAAACCACATAACAACATTAAGTGCCATCTTCGACAGACTTGAGGAATACAAGGTCTTCCTTAATCCAAAGAAGTGTGTCTTCGGCATACAATCAAGAAAGCTATTGGGATACATCATGTCCATGAGGAGGATTGAAATAGATCCCACCAAGGTAAAGTAAATCTTTGAGATGGAGGCACCCAAGACATTCAAATAGTTGAGAGGCCTCCAAGGCAGGCTCCAATCCATCTGCAAGTTCATAGCCCAGCTAGCAGACAAATCAATCCCATATTCTCACCTACTCCATAAGGGGGTAGCGTAAAAATGGGATGAGAAATGTGATCAAGCCTTCAACAAAATCAAAGAGTACTTTCTCACACCTCCGATTCTCATGCTGACAATCCAAGGAAAGCCTCTAATCCTCTACATATCAACAATAGTGGCAACTCTTTGTGCTCTCCTAGCTCAGCACAATGAAAATAAAATAGAGAGGTCCATCTACTACATCAGCCACACAATGGTAGGGCATGAGTTAAATTACTCATTCATTGAAAATTCCTATCTAGTAGTGGTGTTTTCTTCACAAAATTTTAGACACTACATGTTGGCACACAAAATCAAACTCATCGCGAAGATCGACCCCCTCAAGTACCTACTCTCCAAGGAAATTCTCAAAGGAAGGATGTCCAAGTGGGTCATGATCCTATCATAATACGACATTGAGTACATGGAACCAAAGGCAATCAAGGGCCAAGTTATTGTAGTTGAACTTGCAGAAGCACCAATGTATTCATACAATCTAGACAGCAAGGGAAAATTTGAACCAAATTGGTTGGGCCCCTTCATCATCACACTAAGCCATAATTCAGAGGCATATCAGTTGTCAATGCCCGAAGGGGAACCCTTGCAAGAGCCCATGAACAACTCTCATCTTAAAAATTTTAATGCCAAATTTTGCAAGGTATAAAACCAAAAATACAAAAAAATCAAAAAATGTCAAGAAAAAATGGTCACCCTGATGAAAACCTAGAAAACAAGCATCTTGGTGACAACCAAAAAAATTTTAAATTTTTTTTTTTAAAAATCCAAAAATCATTAGAAAAAGGATTAAAAATAGTAAAGAGAAAAATCATCCTCTAGCAAAAACCACTTCGGTGGCACTTTGGGAAATTACCTTGGTGAAAACCTGGAAAATAGGTGCCATGTGTAAATAAGCACTTTCCATCCACCTTGGTCTCTCTGACTTGATCTACATCACTCATCCATCCATCACATTCCATTTCATTCCATCTGCATCCTTCCATCATCCATCCGCATCCACATCATAGCTTAGTTTTGTGTTCGTGTCATGATCCCTCCTAGGGCTACTCGGCCCATTCTAAAGGTCATTTTTTCCTACCTATATTGGATTAGTCTATCACATCACGCTAGAGGCATGTATTGCATTGGATTAGATTTGTGTACATTCTTGAAGTCTTAAAATAAAAAAATACAAAAAACATCATTGTAAACACCACAAATATGCAAAATAGCTTAAACTTCAACACGCATTGGTATGGGTTAGTTCAAAACAAGCAAACAAAGTAGTGTTCCTATGAAATAATCCATCATACCTCATAATGCAAACAAAATAACAACATAAACTTACTGAGAGGTTAAAGAATCATAGTGAATACCTATTCCATAGTGGATTGGTGCTACTTTGATATGAAAAGTAGCCCTTTCCCAACCCTTGAAAAGCTAAATGATGAAGATTTTATGAAAATGCTATGAATTCAAATGACAATAGTGAACTTGTGCATAAGATTGTTGATCTCAAATGAGAAGAAGATCCTTCTATTTATAGAACAAGATGGAGGAATAAGCAAAATGGAGGAATGTGGGATAAAAGACCAACCAATAGCATGAAACCACTTGTCAACATGTTAGTGGAGAAAAGGTGGAGCACATTTTGGTCATTGTGCAAATAAATGCAATTAGGTGGAATTTCAAAATAGATGAAATGACATGTTGCAGGGAGGAGAAAATGAAGTTAATGCCACTTGGCTCAAGGCAAAAGGACATGTAAGAGGTTTAAATGCCTTGTTAGATGTACAAACCCATTTGGAGGGATTTTTCAAACTTGGAAGATATTCCAACATTGATGCCTTTTTGAAAGTAATTGAAGATTTAATAAATCAATTAAAATGATTTTCATGAGCAAGTTACAAAAGCTAGAGGATTGGAGTGATCAAGATTAAGATTAATCAAAATTTGATTAATTTAAAAGGAGGTTAGTTGATTTGACCATTTTGACTTAGACTTTTGGATTGAAATAAATCAAAATGAGAAGAAAATGATTTAAACTTAATTAAATAAAGTTTTTGATTTATTTAACTAAAGTGGATGATGTTAGATAAAATCAAAAAAATGTTAATTTATTTAAATTAATAGGATGACTTTAGAGATTTTATTAAATAAAATGAATTATTTAATTAAATAGAGACTATAGAAGCTAATTAAATAAAATTGATTTATTTAATTAACAGGAGATGATGACTTAATTAGATAAACTTGATTTATTTAATTAAGGGATGAAATGTTATGGATTTAATTGAATAAGGATTATTCAATTAAATGACTTTAGCAAAGGAGATGATTCAGGACAAAGAGGTGTTAGTAAAATTAGGATCAGGTGCATGTATAATTTTCGTGTCTACATTTTGCCCCTCTTTCTGATATGATGTTAGAAGTTTACAAATAATTTTCACATAACTCCTAATTACATATTTTTCCCAATCCAATAGAATTGCATGGTTATGAATCTTAACCGTTGAAATTACGGAAACTAACATTCACATGTTCTTTATCCAAATCAATGAAACATAAACCAATTACTTAAATTTCGTAATTAGAAAACTCAAAGAATCAAATATTGAAGAGAATTATAAGACAAAAGAGAAGAATAGAGATTAGGAGTTTGATAATGGAGTTCGCTCAATTTGAGATACGTCTATGTCTCTGATTCTCAATGTTGGACTGCTTTATTAATGACGTCAAGCTTTAACATGCCTTTTTACATCATCGAAGCTTCAAAATCTTGTACAAAATTCCTCACAATCTCTCTCACTATTACAATTTTGGTATATAATAACACCTTGTAATTCTTCCTCTCAAAAAGAAATCAAACCCTCCATTAGCATTCTAATTCTCTCCAAAAATTCTTTCACAATTCTCCAATAATTTTCCATGTCCCCTTTACAAAAATCATCCCTTTTATATACACTTTTATTTGCTAATATGAGCTTTAACCATATGATTTTGTAAAATCCAACCTATCTCCCATTTACAACAAAAATCTTCAAAAATCCCCTTAAAATATCATTTAAATCTTCCAAATCTCCTAAATAACCCTTTTAATCCCTTAAATATTCTTTAAAATATTATTTTTGAGCCCCTCATAAAATAATGATTCGGGCTTAAGGATTCTAAAGGGATTAATTTATAAATATAGGGTGATTATTTTTAAATTAGGGAGATAAGGTCATTTAAAAAAGTTGAGCCCCTAAAAAAATGCAACACCTATCTTGGTGCATTAGTTGAGAGCACTTAATGGGATTTTGGAGATTTAGGGTTCAAACCACCCAACCCCCTTTTATAGGGATTTGATGTACTTTCTAAACAATAAAAGAAAGTGGAGAACATATGTAGTAAAGTGCCTAGCTTATGGGCTAGTGGTTGAGCGCCTTCCTTGGAAGAGAGAGGTGTAGGGTTCAAATCCCCCCACTAATTTTTGGAGAAATAGACAACCTGCTAGATATTGAATATGGAGGGGTTCCATGTAGCACTTTCTAATTTTCTGGTCAAAGGACACATGTCAATATATCATTGGTGCCACTTGTCAACTACTGATTGATCCTAAACTTGTCAGATTAGCATCCTCACCAGCTTCCATGTGTCTCACTTAGATTTTTCCATGTCATCATTGACTACTAAACTGTACCTGCCATGTCAGTGTCCATGCTGACTGTACTTTTTCTAATATCATCAAGTCAACCCATTTTGACTAAACTTTGATTAGAACTTTGACCGGTCATAACTTTCATGTACGAGCTCCATTTTCGAAATAGAATATAGTTTCAAAATCAACACGCCAAGCTCTACAACTTGGTGTCACTTTTTTTGTTATTTCAAGACAAATAAATTTTCACCTTTTTTTCTAGCCCCTTGATTTGCTTGTTTGATTGGACCTTTGCTACACATAACTTTTGCATACAAACTCTTTTTGAGCCTGTTCAAGTTGCGTTAAGACCGTGTTGGTGAGCTCTATCCAATGATGTTGATTTGGATGAATTCTGAGATTAAAATTTTAGGTATTTTGGATCCACATGGATCACTTTGAAGCAATGTACTTGTTGCATTGGTTCAAAGATTAAACTTTCCAAGATCAAAATTCAAAACAATTTCTGATTTTTCTGAATGCCCCAGCTGAAAGAAGCATATTGGTACATTGGCCCCTCAAGAGATCGAGCAAAAATTTTGATTTGAGGGGCGATCTCATGACAAAGAGGTTCAAGATGGTTTAAAGATGCTTAGAATAACAAATCTATATTATCCTAAACAATTTAGATGATGATGCAATGCATGTGAAATGGATGACATGGATGATGTGATGATGCCTATATGATTATGCAATGGATTTTTTATGCAGATGTATGGTTTTTTGAGATGCTTAGACTAATAGATCTATATTATGCAATGATGAAAATGCAATGTATGTGAATTGATCGATGTTTCCTATTATGAATGATATGCAATATGTTGATGGTTTGTGGATGTAGGATGGATGAATTAGTGATGTTATGTTAGAGTGAAGAGAAGAAAGAAGAAATGAGATAAAGACAAGAGGATCCAACAAGTCCATGATCTGACAAGACTTTATTGGAGATGATGATGATAGATGGATGATGTTTCACTTATCAAGGATTGGGATTTAAAAAGGGATTACTTACCTTATGTTTGATAACACACATAGATACGATGCATCAAGGTATAAAAAACCAGGATGGTGTTGCACCTAGTGTGATGGAATTTGACTCGACAATCAAATAGGAGTACTCCTATTCTCACCTGGCATACGAAACCCCATTCAGAGTGTAGTTTAGATATCTCAAACATCTTGGACCAAAACATAGAAAGGCAAGTCTTCCTTTGTGGTCAACAAGACATTTAAAACATCCTCTCTTCAAACCAAACAAAGCATGTGTGACCAAAGTTATATTACAAGAATATCCATCAAGCATAGTAGACAAAATATAATGATCGTTGCCCCATTCCTATCTCTCTAAATATTTCACTTAGACATCATCGAGAGGTCCTTGGAATGAGCACAATAAGATAAATCCAACAAGATAAAATCAAGTAAACAAAAAAGCTAATGCACTTCATACTGCTAGCCAAGACTAAAACTATGGTGATGCTTGATGTTGATTCCCATTGTAGGAAGGATGTGTTGTGTAGTTTTCACACACACGCCTCGCTGAAAGCAGGGATCCTCTTTTGCTTTTAGTTCTTGGAATTTTGGCCCTTTGATCTTGAGGAATTATTTGCTTTGGCATGATCTTGAATATTTATCTTTCCTGCATTAGTGATCCCTCTATCATATTTATTGAAAATATCAAGCTTTAGATTCATTTCTTGTTTTTCACTGTTCTCGGGAAAATCCTCTTTGGGTGGAATTCCTCAGATGCTTTGAAAACTCGGTGGTGGCTGCTTTTACACTGTGATCTAGAAATTCCAAGACCTCACAGAATTTTGTCTTGGCCAAATTTCGTCATCTTGTCCAATTCCCGGGTTTTGGTCTGGGTTGTCATGTCGGCTGTATTAATGCTCAATTGTACGATTTTTGCGGCATGTATTTAGTTGATTTTGAGGAATTTTTTGTGCCATTAATTTTTATTATTTTCCTTCTATCGATCTGATGTGCTTGACCTTGAGTGCTTGGCTTGACTTGGCATATTGGATTTGTGGATTCCTAGATTTGGTGGTGAATTTCCTAGGCATCATCATAATTGCTATTGTTTGCTAGGGTGCTAAAGCTTGCTATCTGTCATTATAATTGAGTTTCACTTCATCAATGGTATGTATTGGTTGCCTTGCTTTTTATTGTTCAATGTGAATGATTCTTTGGTGTCTTGAGTATTCTTGGAGTCTAGATTTCTATATGTTTTGCATTGAGCATCTTGAAGCTAGGGTTGTTTGATTTTGCTAGATTGATGACCCCAAGTGAGTTTGTGAGCTTTTTTTTGGTTTCATTATGAAGTAGCTTGCTTGTGTAGACCATAAAATATCCTTTTGAAAACCTATCAAAATGAGTAAGTTGAGTCCAAGCTCATTCTGTGTGTTCATGGTAGAATTTTAGGGTTTTGAGTTTAGGGAATCACCAATTCCTATCGATTTACATCGGAATAAGTCTTGAATTTAAAGATGATCTATAAGAAGTTCAAATCAAGCTAGCTTCAAGCCCAAGGTCCTCAAATTTTTGATCGTTCGATCAATTTGAGTGAAGTTGCAAAGAAACGTTGACATTCAGAATTTTGAAGTCTTCGCAGAATTCTTTAACTGCCAGAATTCCCCAATTTTGTGTTCTCTCTTCATTTTCTTGAAGATGTGTAATAATCTAGAATTATTCCTACCTCGCAAATTTCCTCTCCCAATGAATTTTCTTGAAAGTCTCACCATCTAAATAATTGGAGAGCTAATTGGATTGAATGTTGTGTCTTAACATTTCATGATTGACTTGAATAACTAGAGAGATGGTTCATGCTTTTTTCTTCATTTGGATGATCAATTTATGATATTTATGCCATGATTGTTAAAATCTGCCTAGCATGGAATTCCCTGAAATTCCTTTCTGGCTTGATTTACCTAGATGGCTGAGAATCCTGGATTTCTAAGAGATTTTTCCGTATGATGATTTAAAAGTGATTTTAATCATGATTTTTTGAATTGTTGAATGATGAACATGCTACTTATGATGAGCTAAACTTTATTGTAATAGGGTAAAAAGGATTTATTGTAGTCTCTCATGGATTGTAGACTGAATCAAGTAAGGTAGTGGCAAGTGGAACTAGGAGCAAGCAGATGGATTAGGGTCCTAAAGGATCTTCAGTCTTAGAAGTAGAGAGGATCAAAATTGACATAAAGAGTAAGGTTCGTGAGTCCAACCTTTCTTCCATCTGGACTAAAGTAGGTGACACCAATGTAGGCAGATGGGATTATGAAGAATTCAAGGCAAGAATGGCATAGAAGTACCCTCCATTATTGGCTAGAAGGTTAGTGGAATTAGGGTTGGCTCATGTGGCTGGTTTTCCTCCTACAATTCAATACTATGAACTAGAGGTTGAATGTGCTAGGCATTATGACAGAGGTACACAAAGAGTGATCAGTCCTCAAGGCAGAGTATTGGTGAACTTCTCTCCTGTATCTATGGCACAAACCTTTAACATGCTTGACAAATCTCATGTGGTGGCTCTGGACTTGGAAGTTGCTAGAAGTTATTTTGAAGATGATTCAAGCAAGGCTCTGTAGGTGGTCAACTCTTGGTTGGAGAAACCTAAACCCCACATCTCGAAGCTATCAAAACAATTATTCAGGGAGAAATTCAAACTAGAGTACTATGATACCATCACGTTACTTAGTAGGGTAATAGGTTTGAAGAATGCAGGAGCTTTTGAAAATAGGATGTTCCTTGTTATAATGAGGATGGAACAAAATACCAATTACCACTCGGCAAGCATTATAAGTGTTATGATACATGATCAACTGTGTAATTTCCTGCAAACTAAGAGCTTTCCAATGACCTCCTACTTGGTTTATGTGCTTGCAAGGTTCCATCCATACAAAGGACTAAGTACAAGGGGTGTGTTTGGGCAGAATGTAATTTATGAAGTCTATCCACAACTACACTTGGGCAACTCAAGCTATAGAAGGATGAATGATGCATTCACCATGTACATCACTAGGTTGCTCCAAGGTGCAAAGCATGTTAGAATATCTGACAATGCGAAGGAGTTGATCAAAAGGTATGGGGCTTGGTTTATATAGTTTCCCACCTTTTATTACATAAGGATAGATGGTTTCCAAAGGGCCCCTTACAGACTTCCTAGCTATCCTACTGATCACCTCATACTCCTAGAAGTCACAATGCAGATATTTGATTTTGATGCCATAGTGAAGAAGGAGAAGCATAAAAATATTTGAAAATGACTTTCCCCTTAGGATAGGCAGTATTGAGGCTTGCCCTACCATATATACAACACACTTATCTAAAGAGGAGATGAGTACTCTAGGTCTATCTTTCCATTCTAAAAGGTCCAGATTTGATAGAACTGGTGAAGCCCAAAATAATGCTACTAGAGTGTATAGTCACAAGGATGACCTAGAGGATTACTGGGCTAATTGTAAAGATGAGTTTGAGATCTAAAAGAAGAAATTATCTAGGGTACTAGTCAATTTGATTAGATTGTACAATGTCAAGGTCATCCTAGATCAGATAGATGATGATAGAGATTTAATTCAAGGCCATGACTATGAGGTAGTGAAAGATAAACTAGTTGGAGAAATAGACTGGCTGGAGGAAGAGAAAACAAAGTTAGAGCATATTATGACTCCAGTGATTAAATACACAAAATTGTGGCTTAAGCACAAGATTTGGGAATTGGAGAGTGAGGGTGTACAATGCACCTTTGACTTGATGGTAGACTTGGAGTCTCATTCCACTTATAAGGAATTAGTAGAGCAAGATCCTAAGAGAAAGGCTAAGGTGAGCTCTCCCTTCAAGATAAAGATCAAGGATTCTCAAGCAGATGAGGTGGAAGAGGTAGAGAAGCAAAGAAAGCCTATTAAAAAGAAAAGGAAACACATTCCAAGGACAAAGAAAACCACAAAGGATAAAACTGAAAAGGAAGGAAAAGAGGCTAGTATTTATGTGCCTAAGAGAAGAACAATAGTAAGGTTGTCACAGAAGGAGAAGGAAACTTCTACGGTAGGAGGCGAAGTTGACTCGCAATTAGTAAATGTGGAGAGTTCAGGAGAGAAGACACAGGTGTACATGAGAAGATCAAGGACTCCATCTTCTAAAAATGGTGTACATAATAAAAGTGCTCCCACATCTATTCCTACCACAAAGCATGATAATATTCTTCCTTCCCATGGGGCTCACAATGCACCAAGTGAATCCAAGGATAATGAAGACTAGAAAGATCAAGAAGGAGAAGAATTTCAAGAAGGTGAGCTCTACAGTGCTAAGGCAAAAATAGAGGTGTTACAGTCTCCTCTGGTGACTTATGAGGATTAACCTATAAGAAGTGATGAAGATAGACCTCCTTAGAGAGAGGAAGCACCAGTCAAAATTCCTTCACCAACATATGAGGAAGAAGAAAATGATAAAGGAAAAGAAGATAAAGTTGAAGAGACTCTAGAAAAGCAAGATTTGAATGAAGAAGTACCCGAGTTTCACCAGGATGCAGTTGGACAAGATAGTGTACAATCATATCCCATAGTACTTTCCTGGTTGGATAGAGAATTGAAGAGTATGTAGGTTGTGGTGGATGACACTCTCCCTTATTGGGATGAATTATTGGCCTAGATTGGGAAAGGTAAAACAAAGAAGAAGGCTAGGCATATCTCTAAGATTGAGAGACATGAAGCAAATAATAGGGTAGTCCACATTGCTACTTCTGCTCCTCACAAGAATAAGGATTATGTGAGTGGTAGTGACTATAGTGTGTAGACTATCAACCTAGGGCCTACTTCCATGGAATAGGAAATTGAAGAGTATGAAGGATCTAGTGTTGTAATTTTGGGTAGATTGAGGAAAGAAGTGCAAACCAAGCAAGAATTGAAGAGGGAGAATGATAAACTTAAGAAGTATATGCAAGACTTGATGAAGCCCTTGCAATCTATCACCTCCTCATCATCCACTGCAAGCTTCCTAGCCCAAGAAACAATAACTAAGTTGGAGAGAATGAAGATGACTACACACGCCACAACTAGCTAGTTGTGAGGAGTGCAAGCTAGGGGAGATAATGCTATCAAGGACCTCCTTTCAACTGGAGGGGATGCTATGAGGTCAATAGATTGGTTAAGGAATGTATTAGATTAGGATAAGGAGGATGTGGATCTCTTGTTGCAGAAGACCACAATCATCATGGAGTACATTGAAGATAAATTGTTGAGTGATGGAATTTTTCCTTCCTCCAAAGCTATAGAACCTTGGGAATGGTTTGAAGTTTTGCAAATAAGGCAGAGGGTTTTGAAGTAGGTGTACAAGCAGAGGAAACAAATTGAGGACACCTTGTTTAAGATCTATAATAAATGTATTTTCTTCTTTGAGGTTATGACAAGAAGAAAGTGGTTTGTACCGAAGCATCTAAACTTCGAACAATTGAGAAAATGGTGGCGTGATGTATACTCCCCAATCAATGAGGACCTAGTCACTAAACATCAATTAGATTATGCAACTACCTACATTGCAGTAATTGATAAATATCAAACTAGTAAGGTAGATTGGGATAAAGTTGTAGGGCAGTCAAGAGAGGACATTAAGTCCATTGAAAGGAGAATTAAGGTTTTAGCTATGTCACCTATAGCCAACTTGGACAAGATTATTTTGATGGTGTAGGATAGGATGGGGTGAGATAAGGATAAAGGGGGGAGCAGTTAATATAATGCCTCATTAGAATTTCTGCTTCCCCATTATTTCTCTTCTTCCTTCGCATGCATTGGACCGAGCTATGTTGGAGACCCCAGGCCGACCTAGATAGATTATATGCATTTAATGCCCACATTTTTTTTTATTTTGAATTCCTCTTGACCGAATTGTTTTGTGGCCATTTATTATTGTAAATCCTAATTGGGCTGACATATCTTGGGGGTTTCTATAAATATGGCATTCTGCCTAATTTGTAAGGGCTACATAGTTTTATATTGGAGTGAATTAAGCAGTATAGAAAGCATTAGAATTAGGAGTTAGTATCATTTTCAAGCAAATGTTGTAACAAAATACTAGAATTGTTGTTGCTTTGGGTGATTTAATGCAAGCAAAGACATTGTGATTTGGTGCCTCTCTTGTGTTGAATTTTATCGGGCATGGTTCTTGTGATTCTATGTTTTTAAATTGCTTAAGTTTATTTGATATATGCTAGGTTTAATGTTAAGGGAGTTAATAGTGTTTATGATTTGATGCTTGAGGTGTTGCAACAATCTCTAGTCCATACTTTTTGTAGCTAGCTAATTGTTAGTTGCTTTACAAAGTTAACCTGGACTTAAATTCACTGTGCTTAGTTCAATTATGGATGCTCGTTCATTTTGATTGCAATAGGATTATTTTGGAAGAATGTTCATAATTTGAAAATATTGAATGCCTTGAAGATTGCACTATTTTTGTAAGATTGCAGATTCATCTGGGTCAAGCATGAATCAGTTTTTGATGGATTAGTCCATTTCAATTATTTTATCATTTGCATGGTTAATCTTAAGATTAGTTTTAAATTTAAGAATCTCTCTAAGACCCTTATCTCTTTTTCTATTTATTTGTCATTTGGGTTAGATTTAGGGCTAGAAGTATCACCATATTGTAAATTTGATAGGCTTTGAGATTCAACATTTTCTTGTAGTAAGGTCCCTTTGTGATTACCAACATTTTCACATTTATCACTGAGTTGTTTGAGCATTGTCAAGACTTGACATTAGAGACCTTGGGGTTATCTCTTGAGGCTTGCTGATAGAGATTTACCTTTCAAGAGAGATAGGATATCCATATTTTGTTTGAGTTGTTAATGTGCAGAAAACACCATCAACAAATTGGCACTAGAAGGAGGGCCTAAATAAGCAAGCTAGATCAATTTTTGTTTGCCATTTATCCTGAAAGATTCAAAAGAATAACTAGATCTACTTCAGGGGAAGAGGAATTTCAAGAATTGCAAGCTCCTACTAGGTCAAGAAGGACCAGAAGAAGGGGAGAATCTTCATCCACCTAGCCACTTCCATCATCCCCACTATCCTCATCTTCATCAAGTCCATCCTTATCTGATTCAGAAGCCATTCCTATTCTGCAGCCCCAACAAGCCATAAATCAGCCATTACCACCTCCACCTCCACCAATGGCTTTACTTGCCAACAATCCATCTCCCTCGACCTTCAATAATTATAATGTTATGGCCAAGAGCTCAGAATAATTTTGTTCCAAGTTCCATGTTAATGACCCCAATAGAACTACTGAGGAACACATCAGGATCTTTCATACTTGCCTTAAAGATAGAGGAATCAATTATGAAGATGTAGTGTGTACGCTCTTTCCTTATTCCTTAGGAGAAGATGCATTCTACTGGTACAATCATTTTCCTATTGGGTCTATTCATAATTGGACTAAATTGGAGACTGCATTCCTATAGAAGTTTAAGATTCCCATTAGTCCCAACAAGCTTTATCTTTAGTTCACCAATGTTAAGAGATAATTCCATGAGCCCATAGGGTCCTTTAACAATATGTTTCATCGCGCCTATACCCGACTGCAGGCCCCTTATGTTGTTGATGAGGCCACTACTTTAGAAGTCTATTATGAGGGTCTTGACAGTCTGACAACCACCTTCATGAAGTGGAGAAACAACCCTCCTACTACCCTACTTGATGCATACACATAGGTTGTGAAGGTTAGCACTACTTTAAGACAACACTTATTTGGGCCTTTATCATCACTAGGACCCACTATTCACCCCGGGTAGGTCCTAGCTCTCAATCAAGCTTTCACCAATAAAACTCCTATCATGAATCTAATACCTTAGTTGCCTCTGGTTCCTCACCCAAGACCTCTTGTGAGTCAAGTTCCACCCGCAACTAGCTACCCTTAACAAAATGTAAATCAACCTCTTCATCCACATCCTCGGGCTAGTTTTCCCACATATTTGCAAAATTCTGAAGTATTGAACCAGTCACTGAATACCACAATTGTAGTAGGATATCTCCAAAACAATGCAAACCAGCCTCCATATAGAAATCCTAACAAGGAGAGATTGGATGAACTAATTAAACAAGTGAAGAAGTTGAACATGGAGGTAACTTATTTGAGAAACCAGAATAGTTAGCTCCAGGCTGCTCAAAGAAGTATGCAATACAATCATAATAGAGAAAATCGGGAAACTCAACAAGGAAAACATTTTGATAGAGGACAACATCTTGAAAGAGGACATAATTATGACACAAGACATAATTATGACAAAGGAAAATATTCAAGCCAAAACTTTGATAGGGGGCATGCTAGTGGACAAGGGTTTGATAGGAGACAACCACCCGAATAGAACAGGACTTGGAATACAAGGCCTAACAATGGAGGTGTCCCTACCCCATTGGATCAACTAGTCAATCAAGAAAATCCTCCAAGTGGTGTATATTTAGTTGAAGCTGCTTTATTAGGATGGTGTAGGCTCCATAAAACAAGTCAACATTCTGAATTAGACCGTCCAAAATTTTAGGCAACAGCTTCAATCTTTCAGTATGAGGTGGAGAATAATGCAAGTAGTCATGAGATGGTGTCATCTACTCCCTATGATTCATCAGTGTTGCTATTAAATCATGCTTCTTTTCCATAAAGCAAGGAGAATGTGCCTATCGAAGAATCAAGTCATCTTAAAGAAGAGTGGAATCAGGTGTGCAACAAAGATGAAATTACATAGTTGTTCAATGAAAATACAGTGAATGACAATGGCCCCATGGATGAAGAAGAAGCTTATGTTGAAGAGGTGCAAACATTCCAATGACCTGTTAAAAAATATGATCTGAGGGACCTGCCACATAGGCGTTCGCAAGCTGGAGGCCCTTTCACCACTTCTATTCCTCCAAACAACTTTACTATTCCTCCAAATCCCAATGGCAGTAATAATCCAACATATCCTCATGTGTCTAGGCAGTACTTATCTAAAGATCAAAGACCAATGGATCTGTCAAAAGGGTGGACTATTGAAACAAGCACATATAAGGTAATGGAATACCCAAAACAGGCTCTTGCTGATCTGAGTGCTAAACAACTTCCCATATATGTTGCAGAAGAACTCAATAAGCTAAAGGTAAGTCTCTCTACATTTGAGTTATTGAGAGTTCCAACTATTAGAAATGCAGTTCTAGGAGCTTACAATGCAAGTTAAGTATCACAAGATAAACCAGTCAGTGAGAGTGTCAATAAAGCATCTAGTTCCCAAGTAGTAAAAGGCCAAAACCAGATTCGCAATCAGATTCACATACCACCTGGAGATAAAGAGAAAGAGAAAGATAAAACTCAAGTTGTTCAGATGGATACTCCCTTGACTTTGTTTCAGGGGAAAACAGACACTCCTCCATTTTTTATCTATGTTCGTATATTTGGTAAGAACTTGCACAATTACTTGTTGGATTCAGGTGCTTCTACCAATGTAATGCCCTTTGGTGTTTGTAGAGCCTTAGGTATTACTCTTGTTGACTCCCAAAAGAAAGTTTCTCAACTAGATAGAACTAAGGTTAATGTTGTAGGGGAATTGAACATGATTCATATGTAGGTTTCCTCTGACCCTAGAATTCAACAAGTTATTAATATATAGGTGGCAGATATACTTGATGCTTACGGTTTTATTTTGGGAAGAGACTTTACCAGGGCTCTAAATGGGTATGTATCAACCGATCACTCTCATATGTGGCTTCCTTGGAAGGGAGTGCCAAATCAGATCAAGATTGAAAGAGAGCCTAGGATTAAATATATGATTATAGAATATCAGAATACTTCAAATGAAATATTGATATCAGAGGTGAGTATGGGTAATTACATACTTGCATCCCCTTTTGAGGAATCTGATGTGGAAGAAATCCTTATGCTACATGCTACATCTATGGATCTCATAGCTAGATCTAGTGGTACTAGAGCCCTGGTGGAACCAGTTGATGATGATGTTCCTGAAGATCATCAACTCAGCTTGTTGGATAATTTCCAAGAATTCATTCAGAAGTGCATTGAAGATCAAATTCATTTGGGTAGGGGGATGAATTTTGGAGAATTACTTTTTCCAAATTGTTGTAGAGTTCATAACGCCTCCCACTTTGAACTGGATTGTTACTTGTGCTAGACTAGAGTAGAACAAGTGCAGAAATGTATCAACCCTACTCCAGTGTAGTCAAAATCAATATTTAGAATATTCAAGAGGATCCTAAAGGGAAGAAATTGATGCTTTCTGAGGAACCCTCTAGTAGTAATAATGCAAGAGATGCAACAAGGAAGTCTGCAGTTGCTAGTTGTTGGACCTTAAGATTTGACGAATCTAAATCAAAGCAAGGAGTTGAGGAAGGATTTGAGTTAATCAGTCCAAGGGGTAAAAATTTCTTTGCTACTCATAGAATTTAGTTTGATTGTACTAGTAATGTAGCAGAATATGAGGCTTTGATTCATGGGTTGCTCATGGCACTAAAGAAAAATGTCAAGATTTTGCAAGTCTTTAGGGATTTTGAATTAGTGTTTAAGCAAGTCAAGATGTAGTACTCATGTCATGACAAGAGGATGACCAATTATAGGAATAGAGTATGGGACCTTATTGAAGGATTTGATGCCTTCAACATTCAGTTGATACAACGTAATAAGAACCAAACAACAAATTCCCTTACTCAGGTAGCTAGTATGTTGCAACCTTTGTCTCTTTCTGGATTGAAGAAATTTACAGTGGAATTGACCCCGGTGCCTTCAGTACCTAACAATGTTACCAATTTCTAGGTATTTGAAGATGATAAGCATATTTTGGATTTTATCACAAGTTAATATGTCTTTGCTTCTTAGATTATCGATGAAACTGAACACCAAGAAGCATAGATGGATTTAGAACAGGTGATTAATTTGAAGACTAATACTATTTCCAGAGGAATGGTGTAGCTAGAAAGGATTTTTTATTTGTATAAGGTCAGAGATCAAGAACAAGATGCCAAGAAGGAGTCCATTAGTGGACAATGTGAAACGTACAACATGGGAACTTAAGATGATATCGAGAATGTATTCATTGGAAAAGTGTGCACTCCAGAGGAGAAAAAAGTAATTATTGATGCATTACATACATACCAAGATGTGATATCCTAGAGTTACGAAGACTTGAAGACATATGACACTTCAATTATAACTCACACTATCTCTCTAAGGCTAGGAGTAAGACCCTTCAGGTAGAGGCAAAGGCTAATTAATGCTTTGCTGGAGCCCGTAATTCAAAAGGAAGTGCAAAAGTTGTTGTCAGCTAGAATCATATTCCCAGTTAGACATTCAACCTGGGTTGCAAACTTGGTTCCTGTGAGAAAGAAGAATGGTGAAATTAGACTGTTTGTGGATTTTAGGAACCTTAACAAAGCATCAGAAAAGGACAATTATCCCATACCTTCACTAGATGAAGTACTTCAGATTGTCAATGGGTCTCAAATGATGTCTTTCCTAGATGGATACTCTGGATACAATCAAGTTATGGTACAATATGAAGACAGACATAAAACTGCTTTCACCACAAAGTGGGGTACTTTCACTTATAGGAGAATTCCTTTCGGTTTGATCAATGTTGGAGCTACATTCCAGAGAGCTATGGACATTGCTTTTAAGGATATAATCGGTAAATGCATAATTATTTATATGGATGATCTGACAGTCTTTTCTAAGAAGAAAGGTGATCACATAGCCAATTTATGTAGAGTGTTTTAGAGGTGTAGAGAATTTGGCATATCTCTTAATCCAAAGAAGTGCATCCTTGGATTATTGAGGAAAAATTTCTAGGACACATTATTTTAGAGAAAGGCATTTCTATTGACCCTAAATGAGTGGAAGCCATACTTAAGATCCAACCACTAGCTAGCAAGAAGGAGATGAAGTCATTCTTTGGAAAAATTAACTATGTAAGAAATTTTATCATAGGATTTGCAGAAATAGTCAAGCCATTGAATGGGATGTTGAAGCATGAAGCAAAAGTTGAATGGAGTGCAAAATCTAAAGAATCATTTGTATAAATTGAAAGGGCCATTGCAGAGACTCCAGTTTTAGTGAGTCTTGATTATGATAAGCCATTTTACACATATTCATTTGCTTCTGATCACTCCTATGCTGGCATGTTGACCCAAAAAGTCTGATCAAGGTAATGAGCACTCGATAGCATTTATGAGTGCACCATTAAAATATGTAGAACTAAGGTATCCAAGTGTGGAGAAATAATCCTACGCCTTGGTCAGAGCTATGAAGAAATTCAGGCACTAGATTCTTAGGAACAAGGTGTTTGCAATAGTTCCCGATCCTGTAGTCAAGCTGTTGTTGATGCAAAATGAGCTAGGAGAACACCAAGCTAAGTGGGTGACTATGTTGCAGGAATATGATATTGAGATTCAACCCATGAAATTGGTGAGAGGGCAAGGGCTTATGAGAACAATGGAAAAAATGGGCCCTGACCTTGCAACCCAACATTACAATCTTGAAGATGGTTCTCTAGGGGATTGGTATGATGATATCATTCACTATCTCTTGCATCAACGACGTCTGGACCATCTTAATGTTGTACAAAGAAGGGAATTGTATTTGAAGAGTGACAATTTCATGTTGAAGGGAGTTGTCTTATACAAAAGGAACCATCAAGGTGTCTATTTAAGATGTTTGGAGCAGTAGGAGGCTGAAAGAGTCATGGAAGAATTTCATGACAGATATGGTACTAGCCATGGATCTGCACCATCCACTACAAATAAGATTTTGAGGGCTAGTTATTATTGGCCCACATTGTTCAAGGACACACACAATCATGTCAAGATGTGCCATGTATGTCAAATTGTAGCAACTAGAGAGAAGTATGCAACACTCCCACTTCAACTAGTATTTGAGGTGAAACCTTTTGCATAGTGGGGAATGGACTTCATAGGTCTGATTAATCCGCCCTCTTCTCTAGGCCATAGGTATATTCTCACTATTACTTATTATTTCACAAGATAGACTAAGGCTCTTGCATGCAAACAATGTACTTTTGAAGTGGTAATCAATTTTATCGAATCAGGTATTGTCAACTACTTTGGATGCCCTATGTCTTTGGTTTGTGATAATGGTCCTGCATTTGCATCATTGAAATTCTCTAATTGTGCCTTTGATCATGGAATTATAATTAAATTTGCATCCAATTATTACCCTCAGGGTAATGGTTTGGCCGAGTCTTCCAATAAGAACCTCTTGATAGTCATTTGTAAGATGTTAGAAAGGAATCCCAAGGAATGGCATACCCAGCTTTGGTTTTCCGTTTGGGTAGATCATACAAGACACAAGACTTCCATTGGAACATCCCCTCACCATTTGGTTTATGGGCTAGAACTTGTGTTTCCTATTCAGTTAAAAATCCCCACCCTGCAGTTCATTAATGAATATTATGACGAAGGAGGTAAACGAGAAGCCATACTTGCTAAGTTGTTACACCTTGAAGAGAAAAGAGATGAATCCCTTGAAAAAATTTCCAAACATCAATGTGTATTCAAACAATGTTTTGATAGGAGAGCCAAGGTAAAATCCTTTAGAATCTTTAATTTAGTTCTCTACTGGGATAAAGCCTATGATCATAGGGAGAGCATGGTAAATTTGACAAACTTTGGCTTGGCCCTTATCAGATTTTAGAGATCCTAGGAGATAACGCTTGTCACTTGAAAACCCTCATTGGGGAAGATATCCCACTGTCTGTCAATGGGTAGTACCTGAAGCATTACTTCCAATCTTGAGTTGTTTACAACTCTTTCCTTGTACATAGTTAGAATAGGTTTTCCTCTATGCTTTGCTTTGGTTAGAATAGGTTTCCTTTTCTACTTTGTTTTGTTTCTTTGTTGTTCTTGGTTAATTTAGGTTTGATTTTGGTTTGGTCTACTTTTTCTTTGCTCTTGCTCTGTGGGTTTTCCTATTTTCTTTTGGGTGTGTTGCATCTGCATGGCAATCATATTATTATCTAGGACTGTTCTGAAGATTTCTCTTACAAACTTTAATCATTTTTCTAGAGTTAGTTGGTGATGGTCCTTTATTTAGGTGTCACATGTATTTAATGCTATGAGTGGATGAATCATAGATGGATTCAATCTGGAATGTATTTGGGGTCTTATATTTATAAAGATCAGTTAAAGTTTGAAGGTTGCATGGGTTCCTTATGAAATCTGCGTAGGTGAAAAATCTTATATTCTACTTCAGTGCCACTAAGGTTCTTAGCCCTGAGTCTGAACTTCATTTTTCACACGTTGAAAGGGTATGTGCAGGATCATGGTTCGCCAAAAAGTGGCAATATTATGAGGGTATGTGGCTGACAACTTTTTTTTCACCCAAAATTAATGAAACGAAAAGGGTTTTTAGAGGAGATTCTCATCTTTCCAAAAATATTAATTATGATTTAATTTGAATTTAATAAATAATTATTATTCATTTTCTATTAGAATTATGACTAAAGTCCTCATCGATAGGCTGATTGAAAAACATCTATAACTTTCAAATGGTATAATATTTTTTGAATCCAAAACATGTGTCACATTCTATGCTTCACATAATATAGGATTAAAAAAAGAAAAATTAAATTTCATGAAGTTTTGACCAAGTTAAGGTGGTCAGACAGACAAGTTTTTATATTTTCTAAAAGTTGTAATAAAAAAATCATAATTAATTATTTACTTGGAAAAAATTACAAAAATATGCATCACATCCAGGACATGAGTCTCTACTTATATATATAAAATATTACAAAAAATATTATAATTTTATTATGGTTAGTGGAGACGACACTACTTCTTATTTTTTCCTGAAATTTAAGTACTACTTGCATTGAAATTTCAAATTTTCACCAAATAGATTTTATTTATTTTAAATAAACCTAGTATTTTAGAAACTACATTCAATTTTCTACAAATTCTATTCTTACATATTTTTGAAATAATATAGATAACTTATTCAAATATTTACGTCAAGTTGCCTAACACTAATTTTTCTGAATTTTTTGCCACTTAAGGGCCTGTTTTTTGCATGATGATCCTGCACATACCCGAAATAAAAAAGTGAAAAGAAAAGAAATATCAAAAGGAAAAAAAAAAAGAGAAAATATTGAAAATCAAACGAATTAACTCAAATTATTAGCAGTATCCAAGTATCTCTATCAGGGCTATGGATGCCTAGCTGGCAGTAGAGCTATACTTGGGGGGAACCACAACGATAACCTTTTTGGGGCTATGGATGCCTAGCTGGAAGCGAGGATCTATCCAGGATGATTTTGCAGTTAGAATCTTTATGTAGCCTAGTTAGACTAAATTTGGTTCCTATTGTAACTAAGGAAAATAGGAATGAATACATATGCACACACTTAGACCCCAATACAAGAAAGGTTTTCTTATCTATGAGTCTTGAAGCTCTACCTAATTGGTCCTCTAATGTGAGGATTGAAACCAGAGGTTCTGGGTTCTTGATTCTAGTTTGTCACTGAAATGCTCTGGAGCATTTCCAAGCAGAGTTGCCATTTGTTGTCCAGTTTTCGCACACACACCCCATTGAAAGCAGGGACCCTCTTTTGCTTTTAGTTCTTGGTGTTTTGGCCCTTTGATCTTGAGGAATTATTTTCTTTGGCATGAGCTTGAATATTTATCTTTCCTGCATTGGTGATCCCTCTATGATATTTATTGAAATATCAAGCTTTAGACTCGTTTTGGGTTTTTCACTGTTCTCGGGAAAATCCTCTCTAGGTAGAATTCCCTGGATGATTTGAAAACCTGGTGGTGGCTACTTTTACACTCTGATCTAGAAATTCTGAGACCTTTTCGAATTCCATGTTGGCCAAATTTTTCTAAAATTTCGTTGTTCTGTTGAATTCCCAGGTTTTGGTCTGGGTTGTCTTGTCGGTTGCATTAATGCTCGATTGTACGATTTTTGTAGCATGTATTTAGTCAATTTTGAGGATTTTTTTGTGCCATTAAGCTTTACCATTTTTCTTGTATCGATCTAGGGTGCTTGATCTTGAGTGCTTGGCTTGACTTGGCATATTGGATTTGTGGATTCCTGGATTTGGTGGTGAATTTCCTGGGCGTCATCATAATTGCTATTATTTGCTAGTGCACTAAATCTTGCTATTTGTCATTGTTATAATTGACTTTCATTTCATCAATGGTATGTATTCATTTCCTTGCTTTTGATTGTTGAATTTTAATGATTCTTTGGCATCTTGAGTATGCTTGGAGTCCGAATTTTTGTATATTTGATGTTGAGCATCTTGAAGCTAGGGTTATTCAATTTTGCTAGATTGATGACCCCAAGTGAGTTTGTGAGCTTTTTTTTAGTTTCATTATGAAGCAACTTGCTTTTGTAGACCATAAAATATCTTTTTGAAAACCTAGCAAAATGAGTAAGTTGAGTCCAAGCTCATTCTGTGTGTTCATGGCAGAATTTTAGGGTTTCAGGTTTAGGGCATCACCAATTCCTATTGATTTACATCAGAATAGTCTCAAATTTAAAGATGATCTGTAAGAACTTCAAATCAAGCTAGCTTCAAGCCCAAGGTCCTCAAATTTGTGATCGTTTGATAAATTTGAGTGAAGTTGTGAAGAAACCTTGACATTAAAAATTTTGAAGTCTTCGTAGAATTCCTTAACTGTTGGAATTCCCCGATTTTTCGTTCTCTCTCCATTTTCCCAAAGATGTGCAATAATCTAGAATTATACCTGCCTCGCGGATTTCCTCTCCCGATGGATTTTCCTAAAATTCTCACCATCTGAAGAATTGGAGAGATAAACAGATTGAATGTTATGTGTCTTGACATTTCATGATTGACTTGAATAATTAGACAGATGGTTCATTCTTTTTTCTTCATTTGGATGATCAATTTATGATATTTATGCCACGATCATTAAAATCCACCAAGCATGGAATTCCCTAAAATTCCTTTCTGGCTTGATTTCCCTAGATGGATGAGAATCCTGAATCTCTAAGGGATTGTGCATTACGACGATTTAAAAGGGATTTTAATCATAATTTTTTGAATTGTTGAATGATGAACATGCTGCTTATGATGAGCTGACCTTTATTCTAATATGGTAAAAAGGAGTTATTGTGGTCTCTCATGGATTGTAGGCTGAATCAAGTAAGGCAGTAGCAAGTGGAACTAGGAGAAAGTAGATGGATTAGGGTCCTAAAGGATCTTCAGTCTCAGAAGCAGAGAGGATCAAAATTGGCATAAAGAGTAAGGTTCCTGAGTCCAAGCTTTCTTCCATCTAGACTAAAGTAGGTGACACCAATGTAGGCAGATGGGATAATGAGGAATTCAAGGCAAGAATGGAATAGAAGGATCCTCCATTGCTGGATAGAAGGTTATTGGAATCAGGGTTGGATCATGTGGCTAGTTTTCCTCCTACGATTCAATGCTATGAACTAGTGCTTGAATGTGCTAGAAATTATGATAGAGGTACACAAAGAGTGATCGGTCCTCAAGGCAGAGTGTTGGTGAAATTCTCTCCTATATCTATGGAAAAAACTTTTGACATGCTTGAAAGATCTCATGTGGTGGCTTTGGACTTGGAAGTTGCTAGAAGTTATTTTGAAGATGATTCAAGCAAGGCTCTGTAGTTGGTCAATTCTTGGTTGGAGAAACCTAAACCCCAAATCTAGAAGCTACCAAAATAATTATTCAGGGAAAAATTCAAACTAGAGTACTATGATGCCTTCACATTACTTAGTGGGGTAATAGGTTTGAAGAGTGTAGGAGCTTTTGAAAACTTGATGTTCCTTGTTATGTGAGGATGGAACATAATACTGATTACCACTAGGTAGGCGTTATAAGTTCTATGATACATGATCAACTATGCAATTTCCTACAAACTAAAAGCTTTACAATGACCTCCTACTTGGTAAATATGCACTTGCAAGGTTCCATCCATACAAACGACTAAGTACAAGGGGTGTGTTTGGGCAAGATGAAATTTATGAGGACTGTCATAAGCTTCACCTGGACAACTCAAGCTATAGAATGGTGAATGATGTGTTCACCATGTACATCACTAGGTTGCTCCAGATGTAGAGCATGTTAGGCTTGGTTTATATAGTTTCCCACCTTTTCTTACATAAGGATAGACAGTTTCTAGAGGGCCCCTTACAAACTTCCTAGGCATCCTACTGATCACCTCATACTCCTGGAAGTCACAAGGTAGATATGTGGTTTTGATGCCATAGTGAAGAAGGAGAAGCATAAAACAGGATTTGGCAATGACTTTCCCCTTAGGATAGGAAGTAATGAGGCTTGCCCTTCCATACATACAACACACTTCTTTGAAGGGGAGATGAGTACTCTAGGTCTATCTTTCCATTCTAAAAGGTCTAGACTTGATAGAACTAGTGAAGCCCAAAAGAAGCCTAGTAAGGAGTATAGTCCCAAGAACAACCTAGAGGATTACTGGGCTAACTGTAAAGATGAGTTTGAGATCCGAAAGAAGAAATTCTATAGGCTACCAGTCAATTTGATTAGATTGTACAATGTCAAGGTAATCCCAGATCAGATAGATGATGATGGAAATTTATTTGAGGGCCATGACTATGAGGTAGTGAAAGATAAACCACTTGGATAAATAGACTGGCTGGAGGAAGAGAAAACAGAGTTAGAGCAGATTATGACTCCAGTGATTAAATACACAAAATTGTGGCTTAAGCACAAGATTTGGGAATTGGAGAGTGAGGGTGTACAATGCACCTATGACTTGATGGGAGACTTGGAGTCTCATTCCACTTCTAAGGAATTAGTAGAGCAAGATCCTAAGGGAAAGGCTAAGGTGAGCTCTCCCTTCAAGATAAAGATCAAGGATGCTCAAGCAGATGAGGTGGAAGAGGCAGAGAAGGAAAGAAAGCCTGTTGCGAAGAAAAGGAAACACATTCAAAGGAAAAAGAAAACCACAAAGGATGAAACTGAAAAGGAAGGCAAAGAGGCTAGTGTTTATGTGCCTAAGAGAAGAAGAATAATAAGGTTGTCATAGAAGGAGAAGGAAACTTCTAAGGTACGAGGTGAAGTTGACCTACAATTAGTAAATGTGGATAGTTTGGGAGAGAAGATAAAGGTGTACATGAGAAGATCAAGGACTCCATCTCCTAAAAATGGTGTACATAAGAAAAGTGCTCCAACATTTGTTCCTATCACAGAGCATGATAATATTCTTCCTTCCCATGAGGCTCACAATGCACCAAGTGAACCCAAGGATAATGAAGACTATCAAGATCAAGAAGGAGAATAATTTCAAGAAGGTCAGCTCTACAGTGCTGAGGCAACAATAGAGAAGGAATTACAATTTCCTCTAGTGACTTATGAGGATTCACCTATAAGAAGTGAAGAAGATAGACCTCCTCAGAGAGAGGATGCACTAGTCAGAATTCCTTCACCAGTGCATGAGGAAGAAGAACATGATAAAGGAAAAGAGGATAAAGTTGAGGAGACTCCAGAAAAGCAAGATTTGAATGAAGAAGTACCCAAGTTTCACCAGGATGCGGTTGGACAAGATAGTGTACAGTTAGATCCCATAGTACCTGTCTGGTTGGATAGAGAACTGAAGAGTAAGCAGGTTGTGGTGGATGACACTCTCCCTAATTGTGATGACTTATTGGCCCAGATTGGGAAAGGTAAAACAAAGAAGAAGGCCAGGGTTATCTCCAAGATTGAGAGAGATGAAGCAAATAATAGGGTTTTCCACATAGCTACTCCTGCTCCTGACAAGAATAAGAATGATGTGACTGGTAGTGACTACAGTGTGTAGACTATCAACCTAGGTCCTACTTCCATGGAACAATAAATTGAAGAATATGAAGGATCTAGTGTTGTACTCTTGGGTAGATTGAGGGAAGAAGTGCAGACCAAGCAAGAATTGAAGAGGGAGAATGATAAACTTAAGAAGTATCTGCAAGACTTGATGAAGCCCTTGCAATCTATCAGCTCCTCATCATCCACTACAAGCTTCCTGCCCCAAGAAACAATAACTGAGTTCGAGAGAATGAAGATCACTACACACACCACAACCAACTAGTTCCAAGGAGTGAAAGCTAGGGGAGATAATTCTATCAAGGACCTCCTTTCAACCAGTGGGGATGTTATGAGGTCAATAGATTGGTTAATGAATGTATTAGATCAGGATAAGTAGGATGTGGATCTCTTGTTCCAGAATACCAAAATTATCATGGAGTACACTGAAGATATATTGGTGAGTGATGGTATTCTTCCTTCCTCCAAAGCTATAGAACCTTGGGAATGGTTTGAAGTTTTTGAAATAAGGCAAAGGGTTTTGAAGAAAGTGTACAAGCAGAGGAAAAAATTTGAGGACACCTTGACTAATATCTATAATAAATTCATTTCCTTCTTTGAGGTTATGATAGGAAGAAAGAAGTTTGCACCGAAGCATCTAAATGTGGAACAATTGAGAAAATGGTGGTGTGATGTATATTCCCTAATCAATGAGGACCCAGTCACTGAACATCAATTAGATGATGTAGCTACCTACATTGCAGTAATTGATAAATATCAAACTAGTAAGGTAGATTGGGATAAAGTTGTAGGGTAGTCAAGAGAGGACATTAAGTCCATTGAATGGAGAATTAAGGTTTTAGCTATGCCACCTATAGCCGACTTGGATAGGATATTTTTGATGGTGTATGATAGGATGGGGTGAGATAAGGATAAAGGGAGGAGCAGTTAATATAATGCCTCATCGTAATTTTTGCTTCCCCATTATTTCTCTTTTTCCGTCGCATGCATTGGACCGAGCTATGTTGGAGACCCCAGGACAACCTAGATAGAGTATATGCATTTAATTCCCACTTTTTTTAAATTTTGAATTCCTGTTGACTGACTTGTTTTGTGGCTGTTTATTATTGTAAACCCTAATTGGGCCGACATATCTTGGGGGTTTCTATAAATATGGCATTCTGCCTCATTTGTAAGGGCTAGATAGTTTTATATTGGATTGAATTAAGCAGTATATTAAGACTTAGAATTAGGAGTTAGTATCATTTTAAAGGGTGATTTAATGCAAGAAAATACATTGTGATTTGGTGCCTCTCTTGTGTTGAATTTTATCTAGCATGATTTTAAAGGGTTTTGAAGACTTAGATTGTTCTGGATGAATGTTCATAATTTGAAAATCTTTAATGCCTTAGAAGATTGCACTATTTATGTAAGATTGCAGATTCATCTGGGTCAAGCAGGAATAAGTTTCTGAGGGATTGGTCCATTTCAAGTATTTTATCATTTGCATGGTTAATCTTAAGATTAGTGTTAAATTTAAGAATCTCTCTAAGACCCTTATCTCTTTTGCTATTTCTTTGTCATTTGGGTTAGATTTAGGACTAGAAGTATCACCATAGTGTAAAAATTGATAGGCTTTGAGATTCAACATTTGCTTGTAGTAAGGTTCCTTTGTGATTACCAACATTTTCACATTTATCACTGAGTTGTTTATGCATTGTCAAGACCTGACATTAGAGACCTTGGGGTTATCTCTCGAGGATTTTTGATAGAGATTTACCTTTCAAGAGAGATAAAATTTCCATATTTTTTCTGAGTTGTTGTGCAAAAAACACCATGAACAGGATGCATCCTAGGACATGACGATATTAGATGATGATGAGATTGATTGGATGATAAGCTATTCATATGAAATTTTGACCAACTTGTTTACTTAGACTTGAGAATTTGACATTTGAGTTTTCACTTTTGACTACTAGACTTGTTTTTGACTATTTTACCAAAGGTTGAGGGTGATGATGATTTATTATGGATGATTGATTATTTTGGGTGTAAGTGAGATGAGACAAATGGGTGGAATTTTTGGATTTTTTGAATGTTTTTGTCTTTTGAAATGTTTTGAGACTGTTTTTGGTATTTTTGAGATTTTACAAATGTTTTTATTTTCAAATTTTCTAATTTTTTGGTGTTTTATGAGTTTTTGACCAAGGACCTAACCTAAAGACCTATCTTAGGGGCCTTGGGGGTTGATCAAAAGATTATCCTTTCCTATGTTATACACACAGATACCACATAGTTCACCTAATGATCTAATGAATTTACAGATGAAGATATAAACATAATGAAATGCCAGTTTATTATGATGGACTCCTAAAGGACTAACCTAAATATCTTGGGGGATGATCAAAGATCAACCTTGCCTATGTTGAAAGCTTAGAGATGACATAGTTTGAAAAGATGACTCTTTTTTTGACTTTTTGACTGACTTTTTGACCTTTTTTTGGGGATTTTGATGTGATTTGGATGTTTTTGGTTTTTTTGATGTTTTGATGTTTTTGGATTTTCTAATTTTCTAATGTTTTTGGGATTTTTTTATTTTAAGGCTTCAAGAATGTACACAAATCCAATCCAATGCAGGACATGCCCCTAGTGTGATGCGATAGACTACCCTGATATAGGTAGGACAAACTGACCTTTGGAATGGGCCGAGTAGCTCTAGGAGGGATCATGACACAAACACATACCAAGCTATGATGTGGATGCAGATGGGTGATGGAAGGATGATATGGAATGTAATGGATGGATGAGTGATGCAAAGAAAGTCACAAAGACCAATATGGATGGAGAGTGCTTATTTTACACATGGTGCCTATTTGCCAAGTTTTCACCAAGGTACTTTTCCCAAAGCGCCACCGAAGTGGTTTTCAATAGAGGATGATTATTTTTCTCTTTACTATTTTTGAATCCTTTCTCTGATATTTCTGGAATTTTGATTTTTCAATTTTTTTGTCGTCACCAAGACACATGTTTGCTAGGTTTTCATCAGGGTGACAATTTTTTCAATACATTTTCTCATGTTTTTGTATTTTTGGTTTTATACCTTGCAAGATTAGGCATAATTTTTTTTTAAGATAGGAGTTATTCATGCTCTCTTGCAAAGGCTCCCCTTCGGGCATTGAAAACTAATAAGCCCCTGACTTATAGCTCATTGTGATGATGAAGGGCCCCAACCAATTAGGCTCAAAATTTCCCTTACTGTCTGGATTGGGCATGTTCTTCTGATTTTCCTTTAGCATGAGTTCTTTGACCTGGAAGGTCCTGCTTTTGATCTTGTTGTAATTCTAGTTGAGGAAATTTTGATACACCTGCAGATGGTTCAAGGCATTTAAATGTCACTCATCCAACAACTCCAACTCATTTAGTCATGAGACCTAGTATTATTCATCTATGATGTGATTTTGCAGTGAGATTCTAAGGGATGGAAGCTCGATCTTGATGGGTAATATAGCTTCTGATTTGTAGACCATGGAAAATTGGGTGGCACCTATGGGTGTATGGATGCTTGTTCGATAGGCCTAGAGGGTGGGGTTTAATTGCAAATGCTAGCCACAGCTAGCTTCATTGACCTTCTTTTTCAGGATTTTTAGTATGGTCTTGTTTCTGGCCTTAGCTTGACCATTTCCTTGGGGATAATATGGAGTGCAAAAGTGATGTTGGATTTTGAACTTATAACATAGGTCTTGGACATCCTAATTTTTGAATGGTGTCCCATTATCTGAGATAATGGCTTGTGGGATACCGTAGCTAAGTATTAAGTAGTTTAGGATGAACTTTGATATCTTCTTTCTAGTTATGTAGGTCATAGGTATGGCTTCCACCCACTTGGTGAAGTACTCAGTGGCGGTGATGATAAACTTGTGACCATTGGATGAGGTGGGGGTTATTTTTCTGACGAGATTGAGCCCCCACTACAAAAAGGTCCATGGTGTGATGATGGGATGAAGGTCATGTGCCTCTCTTTCCATTGTAGGCTAGTAGTATCTCGTTCTCAGCAACTTCTTAGCCAAGGTCATATCGCTCGAATGGGAACCAAAAATTCCATTATGCACATCAGTTAAAGTAGTCAAGGCCTCCTTAGGATTTAGCCATTGTAACAAGGTTCCTTCTATGCTCCTACAGTATAGGGTATCTCCTAGTATCACAAAGTGGGATGTCTTTGTAGCAAAATTTCTCTTTAGGCTCGAAGGTAAATCAACAGGGAGGACTCTTATCCTTAAGTAGGTGTAAATATCATGGTACCAAGGATCACCGGGACCAACAATTTCACACACAAATTCTAACTTTTGTACCTTGAATGCGAGTACGAGAAGCTGCTCTACTTGGAATTCATGCTTTGGGACATTGCAAGGAATATCTAGTAAGGATCCAATTGTTTCCATGGTGTCTACTACTCTATTGTTCCCTTTGGGTATCTAATTGAATGTGATGTCAATGAAGGACTCCTTGAGACTCTCCACCAACTTTTTGTATGGAGTCATCTTATCATCTTTTGTTTGGTACTCATCATTCACTTGGTTGATTATCAGCTGTGAATCTCCATATACCTTGAGAGCCATGATGTGCTACTGCACTACTATTTTGAGACCTATGGTTAGAGCCTCACATTTTGAAATGTTGTTAGTTCAGGGAAATTCCAACTTGTACGATCTGGGTATGCAATCCCCCTATGGGGTGATGAAGAAGACTCTAGCTCCTAATCCATGCTACATGTAGGAACCATCAAAGTATAGTTTCTAGTGATCAGCTATGCTTAGGTTGAAGACAGATTCATCTAACAACTCTGATATAAGTGGATTCTCTGAATACATTAGTGCTTCTACAAGCTGATCTATGATCACTTGTCCCTTGATTGCCTTCTGCTCCACATACTCGATGTCATATTCATATAGGATCATGATCCACTTGGCCATCCTTCCTGTGAGCATTGCCTTGGAGAGTAGGTACTTGAGGGGGTCAATCTCGGCAATGAGTTTTATCTTGTTTGCTAACATGTAGTGTCTAAAATTTTGTGAGGCAAACACCACCGCTAGGCAAGATTTTTCAATGAATGAGTAGTTTAAGTCATACCATGCTAGGAGAGCACCAAGAGCTATCGTCGTTGCTAATATGTAGAGGATTAGAGGAATTCCTATGATAGGTGGCATGAGAACTAGAGGTGTGAGAAGATATCCTTTGATCTTGTTGAAGGCTTGGTCTCATTTCTTGTCCCATTTGTACACTACCCCCTTGTGGAGTAGGTGAGAATATGGGATCGACTTGTCTACTAGCTGGGCTATGAATCAGCGGATTGACTAGACCCTTCCTTGTAGGCCTCTTAGCTATTTCAATGTCTTAGGTGCCTCCATCTTGAGGATTTCCTTTACCTTAGTAGGATATATTTCAATACCCCTCATAGACACTATGTATCCCAATAAGTTTCCCAATTGTATGTTGAAGATGCACTTCTTTGGATTTAGGTAGAACTTGTATTCCTCAAGTTTATCAAAGATGGCACTTAATGCTATTATGTGGTACCTCCTCTTTCTGGATTTTTCCAATATGTCGTCGACATAATCTTCCACCATTTTATGGATTTGTCATGGCCCTCTGATAGGTGGCTCCAACATTCTTTAGGCCAAATGGCATCATGTTCTAGCAATATGTCCCCCATGAACAAGTAAAAGACGTTTTGTGTTGGTCTTCTTTGGCAATCATGATTTGGTTAAACCTGGAGAATATTTCCGTTAGTGAAAGCATCTCATGTCTCGTAGTCATGTCTACGATCATAATCATGTTGGGCAATGGGAAGTTGTCTTTGGGACATGCTTTGTTTAGGTCCCTAAAATCTGTGCATTTATGGATGCTCCCAATGGGCTTAGAAATAGGTACCAAATTAGATACCCACTTCGGGTAGTCGATCAACCATATGAATCCTTCATCAAGTAGCTTCTTCAATTCCATTTTGACCAAAAAGGCAATCTGAGGATGCATTTTTCTTAACTTTTGTTTCACAGGCTTGGCTTTGGAGTATACTACTAGATGATGGACCATAATCTCTGGATCAATCCTAGGCATGTTAGCATAGGTCCATGCAAAATTGACCTTCCTTTCTCTAAAGAAGGCAGCTAGGAGGTGTTGTTCCTTTGACAACAATCATAGCATAAAATGTGATGTGCAGTGTTTCCTCTATTCCCAAGTTGATTTGGTTGCATTTCTTAGCTAGAACTATTGTTTTTTCTTGATGTAGAGCACTAAGAAGAAGATTGAATACCCCATCTTTGGGCACCTCAGAGAGTTTTTCACCATTAGATGCGTCCTTTATTTTTACTATTTTTGGGTCTGAGAGTGCCACAATGTGGTTTTCACTCAGAGACCTAGAGATTATTCTCAGTTTTATGCTTTTGTGACTGAGGGATTCAATTGTCTCCCTATAATATGCATGTGTATCTAGCTCAATGAAAAACCCTACTTTATTATCCCCACATAGAATGTTATCCCATAGTCCCATGAATTTTGAGAGTGCCTCATCATTTTTGAATGTGTCTAGAATTGGCAGTCCTTGTTGATTGTAATCGATGAGTTGGGGTAGACTAGTTTTATCTCATGGGCTTGGTTTTCAGACTCAAAGGATAGGGTGCTAATCATAAAAATTCCAAAGTCTTCAAATAATGTGGGTATACCTCTCTTGGGTTCATCATTCTCACTACTACACACATTAGTGATGCCAAAGGTGAAATTGTCGAAGGGCAGCCCTATGGACACTGATAATCATTGGGCAACAACTGATGACCTAGGGGATAATACTAATACTTGAGGAGGTGTTTTGTCCCTTCTAACTGAGTCGGCTCTTCCATGTATGGTTACCCTAGGAGGAGTACAACCAAGGCCAATATTTTTCATGCATTTTTCAACAATGAGGGGATCCAGAAGGCCATTATCATTCTGCCTAGTTTTCTTGTTTCTGTTATAGCCCATGACAAGCATCATTTGTGACCCTTTTATGCTATCATCCATAGGAAGGTTAGTTACAAGTCTATTGTCTTGGTACAACATTCTAGATGGGTCTTCCTCCACTACTTCTTGGCCTAAGTCTCCCCAACTCCTGAAGCTGGAGGGGCCTACTATGAATATTTGGGATGGAGTGCTAGTGGGTTGTGATTGGCCACACGATCTGGGAGATTATGGTAACTCTCTTGCCAGGAAAGAATTATTTGGAATGGTGTAATCCCCACACCCATTATCTTGGATTATGACCTTGATGTTGGATATGGTGGGAATGTTGGGTGTCTGTATCCCAAAAGTGGAGGCGAGAGTGGTTGGGTCTATGTATGGTGTTGAAATTCCTTCATCATTCTTGGACACTTGGGGGATTTTGTAATATTTTACTTCTAGTTTTTAACAGTAATAGAATGGTTCAAGATCACCATGGACGGTGACCTCTTGGCCTTGGTATGGAAATTTGACACACTAGTGGAAGGTGGAAGCAACAACTTTCATCTCATAAATCCAAGGATGCCCCAAGAGGATATTATAAGGAAATTCCAAGTCAAGAACCTAATATGTTGTTTCCATGATGGCCGACCCTACTTGAATAGGGAGTTGGATGGTGCCCTGAGACACTCCTTCTTGATCATCATAGGCTTCGATGGTTATGCCTTTTCCTTTCTTGATATAATATTTAGAGAAGCCTATACTTTTTATTAATTTAAGGGTACATATGTTCAACCCTGCACCTCGATCCACCATGACCCTCTTAACCTTGTTTTTATGGACATAAGCCTCAAGATGAAGTGTGCAATTATGAGATGGTTGTGTCAGAAGATCATACTTTGAGAATTTTTTGGGTTATAGAGGGTAAGCTTCTTGGTCACATTATGTCCAAGGAAGGTATTAAAATTGATCCTGATAGGGTCAAAATTATCTAGGCTCTTACTTTTCCATCAAGTAAGAAAGCAATTCATTCTTTCTTCAGAAAGATGAACTTTTTGTAGAGATTTGTACCTGATTTCACATAGAAGACTTGTCATATTGATAATATGATGAAAGTAACTTCAAAATTTCATTGGATTGTAAAAGGGAAAGCTACATTTGATGATATTAAAGAATCTATTGCTCATGCACTGGTGTTAGTCTGTCCAAACTACACGAAGGAATTTATTATGTGCAGTTATGATTTTGAGCATACACTCTCAACTATCTTGGTGTAGGAGAATAGTCAGGGACTTGAATCCCCAATTGCATTCATGAGTTATCCTTTGAAGTATCATTAATTAAAATATTCCTAGATGGAGAAATATGCTTTCACTATGGTTAAGGTGGTGAAGCATTTTAGGTTTTACATCCTTAACAACCATGTTAGAGCGTTGGTTCCAAATTCAATTGTCAAGTCCATCTTGACACAACAAGAATTTTTAATGAAAAAGGGGAAATTGGATTTCCAAGATAGAATAATATGACATGGATATCAAGTCTACCATTGAACTGGTGTGTGGGTTTGGTCTATGTTAGCTTATTGCTGATAATAATCCTAATTAAGAAGTTTTAGATGAGGAGGTGAGTTCTAATAATTTTCCAATGGTTTTGTTTGTCAGTACTACTGATGAATGGTACTTGAATATTGATCATTTCCTTACATGTGGAGAGAATGTCTACATCACCTTACACCCAAGGAGAAAAGAACTATCAAGGTCAAATTAGAAAATCATGTCTTATGGGATAATGGATTGTATAAACATGGCTTGGATGGTACTTTCTTGTGTTGTGTTGACAAGGCACAATAGAGCAATTTGTTGAAATCTTTTCATGACTTAGCATGTGGAGGAAAAATTTCACACCAATTACAACCCACAATATTTTGAGGGATAAGCATTATTGGCTTACTCTTTTTCAAGATATGAACTCTTGGGTACATAAATGTGAACTATGTCAATAGTTCGTAGGTAAGCCAAAGTTGGCAACTCTACTCCTAAAACTAGTTGTCATTGAAGAGCCCTTCTAGTAGTGGGGATTTGATTTCATTGGTGTAGTGAATCCACCCTCAAGTGTGGGGCACATCTATGTCTGCACTACTACTGACTACTTCACCAAATGGGTGGAGGCCATGTTGGTAAATCATGCTACTTCAGAGGTAGTATGCAATTTCTTGTAAGAGAACATTATTTCTAGGTTCAGTGTACCAAACAAGATTGTTGTAGAAAATGCTTCCACATTCTCATTAGGTGAGATCACAATTTTTTTTTTAATCATAGAATTAAACTATCACATTCATTCGACTATTATTTGCAAGGTAATGGTCAAGCTAAATCGAACAACAAGAATCTAGTGACCATCATTCGTAAGCTTGTTGATGAGAATCAGTGGTTATGGCACAAAGAATTGTATGATGCTTTGTGGGTTGATAGGATTACTCCAAGGTGGGTGATAGGTATGCCCCCATTTCAACTTATTTACAAGTTGAATGCTAAAATTCCCATCAAACTGGAACTACCCGCCCTCAAGTCGGCCAAGGCCATTGAGGATGAGACTTTTGACAACTTGATTGATAAGTGCATAATGCATCTCTCTGAATT
Source organism: Sequoia sempervirens (assembly GCA_007258455.2). Classification (NCBI taxonomy): domain Eukaryota; kingdom Viridiplantae; phylum Streptophyta; class Pinopsida; order Cupressales; family Cupressaceae; genus Sequoia; species Sequoia sempervirens. Next base: position 482,694,797 of record VDFB02105785.1, on the reverse strand, counting down.
GGAAGAAAAGCATGTTCAAGTGGTGAACTGTATCACAAAACAACAAGAACATGTGAAGAATCTCTTTGACAAGAAGGTGAAGTCTCATGATTTCCAGGTTGGAGATCTAGTTCTCTTGTGGGGAAAGAGAAGATAACCAAAAGGTATGCACAACAAGTTTGACTCACTATGGATGGGTCCGTTCAAGATACATCAACTCCATGGTGAAAACATATTTCTTCTTGCATATGAGGATAGCAAACCATTTTCACTTCCATAGAGTGGGTAGCATCTGAAACACTTTACTCAATAAGGTGATAGATGTATCATGTAAATAATTGTATAGTCTTTTGCATATTTTTATTTTTAAGTATTTTTGAGTCTTTTTGTTTTTGTCACCTAACTCTACAACAAATGGATGGATGAAGGTACTTAGAGTTTGAAGTTCTTCTCCCTTCAATTTTTTGAAAGAAACATCAAAGGAAGTTCCCCAGCTAGAGCCAGTTGTTATCCTTGAATTCAACTAGACTAAATCATGGGATAACCCCTTTGAAATTTTTCCATTTCATTGCACCATAGATTATAAGCATCTAAAACAAGTCATGATATCAATTTCCTTTACACATGGTCTTGAGCCTTAGATCATCCCTTCAATTGATCGCCTCTTGTCAATTCTTGAAAAGTTTCAAAATGAATATTTTGTCACTTTTCAATTTTTCCCAATGTTAGAATTTTTTTGCCTCATGCAAGGGCACTGATTTTCAGCGCTCCTACATGAGAGCTAGGAAAAAAAATTTACATTCAACAATGTTGTTTTTCAGCGCTACTGCATGTGATCATTGACCTTTTGAAAAATGGACCAGTGCTTAATTTTAGTGTTGATGCAACTTTCTCGCCCTCGCATGCATGAAATTAATGAACTTTTGGTTCATTATTGCAACTTTGTTTAAATTATTTTTAATGGATTTTTAAGTCATTTTAATCTCATTTGTAATCATTTAGCTTCATTCTTTATTCTCTTCCTTTCGTCATTCTTGTTGAAACCTTCTTCATGTTTTAGCATAAATTTTGTGGGGATTTGTTGGAAAATTTTGATCAAGTTTCAGTCTAGGGTTTCCATTTCTTCACCCAGGTATGTTGTTATTTCCTTACTTTTTTTTTATTTTTAGGGTTCTTTTTCATTCCCGTGATGATTGTTTATATTTGTACAAATGTTCTTTTAGATAATTTTCAGTTGTAGGTATACATTTATATCAATTTTTCTATTCATAGGGTTTTTGTGCATTGCATTCTTTTGTAATAATCTTTTCCATTTACATTTTTACCTATCCCAAGTTAAGTTTTGTTTCGTTAAACCCTAGTTATTTTTTCTTGTGCATTTTTTTTTCATTTGAAGTTGTTTCAAATGTTTTTCTATGAAACTTTAGTTGATTCCTCGAACTTTACATATGCCAAACCTTATGTCTTTTAAACCATCAAACCCATAGGTAGTGGTGGAGATTTTCACCACCACTACATGACAAACTTCCTATGATATGTAATGGCAATAAAAATCTCTACCAAATAAATGTCAACCTACCAGAACAAGTCTAGATGTAGTGGCATACTTTTTCACCACCACTACATGTTATTTTTCCTTGGAAGTGTAAGGATGGTGAAAAAGTTTGTCATTGCACATTGTGTTTCCCATGCCAACTCCTTAGATGTAGATGTGCACTTTTTCACCCCCTCTACACAAATATACCTTCCCAATATGTAACAACGGTGAAAAATCCCACCATTTTTTTTCTAATTTTATTTCACCCTTACGCTCAAAGTTACATGTATGATCTAAATTTTTCACCACTCAAGTGCAAAATAATGAACTTCCTAAAAGATGCATAGGTGCTAAATTTTAGGGCGGTTACATGTTGTTTGACCTACCAAGATGCACAAGTGGTTAAATTGAGCACCCTTACATCAAATTGATTAAATACATGAAATCCATGTAATAGCACTAAATTTCAACACAAGTGCACATATTGAGCCTCTCAACATGCAAGGGCACTAAAATTCAACACCTTTGCATAAAATCTAGAAAATTTCACTAACTCCCAAAAATTTGAGAAATGCTATCCAAGCTTTATTTCACTTGTAACCACTTGATTTTTCTAGCTCCATTGCTTATATCCACTTTATCCAAAGTGCTCGCTTGGATTTCTCACATTCCCACACTTATATAATGCATATTCTTCTAATATGGGAAATATCCTTTATTTCATTGTAGTCACTTTGCAAAGTTCCTTTTAGGCATTTTTCGCTTAGGCATTCATCATAATATATTAGTGGTCCATTGGTGCATTCAATGACAACTGAAGAATCTTTGAAGAATGACAAAATGAAATATAGATACCAAGGTCTATATCCACCTATAGTGGTCACATCCAAGATTGATGAGACAAATGATACAAAAATTGGACACCTTGATATGGATGATTTTATTTAAAGAACGAAGAAGTAGCATTTGGAAAAAGAGTTGAAGGAAATAGTTCATAGTAACCTTCATCAGGTTGCCTCATTCCCACTGGTAGCTCATTGTCCAAAGTTTTTTTTGCAAATTTCCTCACACTAGATTAGGGAGGATAGAAGTGTTAGAGACTCCTTAGGATTGGTAATGATGAGGTTGGATGCTGATTTATTTGACATAGTTTTCGAAGTCCCAAATATGTAAAAATACATAGATATGACTATTCAACATGCTTAAGAGGCTTATGATAAAAAAAAAATGAAGCAAAGCAATTGATTAATGTGAAATGGTTGAAGACCCCAAGGAATATTATTGCAAGATGGCCTAAAAACCTTCATCATAGTGATTTCAAGGAGGATGTGAATGATATGATTACTCTTCTTAGTAGACTAAAAGGATTGCCAACTTATCAACATTCCACAAATGGATGCATGAATACATAATGATTATCAGGAAAAGGAAGAGTCACATTGACCGGGGTACACAAATCAGTGATGAAATCCACAAGCAACTCATTAACATGCTCTCTACTTTGAAGTTCTATATGACTTCATACCTGGTGTATGTTGCATTTGTAATGAGGAAATGTCCAAGTCTAACAACATAAGGAGATAGAAGGTATGTACCAGTGCATAAGTAATATTCCCATATCACCCTAAGAGGGAGTATCAAACACTCTAGGAGTGTAAACAATGCATTATTTTCACCCTTGTTGTGCATGTTTGATCTATCATTAGAAAAAAATGGTTTTTAATGAAGCATGGAAGGTTGTGAATAAATAAAAATGTATATTCTTACAATTCCCTACCTTCACATACCTAAGAGTAGGCTACTACATGGGATATCCTTACATGTTTCTGAGGTATCCTTCCAACAAATGGATTTTGATGGAACTATATAGATAGGTTACCTTGGTGTATAACGAGTGTTAGGCCATTCATAAGCTACAAATTGAGTTTCCAATCACCATTGAAATTTATTTAGTACAAACAGTGCTAGAGGCCAAAGCTGTAGCATCAAAGATGTAGATCATGACTCTAAGGACTTACAAAAGTAGTTGATTTTGATAACAGAGGAATGAAAAGAAAAATTAAAAAGAGTCATAGGAGTTTCTATCAATTTGAAGATATTTGGGTAGATTGCAGAGTCAAAGAGGATATCAAAAAGATGGATTATTGCAAGCTTACTATGGAGTAGATCTTTGATCTTGGCTTAGTGGACCTTCCTAAGAAATTTGAAGATCCTAAAGATATTCTAAACATCAACTATGATGAGAAGGAGGTAGCAATCTATATAGGAGTGAATTTTGACCCCTTACACAAATTCCCCTTTCATACATCCCCACCTTAGAAAACCAAATCCAAAGGAAAAATTCCACATCAGCTGGCTAATTTCCTTCCACTTGGCATCTATCTATTGAGTCGGTAGAGGAATATTTATCAGGGATGCTAGTGCAGGGCATAAACGTCTGCCTCATGCACTTATGTCCCTGATAGATTCCTTCGTTTGAAGTTGGAAGAGGCATTACAATTCCTATTCAGAATGATTTTTAACATCTCTCTTCAACCATTAGACCCAAAAATGCATTATTATTGCTCATTCTTCCTTCAAATTGGTCCATTCTCACTTCATTTTGATCCTAAGCATTCAGTCTATCTCTTTCTGCAATCTTCAAGTATTCACTTCATCCTCCTTCAGAACTTCTCAACATTTCCAGCATTCTAAACACTCTATTGCAGCAGCAACACTCCATCAACTCTATAAAGAAAGTGTGGAACAAGTGATTGCAGTGGGGGCTTGAGGTTTTGCAACACCTTCCTTCATTGCAGTTGAGGTTGTGGTGATTGTTCAAGCTCCCTTTCTCCATCATTGGCTAATAAGCTCTTGGTGGAGGTGGTAACATTTTCACTCCTCTCCTTTATGATTTGGTTTAGTAGCTATATACTATTTTGTAGTGTTATTTGTGAGCTTTCTTTCTTTACTTCTTTATCATACTTTTCTTCATCATTGCTATCTAGCTATCTGTGGAGATAGAAACACCAAAATGGGAGTCTGACTGAGATAGGCCCCTATATAGCCCCAAAAAATTTCCCCTCTTTCCTATGTGTAGGTGGACGTGCATTTTGAGCTAGCTAGAAAACATGCTCTTTTGTGAGATTGTCTTCATCACTTTGGTTCTAGTTTATTTACTCTATCATTTCAGTATTTACTTTGCATGCTTTCTCATTCTGTTATTACCATCTAGATTGTACTAGCTAGGTTGTTAGTAGGTATTTTTGGTAGCTTCTCTGTCTTCATTGTTTTCTGGCAAGATGGACTCCAGTGCACCTGAGAGACACCAGTGTCCAAGAACTACATTGTAATCCTCAAACAAAGAGTTTTTTGAGGCATGAAACCAAATCCAAAAAGGAAACTCACCTAGCCCAAACTATAGTTTGGGTTTGCAGAGTGATTGATGGAATTTATAGTCCTAATCATTCTAGTCCTACGCATCAAACACCCCTTTAGATTGAGGTAAGTTAGTGCAGCCTTCTGCTCTTGGCCCTCCATGACCTAGGGCCTTGACATGGTTAGTCCCCCTCTCATAAATTTTTGGTGAACCTGACATGAACCAATGCCTATTCATTCGTTGGTGTTGAGACTTTCCCTCGTACCTTGTGATCGTTGTGCCCCTAAGTGTTGTGAAGTTTTATGAGCATCACAAACCAGTCAATGACCTCTAGGTATATTGTTAGGAGAAGTATATGACACCTTTTGATTGAGAGGATGAAGGTCACTACTGGTTTCTCTACAGGCCTTTTTGTTGGGGCCATCGTTGGTCTTGGTGCATAGGAGTAGTTGTTGAGGGGTGAGGTAGGGATCTTTGATGAGACTAACCATGTCCCCACTCCTGCATCTCCTACACCATCATCGGTGGATGAGTACGAGGTTGTTCACATTCCTTTGGAGTACATTTCTACCATTAGCAAGGGACTAGGTGACTTGGAGAGTCACTTAGAAAAGGACCTGAAGATGGCTAGGGCCACTAGGGTTATTAGTGAAATAAAGTATTTGGTTGGAAAAGATCGAATAGGCATATAACTCTTGGCCGGTCTCTCTAGTTTGATTGAAATATGTGATCCTCCAAACAGTCCTAACATTGTGCAAGGGGCCATTTTTGAAGAACATGAGAGACATTTAGGAGTATCCATGCCCCCCATGTTTATTTACATGGTTGACATGGTCCCTTTGATCAACATCTCCTCTACCTTTGAGAAATATGAACCTATCAAAGTGAATAGGATACCCTTGGGTTTTAGTTTCACCCCTTCTGTGAACTCTAGTAGTGGAGGTTTTGGTAGGTTCAGTGGTGGGGGATTTGGTAGAGATGGTGGCTTTAGGAGTGTAAGTGGCACGAGTAGAGGTGGTTCCGGTGGAGGCCATGGTGGTGGATTTGGAAGAAAAAGTGGATCCAATAGAGGCCCTACTGGTGGTGGTGGCTCTGGCAGTGGTTTTGATAGTGGTCACATTGATGGTTCTAGTGGTGGCTTTGGTGGTGGTTCTAGAGGAGGTTCCTCTGACCCTATGTCTTCTAATGACCCTATTTTGAACACTCTTCTTCAAAATATGGGTAAGAAGCAGAGCTAGTTGGCAAGTCTCTCTCAAGCCTCTTCCCAACCTATCTTCCAACCCTTCTTTCGACATAGCCCATTGTCCGATGAAATTTTGAACACTCCTTTCCCTCAAGGAATTAAGATTCCTAAATTCAAAAAAAGATGGCAAAAAAGGGAACCCACAAATGCATTTGTTTTCCTTAATGACTTGTGTACAAATTTCTTCCATCACGATGCATTGATGGAAAATTTATTCCCTTGATCTCTTAAGGATACAACACTCGAATGGTATTGTTCCTTGTCCAATAATTCCATTTTCTCAATTGATCAATTTGGTGAACTAGTTTCTTTGACAAAACTAAGCCAACATCAAGATAAGATGACTTTTTCAGATCTCGTTCAGTGTAAACAAGGTGATAATGAAAAGATTACTAATTTTATAGCACGATACTAGGCATTTTTCTCACAAATCTCATATTTGTTTCCTAATTTTGAATTGTAGAAGGTGTTCATAGGAAACTTGCAAAGGCCTTGGCAAGAAAAGTTTTCCCTTATGAAATACCCTTCTTTCACACATTTGTGTGCAACCAAATGAAAATATCAATAGATGATAGCTCAATTTGGGGGATACTCCTTGCACTCTCATTTAGATGGAAAGTCCATTGTAATGATTTATGGGAAAGGAAAGGCTGTTGTGAATGTAGTAGCTATCATGAATGATAATGACCTCATATACAATCGAAAGTTCACAAAGTTAGTAGAGTCTTATTCTTCCATATTGCAGAAGTTGTTGAAGGATAAGATCATAGCCTTGGGAAACCCTAAACCTCTTCAGGAAACTTTCCCTAGTTGGTACGATCCGAATGCCTTCTGTTAGTACCATCGAGTTAATGGGCATGATACTAAATGTTGTATGCACCTGTGTCATGAGATAAAGGATTGCATCGAGGATGGTACTATTCATCTTAATAGAAATAAACAAAACATAAACAAATCGGTGACAAAAGAAAATAGTGAATTGTAAATATACATGGAGCCATTTCCATCACATTCTCCTAACATGATTATCAATCCCACCGATTATGCCACTCATCCCGAGGCCTATGTTAATATGGTCATGGTTACCCCTACCGCACAACCTGCGCTCGGTTCCCCAGATGTGACATTCACGTCACAGGATTTACCCTTAAACAACAAGCCCTCTCCCCTCTACATTCCTGCTCGCCTCAATGGTAACATTGTGATAGGAGTCTTAGTCAACCCTAAAAGTCAAGTGAATGTTATTACAGAAGAGACATTCTAGCTTAATTTATTACATAGAAAGAGTACAAAGAAACAAATCTACCATTCGTACACATGATGGTCTTTGTGGGTTGATGCAAAAAGTTGGGTACATAAAAAGCTCAAAAAGTGGAAGTATTTTTGTTGTTCTTCAAAATTTGTCACACTTGGAGTGAAAATTTGAGGCACTTACACAATGAATCTTAAAAAAAGTCAGTAATATGAAATTTTGAATTTTGAATCAAGTTTCCAAATATGTAAATTATTCAAATACCCAGATTATAAAAATTAAATTTTGATAGGCATCTATAAAAATCACTTTTTAAAAGTCCCTATTTGTTTACCATACCAAGCACATGTACGGACAATGCTTTTTGACCCAAATAAAATTATTTTGCTAATTCCTTTTGGGAAAAGAGAGATAACAACATGAAGTTTGATGTGAAATTTTTTGTAATTTTTGGTTGAATTTTTTTTTTTTATTAAATTTTTATTTTCCTTAATTGTTGTTTTCAAAAATCAACGTGTACGGACATCATAATTGGACCTAAACAAAACATTTTTTACACTTTTTTTTTCAGTGTAGAGAATTGTCTAAAGTTTGATGCAATATATCTTTTTTACAAGAAACTTAACTAATAAAAAGTTATTAAAAATTTTAAAAAAACCTGATATTTCAAGTTTAAGGACTTGTTTGCTTAGAAATTAATTAAAAAATAGCAAACATAATCCAATATTAACAAAATTTATATATTTTGAAAGTATACATTGTGTTCTCTAATGGATTCTAATTTTTTAGATTGATTCAAAAAAAAAAATCCATCAACCATGTTGTCAAAGTTGGACATTCTTCTTCAATCTACCTTAGTTTTTTAGTTATAGGTCAAAGGCCAAGGCTTGAATTGCCAAGACTTTCCCAAGCCTAAAACCAAGGCTGGATTTGGTGTGGTATTTCAACTTTTAAATAACGCGTACGCATTACAAAAACATGTACGCGTTATTTGAATGAAACGCGTACATGTTTCATAATGCATACGCGTTACCTATTTACTCATTGGGTAAAGGTAACATGTATGCATTATAAAACATGTACGTGTTCCTCAAATAGAACGTCTATGCATTTCATAACATGTACGTGTTACTAATATAGTTTTTTTTCCTTAATTTAGAAAATACTAGTAAAACATGATTTTCCTGCAACATTCATTTTTTGCAGTAAGGTCTGAAAGTGTCATTTTCTATGTTTTTTATTGCAAATTTGTCTTGTGCAGGGCATATTTTATTCAAATTGTTGGAAGAGACAAAGTGCAGGTTGAATTTTCTGAAGTGGAATCAAGTACAAAAACTTTTTACAAGAAGATTTGGAAAAAGAGAATTTTTGGATGTACTCATGATGTTTTTGTACTTCAAATTTTATACAAAAAATGATCTTCATAGTACATAGTTTAATTTGAATATTTGAAGGAGGTGGAAATTTGAAAATAGGTTTCTTGAATTATTGTTTTCATCATCAAAGAGGGTTTGGTAACTATGGGTGATAAGCAAAGACAAAAAAAGAGATGTAGAAAGTTAATGACACCCAAAGAAATTCAAGCAAATAAAGATAAGGAGGAAAAAAGACAAAGGGAAAGGAGAGAAAGGATTTGTCAAATGAAAGATTTGGAAGCATCTAGTTCCAAGAGTGTTGAAGAGGAAGCCATGAATGATGAAATGAATGTAGATGATGCAAATGTGGAGATGGTGAATATGGAAGAAAATGCAATTACAGAGACAAACCCAAGTATGCATTCAACTTTAACTTTGAATGATATGCAAACAACTTCGGGTATGTCTTCAAATCCACCTCCCAATGATATGGAAAATGCACCTATTCAAACAATCTATCTAGGTATGTGTTCAAACCCAAGTTTTGATAATATTGATATTGCTTGTTTAGATGAAGTTGGATACACCATTGATGAGATAAATAATATTAGGGTTGAAACAATGCAAAAACAAAAAAATGATGAAATTATATCTTATGAGAATGTAAATGAGAATGAAATCCCTAATATTGATGAAAATGAGAATGAAATCCCTTTTACATTTGAAAATGAAAATGAAACTCCATCTGTGGATGAAGGTGAAAGTGTTTTTTTTACAATTGAAACAGATGTGCTAGATAACCTTCATGGTAGAGTTTCTTTCAGAAAAATTAGAAATTATGGAAGTAAAATATATAAAATGGTTTTTAATAGAAAGAAATTAGGATCCAATGTCAACTCATGGTGCAATTGATGAAAATGTTGAAAATGAGAAAAGTGATGAAAAAATTAGGTGTTTTTGTAAAACCAAAAAAAAAGATGATTCAGTAGAACAAGTCGCATCTAGTGTTGCTAATGCTATTGATGTTATTGGTAAGAAAAGTTGATCAAAAGATAAGAATGCGGCTCATCGTGCAATAACAACTGCTTTAGTTGATAAAGCAGCTTCAAATAAAAGAATGTTAAGTAAGATTAGTAAATGTATAAACTTAAATCCTAGAACTTTGATAAGAGCTACTAAAAGAAGAGAAAGTATTGAAAAGGATCCTATTAATCAATGTTGGAGTTTTAGTGGTAGACTCCTAAGATCAGACATGAAATTAACTAATGAAATTAAATCTTTAATCAATTTTTTTTGGCGTGATAATACAAGAGTATTACCTAACATTAGAGATGTCTTAAAATTAAGGGTGGGTTCCAAAATTTGTGAACCTCATCCAAAGCATCTCTTAGATATGACTCAAACTGAATTATATAAAAAAAAATTAGCTGCTTCAATCTTACCATTGAATATTAACATAAGTCAAAGATCATTCAAAAAGTGTAAACCTTGGTATGTTAGAATTAATAAGCAATGAATCTCTTGTTGTTGTGAGACTCATGTGCAATTTCATTATTATTATGATATATTTTGATATATACGATGCACTTTGCATGCTAACCAAATTATGTAGGACATTTGTGGTATTAATATGCCACCTGAAAGAATCAAAAATTTTATAGCAGGTTTGTTTTGTGATCCCTCTTTAAATGGAAACTCGTTTATTTTAAAAGCATGCATTTCTGGAGAATGTGATAGATGTGGTAACTTTTCATTATTAGGAGAATGTATGCATGAAATTAGTTTAGATGAATTTAGAAAACAATTAGTGGATGTAAAAAAAATTAAAAATGTTGAGTATTCTTTAAAAGATGGAAAAAATGGAAAACATGTTGAGCTAATTGTGGAAAAAGTTAGTGTGCATGCTTTTATTATTGAATTTAAAGATAATTTTGTACCTAAATATGTCCAACACTCTAAGGATTCTCATTGGATTGATAATTAATTTTGTTTATGCAAAAACACATTCCCAATTGGAACTATATTGTTAGTTGTTGATTTTGCTGAAAATTGTACTCCTACTCCACAAGAAGAAATTCAATCATAGTATTATAATTTAGTGCAAGTAGATATATTTGTTCACATTGTTTATAGACATGATGAAGATAGTACAAAATATAATAGAATGTTTTTGAGAGAGTACCATTTTTATGTAAGTGATAATTGATTACATTCATCTGAATTTGTACAATATTGTTTTGATATATTTTATAAAAAATTAAAAGAGAGAGGAATTCAAATGCTAGAACATCTCATATGGTTAGATAATTGTAGGGGTCAATTAAAAAATTATAGAATGTTATTGGATATGTAGAGTTCATAAGCAAAATAATATCCAACACATATGGAGTTTTTTTGAAGCTGGTCATTGTAAGGGAGAACACGATGGAGCAGGTGCATGTGTGAAAAGAGCACTTGCTAGAGAGCAACTAAATTTTGAGGATGCTATGAAATTTATAGATGCACATGCAATTGTAGATTGGTGCAATAACAAATTATCTTCAAGAAAAAATGAGATCTCAATAATTCGATGCTTCTTTTGGTTAGTTGAAGAAAATGATATTTTTTCTTGACAAGATTGTGAAACAATTAATGGATCTACAAAATGTAATTTGTTTAAGAGTTCAAATGCAAACACATGGACAATGTGGACAAGGGAGTTGGCATGTTTTTGTCAATTTTGTATTGTAGGTGATTAGCAAGAATGTGAAAATATGGAATGGGTCAAACAATGGCAACAAAGAGCTTTAACGCCTACATTGACACATGTTCAACATGGAATGACAATTGAAGATAATCAAGTGTTTGCATCAGATGATTATGATCATGTTTCAAATATTTTACAAGAAGGTACATTATTTATTGAGTTGAATTTTGTATGTATGCATGTTTATATGTGAATTAAATATAAGTCACTCTTTATTGAATTTTGTATTTTATTTTGTAGGACATGTGTATGTTGTTGTTTTACCTCAAGGGAATTAAGAGTAGACGAAGTACTGGTTGGCTAGATGTGTTGAGAGAAAACATAAGTTGATAGATACTAGAGTGGATGATGACAACTTTGAGTATCCAATTGGTTCAATGGTTGTTGTTGGCACCTGGATTTGACAATATTTGATGAGAAAGAATGGCTTACCTGCATTTGAAGATTGTGAAAGACACAAGAATATTATAAATTATTCACATTTGATTTTGGCAACCAATATAAAACTAGTTAGATATCAAGGGAGGCCTGCTAATAAAGCTTTATGGACACATTAAATGGATGATCATGAGGAAATCATAGATGCATTACAAAAAAGAGAGGAGATTCACATATATTATGATGGAATTCAAATCTAGAGATAGGTAACTATATATAGTTCTAGATACATTTAATTGATAGTATAAATATAAAACTAAATTTAATTCATTGTCATTTTATAAAAAGTTTATAATTGATTTCATATCCCCTTAATCCATTCTCTTAAAACCCCTTAATTCATCCTCTTATGTACCATTAATCCATCCTCTTGCATCTGCTTAAGTCATTCTATCAACTCCCCTTAATCCATATCCTCGTATATCTACCCTTAATCTGTCCACTTGCATCCACTTAAGTCACTCTCTCAACACCCCTTAATTCATCCTCTTAGGACCTCTCAATCAATATCCTCATATATCTACCCTTAATACATCCACTTGCATCCCCTTAAGTCACTCTCTCAACACCCCTTGGGGTTTAAATTCATTCTCTCAACTCCCCTTAATTCACCCTCTTGCATCCTTCAAGTCATTCTATCAACTCCCCTTAATCCACTCTCTTCCATCACCTTAAGTCATCCTCTTAAAGGACCCTTAAGTCATATCCTCTTACATCTCCTTAATCCACAATCTTGCATCCCTTAAGTCACTCTCATAATTCCCCTTAAGCCATCCTCTTAGGGCCTGTTAAGCCATATCGTAAGGTTCATGACATGCATCCCCTTAATCCACCCTCTTGCATCCCCTTTAATCCACTCTTACATCCCTTCAAGTCATTCTATCAACTCCCCTTAATCCACCCTCTTGCATCCCCTTAATCCACTCTCTTACATACCTTTAAGTCATTTTATCGACTCCCATTAACCCACCCTCTTACATCCCTTCAAGTCATTCTATCAACTCCCCTTAATCCACCCTCTTACATCCCTTCAAGACATTCTATCAACTCCCCTTAATCCACCCTCTTGCATCCCCTTAATCCACTCGCTTACATTCCTTTAAGTCATTTTATCAACTCCCCTTAATCCACCCTCTTACATCCCCCTAAGCCATCCTCTTAAAGGACTCTAATAATTCCCCTTAAGCCATCCTCTTAGGACTCGTTAAGCCATATCCTAGGGTTCATGAGATGCATCCTCTTAAACCATCCTCTTAACTCCCCTTAAGGCATTCTCTTAAGACCCCCTTTAAGCTATATATCCTCTTAGGTCCCCTTAATCCATCCTATGGAAAAAATCATTTGAATTTGTATGGAATTTACTATATACTGTTCTTTTCTCGCATGAATTTTTTACTTAAATGACTCATAAAAATTGTAGTTACTTAAATTAATTAATTTTGCAGGTTCTCATCAAGTTGGTCTACGATGTGATTATTCAACTGAATAACTATTTTTTCAAGAGACTATGTAAATATCAATTTTTGGTATTCACCTAAATGTTGATAAGATTTAATTGTATCTATAGACATCTAAATTTGACCACTTCCATATGGTCAAAGTTGTCTCCTTAATCATCCCTTCGCTCATTTACTTCATCCCTTTTGTCGGTATTAATTAAATCACTCATTAAATTAATATGTCATGTCTTCCATAAGGTTTCTAAAAGTATTTAATTTAATAAATACTTTTCCCCTCTTTACTCTCTAAATTAAATAAATGTATCACTTTATTTAATTTAGTCTTATTATCTTTTGCAATTTTAAATTCCTCACTTTCTCTCTCATTGTCACATCCTCTAACTTTTGCAAGTTGGTCTCTAATCCCTCTTAGAAATCAAACCCTCTTTCTTAGTCATAATTAATTTATGATTAAGATGTGCACTCCCCTAATCATCATTAGGGTCCCATCCTCCATAATTCCCCACTTGCCTCTAATGTGTCATTAATTAGTCTAATCAAGTACTTGCACAACCTTAATCACTTAGTTAGGTCAACCTAATCTCCATATCATTTATAGAATGTGTCCTAAGTCAACCTTATTAAAGGATTTCTCCTTTTGGAGAAGACACTCCATTTCCCCATGTGAATTTTTAATTCACATTTAATCCCCCAAGGAATTTTTAATTCCTTTTTATTCACCCTAGGTTCCCCTCTTCCCCATGTGAATTTTTAATTCACATTTTATTATTTTTCTCATCCCCATGAGGATATTTGAGGAGTTTTTAATTCCCCACATGTCCTCTCACCCACATGGGGACAAGGACCTCCTTTATGAAGAGATCTTGTCCAATCCCAAGGTACTATGTACCATCTCCATGGCATGTACTATCCTTACACCTCATGTACACATCAGCTCTTACAAGCCACTTCACATGCCACATGTCAAGATGTGAGGGCTTGTGAGTTCTCAACTCACCTTAGCCCTACATCTTGATCTTGGTGGTTCAATCTTGATCATCCATTCCCCTAAATAATTCTAAATTCTCTATAAATACCCCCTCTTTTCTCTCATTTTGGGGGGAGATCATTTATGCTAGCCAAACTCTTGCAAAAAATTTCCTTGAGCCATACTTAGCCAGTTTCTCACATTTGCATCCATTTTTCATCTATTTTCCATTCTCATCTCATCTTTGCTTGCATCTCTTTCCATCCAAGGAGCATACAACACCAAAGGTCGAAGGGCCAACCAAAGGATCGATTCAACACAAGGTAAAAGGTTCCATTTTGTTGTCTTTATTTTGTATTGGGTCCAACTAGGCTAATCTTGAGGTGTAGGGTGTATTTTGTTGTTGTTTTGCACTCTTCTTGTTTTTTGTTCATTTTCTAATACTAAAATTTTCCCTATCACATTTCTGGCACACCCGGTGGGACCCACAAATGGGTCTCTTGCTTTCACGTTTGTTGTTTTTTGACTTTTTGTAGGTGCAAGTTACAGAGGGGTGGAACTGACCTACAGAGGGGTGGACCTAACCTTCCTAGGGAGGACCCAACCTATAGGGGTGGACCTGACCTGACAGACAAGCAGATCCGCCCTCCACAGGCAGACCCGACCTTGCCTTGGGGTGGACCTGCCCTCCACAGACCTCAGAAGGTGCTTTTGGAAAAAAATTCACATAGGGGCAGACCCGACCTATAGAGGGGTGGACCTAACCTTTAGACAGGTGGACCTGACCTACAGACATGTGGACTTGACCTATAGATAGTCGGACCTGACCTCTACATAGCCAAATTTACCCTAGATAGTTTTTTCCAAAAGGTAAAATTTCACTTTTTAGCAATCTTTTTTGGTTGCTTTAAGGTTTTTTAACCCCTAATTTAGGTACATAGTTTAACTAGGGGTATCAATTAACCTTTTTTAATGTGTTTGTGGGTGAGCTATTTAACGTATCCAATCCCCTTACGCCATTTGATGATCCTGGGTGATGAGAAATCTTAGCTTACCAAGTCCTTTGAGTCAGCCTTTTTTTAATTTTTCTTAGCGAGACTTGCTTGGGGATTTCATCACCCCAAGGGATGATTCTAACCACATGTATTGGCAGGGTATATAAAGGAGGGAGAGCAAAATTTGTACCTCAATCCAACCATGTTGTAATTGGTGAAGTGTCGGGATGACGTGAAGAGTTGGTCCGAGCCTTTAAGGTTCCTGACTTACACTTGTAACAGGTTGGTGTTCACGATTTGGGCCTCATGTACTAGGTGTATATTGAGGACTCCCTAGTAACCATGTTCATCCTAGCTTAGAAGACTTTATTAGCCATACCCTCTCTACTAGACTTAGGTTTGTGATTATCTGAATTACCCTCTCTACTAGACTTAGGTTTGTGATTATCTGAATTATCTTCTTTGTGCAAAACCAATAATTGTCTGATTCATTTCACGCAGCCATATCCTTTTCATTGATGATTGATGTGTTTTGAGTCCTTTTCCTTAGTATTTTTGTCAAAAGTCAAGTTTAAGCCTGTTCCTTGGGCGGACCTGACCTCTGGACGGGCGAACTTGACCTTGAACTAGCCTTTTCCAACACTTTTTTTAGCCAATTTTGACCAAATTTTGCTTTATAGGCAGACCTATCTTCCTGATAGGCGGACCTGCCCTCCAGAGGTGAACCTGACCTTTGACCCACCCCTTTTAGGCCTGTTTTTGCAAAATTTTACCATCTTTTATTCCTTGGGTAAACCTAACCTCTGATCCACCCCTTTTAGGCCTGTTTTTGCAAAATTTAACCATCTTTTGTTCCTTGGGTGGACC